>JAPQNM010000038.1:11813851-11838851 GCA_029783475.1 Metacarcinus magister
TTTGAACATAACTAAATCCTTTAAAGGTTTCCAAATATTGAACGCGTTTCACTTGAGGTCCGAGCTACTGTTGGGTGATGCATCCAAGCGTCGGCAGCTTCTATTCATACGAACAAACATACACAAAGGAAAGGTATACAGTGTTGATCGTTGGTACTGAAGGCCTTGCATTGATGGTATACAGTACGCTGGTTTAAGAAAATATATATAGTACATGTATTTCGTATTCCTAAGATGTGTACACTGACAAACCTCCTCCAGTGTGTGTGTGTGTGTGTGTGTGTGTGTGTGTGTGTGTGTGTGTGTGTGTGTGTGTGTGTGTGTGTGTGTGTGTGTGTGTGTGTGTGTGTTTTCTTATTGTCATGCTACATGTTTCCTCCTTCCTTAAGGGAATTACAACCACATTTTCTATTCCACTGTTGTCGGTAAATCGAGGATAAAAGTAATTTAGTCAGAGAGAGAGAGAGAGAGAGAGAGAGAGAGAGAGAGAGAGAGAGAGAGAGAGAGAGAGAGAGAGAGAGAGAGAGAGAGAGAGAGAGAGAGAAACAGGATCCAACACATGTAGAAGAGGGAAAGAAGGCGGAAGACATCCTACCATTATAGAGCGGCGAGAGATCTGAAAATAGAGTGTTGCAAGCACAAGACAAACAGGCGAGCATGATGACGTCAGGGAGACCACACACCGACCAAAGATAGAGATAAAGATAAAGATAGAGGTAGAGAGAGAAAACAAGAGGAGGAAGTGAAACAGAAACAAGCGAAGCCGACGTAAAAGAGGAAGACACGGAAGACACACAAGGGTGAAGTAAGCAGTGTCTGAAGGGAAAGCAGAAACAAAAAGAATAAGAGAAAGAGGAATGGAGAGGAAATGAAAGGAGTCGAGCAAGATGAAACCGTGAATGGAAAAATAGGCACAGACGCAAGGAAGAAAGAAAGGAAGAACAGGAACACACAACCAAGGAAGTGGAATTAGACAGGAGCAGAAGCAGGCAAGCAGAAGCAGGCAGGCAGGCAGGCAGGCAGGCAGACAAGCAGGCAGGCAGGCAGGCAGGCAGGGAGCCACGCGGGAGAGAGAGAGGACACTGGCACCATCCCCTTTAACTCTCTCTCACTCTCTCTCTCTCTCTCTCTCTCTCTCTCTCTCTCTCTCTCTCTCTCTCTCTCTCTCTCTCTCTCTCTCTCTCTCTCTCTCTCTCTCTCTCTCTCTCTCTCTCTTTCTCCCTTCCTTTTTATTCGATAAATTGATTTCTTCGTTGAGAAGGTTAATCATGTGTTTGGATTGATAGTGAAGCAGTGAGGCATAACAAACACACGAAAACACACACGAACGACATGTGCAATCACTCCAACTGTCTGATTGTCTATATGTTTGTCTGTCTGTTTGTATATATGTCTGTCTGCTTCCATGTATGTAATTATCTCTCTCTCTCTCTCTCTCTCTCTCTCTCTCTCTCTCTCTCTCTCTCTCTCTCTCTCTCTCTCTCTCTCTCTCTCTCTCTCTCTCTCTCTCTCTCTCTCCCTCTTTCTCAAGGAGACGCCATCGGGCGGAGACAAATGTGCGGTCAAGTGAGTGAATGGAGTGAGGGGAACCAGGAAGCAATGAAGAAACCACGTGAATAATGCAAAACAACCCCGACGAATGAATGGGTGAAGGAGTGAATGTCAACACCGATGAATAACTGCAAAGAGGATCGGACGGAAGGGAGGAAGGGAGGGAGGGAAGGAGGAAAAGAGGAAAGAAGGGAAGAAGGGAGATGAAGCTTATAGTATTAATAAAAAATAGGGAGTGAATGACTGACTAGATGGTGGTAGGAGTGGAATGAACTAGCTAACTAACAAAAAAGTGGATGGTGGTTGTTTACTGAAGGATGTACGAGTGAGTTTGCACGTGCCAGGAATACCTACCTACCTACCTACATACATACATAGATACATACATATATACATACATACAAATTTTACCTGGTCACGTTTTTTAACATTGTCCTCCCGTCTGGATCAATACACCTTTGGCACGTTTGTGAAAGCACCAAAATTCTACCAACATTCCTACACTTTGCACTCTTCCTTCCTTTATCTCTCTCTCTCTCTCTCTCTCTCTCTCTCTCTCTCTCTCTCTCTCTCTCTCTCTCTCTCTCTCTCTCTCTCTCTCTCTCTCTCTCTCTCTCTCTCTCTCTCTCTCTCTCTCTTACTTTCTCTTTCTGCCTCCCTACCTTTCTTTTCCTTCCGGTTTTCATGCATACAGGAGACAAACAAACACACACACACACACACACACACACACACACACACACACACACACACACACACACACACACACACACCCACATTAATCGTCTGCTGCGATGAAGTGGGTGGATTTACGTGATAAATACGGAATTTGGAAGATAATGCGTAAATATAGTCGCCCATAAATAAACGAAGAGGCAGCTAATACATGAGCCTGATGCTGCCTTCTTCTTCTTCTTCTCCTCCTCCTCCTCCTCCTCCTTCTCCAATTTCTCTTCATCTCATCTCCTTCGCTTACTTCTCTCCTCTTTCCTCTCGTACCAGTCAGTCTTCTTCCCCTTTCTTCTCCTCTTCTCTTCCTCTTTCCCCACTTCACACACTCTTAGCTTTTCAATGGTTCTGAACTTCTCTTCTCCCCTTCCTCCTCTTCCTCCTCTTCCTCCTCCATCCTCGCTCCAGTCCCCATTTCTTCCTCCTTCCTCTTTCCCTCCCAATACCTTCTTCCTTAAGCCTTTCCTCCATTTCCTTCTCCTCTGTGCCTCCCTTGTCTCTTTCTTTTCTCTTCCTCTTCTTAGATTCCTCCTCTCTATCCTCTTTTATCGTCACCACTCTTACCCATCCTTCCTGACTAATTTTTCCTCCTCTTCCTCCTCCTTTTCCTCCTCCTCCTCGTCCTCCTCCTCCTCCTCCTCCTCTCGCAGCTGCAACTCGAAAAACAGAACAGAATGCATATTTCCAAGCAATAAATAAAGCTTAAATTTATGATAATATTCCCTCAGTGGAGAATAACTCACAGACTGCGAAGTAGCGATGCATGAAAGGGGGAGGAAGAAGAAGAAAAAACAAAAGCAAAAACAAAAGACAACACTAAAGCGTCTGGTGATTTTGGGAAAAGCTGAAGAAAGAGAATGACAGAGAGAAGACAGAAAAAAAAAGAGAGGGAATGAAAGGGACACAAGCAACGTCTCTGCATCCAGGACTGTTGAAAAATGTTGTGAATTTCCTGTAACGTATTATGGAAAAGCGAGAAAGGAAAATGCAAAGATGTAGGAAGGAAAATAGGAGGGAGGGGAGGGGGTAAGGAAAACAGCTATTTATGTATTATGGAGGAAAGATTATGAAGAAGAAAGAAAAAAAAACTTTAAGTCAGGGAAGTATGAACATCATAACTCCTTTAGAAAATTTTGGAAAGAATTTTGGCCAACACATACATAAATCAACCAAAAAACAACACGCTTAAAATACAAAAGAAAGAAAAACGCAACTGAAAAAAAATGGAAAAAATGAAAATAGCAGCACAGAACGTGAGAGGAAAAATTAAAAAAAAATACATATAACAAACAAACAAGACAAATATACAACATACATTAATCATTTCCATCTTAAACATACAGGTCAATAGGACAATTTTCTTTTCTCCTTCTATTTATGCAAGTGTGTCCTCGCATTCCCAAGATGATGTCGCGATGAATAATTCCATATTTCTTATAGTGGAGGAGGTGGTGGTGGTGGTGGTGGCGGAGATGAATTGGCTGGCTGGTGGGTGGAGGGAGATGATGGAGAGGTGGAGATGATGGAGGTGGTGGAGGGAGGTGGTGGAGTGGACTATACATCCACCTCACCTTCACGACATTATCTTCCACTCAATGGCTTCCACATATATCTCCAACGCCTGTTTCTGCCTCCACTCTACTGATACTCTCATCCCCTTCCTTCTACCACCTCCTTTGCCTCTACCTTCACTCCCTCCTTCCTACCATGTGTCTCCTTTACTCTCCTTTACTCCTACTCCTCCGTCTACCACTAATACTTCCTCCTATCATCCAGTTTTGATTTTTATTTCTTGTTTTAGTTTTTCTCTTTTATTTCCTTAATTTTTCCTTTGTCCTTTTTTCTTCACAAACAAACGAGAGAGAGAGAGAGAGAGAGAGAGAGAGAGAGAGAGAGAGAGAGAGAGAGAGAGAGAGAGAGAGAGAGAGAGAGAGAGAGAGAGAGAGAGAGAGAGCGAGAGAGAGAGAGAGAGAGAGAGAGAGAGAGAGAGAGAGAAGTGAGCATGTGTCTGTTATGCACTGTCATGAACCAGACCTTGTAGTGAATACACAAACACACACACACACACACACACACACACACACACACACACACACACACACACACACACACACACACCATCAAACCTTTACTCTACATGAATCAAAAACCTTTCAGCTTCTCAATACATTATAACATCGTTCCTAAACCCCTTTTTCTTCCCCTTGGTAAGTCAGTTCTCATTTTCGGAAGCATGCTATTATCTCTCTCTCCTCCTCCTGCTACTACTACTACGCCTCCTCCTCCCCTTCCCCCTCCTCCTCCTCTATATAACAGCCCTCCCTTCCTCTTCCCCTCCGCCAAACACAAACAAGCATAGGTAATTAATATCTTCACAAACTGGGGAACACTGTTGCTCACTGTCTTGACTGTAGAGGAGGGGACAGGGTTAGGTGGAGGAGGAATGAAGAAGACACGGAGGAGGAGTGGTGAGGAAGTGGAGGAAGGGGAGGAAGAGGAGGAGGAGGTGGAGATGGAGGAGGAGTTGGAGGAAAAAGTATAGATATTAAGTATGAAGAAGAAAAAAGAAGAAGAAGAAGAAGTTAATCCCTCCTGCTCATCTTCCTTAACCTTTATCTTTTCTTCATTTCCTTCAATATACTCCATTCGCTTATAACTTTTAACGAACATTATTCCTCTCTCTCTCTCTCTCTCTCTCTCTCTCTCTCTCTCTCTCTCTCTCTCTCTCTCTCTCTCTCTCTCTCTCTCTCTCTCTCTCTCTCTCTCTCTCTCTCTCATCCTAACATGTAAGAGGGAAAAATATGTACACTAAAGAATCTGTTTTTACAGCAAACATCTGCATTGATTAACAGTTGAAATTGAAATATTCTTCCGCGCATTACCTGTTAGGAGCGTTGAGCGATGATTAAGAGGCAATGTATTACTTGGGAGCGAGGAAGAAGCACACGAGGAGGAGGAGGAGGAGGAGGAGGAGGAGGAGGAAGAAGTCTGACAGAAGCACGAGTTTTTGTTATGATGAAGCAAAGAATGACCTACAATTTGATGTAATCCATTTTTTTTTCCATTTTTTTCAGTCTTATATGATGTAACTCACAAATATGGAAGCAACAGGGAACCAATCAGAGAAGAGACAAAAATATGTGAGCCTGGAATCATCACACATTGCCTCATTATATATATTTTTGTAATGTTATTTTGTTATACTCTTTCTCGCGGACCGCTTTTACCTGCAAACGAGGGCGACACACCTGAATAAAACCTAAGGAATAAATATAACACGATGGATAATGTTCTCTTATTTTTCCTTGATTTTTTTTTTATTTCATTTCATTTATTTAATATCAATATTTTGCCGCATTGAACTCGGCGCCAAGTTTTCTGAATAATGTTTCCGTAAAAAAGTTGAAATGAAAGTGTTATTCGATATCAATGAGTGTCACGTCCAGCGGGAAAGACCAGACCTCACTCACCGATATGTATTCCATTACAATGTGTGACACGTTGAACCTATTGCACCAATGACCTATGCAAAAGAGGGTGGACTCGTCAGGTTAATTCAAGTTTCAACTTTCAAAAATTGTGAGTGATACTAAAAAAAAAAAAAAGTGTGGTGGTAGAGCGAGTTGGATATTAGCTGTCATTACCAGTCATTTTTCAAGCCACACACTCAGCGCCAAGGGGAGGTACTTATACGCACCCGCACACGCACACGCACACACACACACACACAAACACACACACGTACATAATTCATACAAACTGAAGCTTAAACATAACATACAAACACAACCAAACAATGATACATACCATATACTTCCCACAACATATACACACATACACTACATACAACTACTACAACAGATACAACAACACCGATGCAAGAACAACAACATAAGATAAAGACATAAAGATAAGACCCAACTGACTTTCCATGCAAACAGATCGCAAGTAAGTAGGTGCATAATAAGGGCAAGAGTTTCATCGTGTAGGTCATTATTTTCTAATCATCGCCTCACCAGTGTCACCTTCATGTTATCGATTTGTAAAGTGCCACGCGTGGAGCGGACACCAAGAGCTCCACAGGATAACCAAGAATACCACAATGAGTGAGCTTCTGCCTCTAGAAACTACTGACTAAGTGATGAGTTTGAGGTGGGAGTGAGTAGTGAGGTTGATGCAAGGAAAGCATTATTCAACATGGGAGAAGAAAATGAAATACTGGATGCAATAGTGGGGAGATTTTTTTCTTCTTCTCTCTCTCTCCTCTCTCTCTCTCTCTCTCTCTCTCTCTCTCTCTCTCTCTCTCTCTCTCTCTCTCTCTCTCTCTCTCTCTCTCTCTCTCTCTCTCATCTGGGAATAGAAATGAATGCCTAGACGACAACCCAATTTTCTTCCACAAATAAATGACACGTAAATGGATTAGCCGCCCCCCCCTCCAACCCCTCAACCCCCCAAAAAACACGGGCAGCTGAACACTATGTAAATAATACTCATAAAGAGGGGAAAGAAGAGCCTTACACAAGACCCAACGAGAAGTGGAAGTATGAGAGAGTGAGGGGATGAAGGAGAGGTGAGGGGAGGTGAGGGGAGCCAAGGAGGACAAGCAATGTGGTAATAGAAAATGTAGGTAAAGGATGAGGGATGGAAAAAATTAAAAAATTAAAAAATAGTAAAAAAAACGGAGTTAGGTATGACACGAATAACTGAGGAATGGAATGAAGGACCTAAAGAATGTCTGGAATGAATGCGCAAGACGAGAAAAGAAAGAGAGTGAGATAATGAGCAATGATGAGAAAATGAGAACGAAATAAGAGAGAGCGAGATAGAAAAAGATAAATAAATGGCACCAGACACTCCCACCCAATCAATTTTATTCACTCAGACTCATTGGATAAGCGGGCGCGGGTGTATTTGTGCCTTATAGCCTCGCATCCATGCCGTAATTTCCACTAATTTCGCTTGAGTGTACGTCCATTTCTCTTCCTGTCCACGTCTGCCCGTCCGTTCTGAATATATGAAAGTTTTCAAACAGTTTAATGAACAAACGGCGTACTGTACCTCTTCTCCTTTGTTTTGGTGTCAGTGAAATTACTTTGTGCCACTCACTCGGCAAATACCCCATAAAGAAGCGAGAGAGAGAGAGAGAGAGAGAGAGAGAGAGAGAGAGAGAGAGAGAGAGAGAGAGAGAGAGAGAGAGAGAGAGAGAGAGAGAGAGAGTATTACACAAGCCACACAGGTCTCAGGGTCCATAGGAGTTGGTTCGTCCCTAATCTTATTTACGTTGTGACTGTTGACTCCAATTTAGGCAACGCAGGTGTAGTGGTGGTAAGTGTGACAGTGAATCTTGTATGTGTTGTGTTATACTACAAGGCGATGTATGCTACCAGCTACTGCACACACGCACACACACGCACACAAAGACAAACAAACACGGACACACATACACACATTTTTTTTTTTTCTCTCCCTCTCTTTCTCTTGCTCATCTCTCTTGCATGATATCATCTTTAATTAAGAAATAGTTGAGGGGTTCGTGATTATTTCATTCATCTACATTTGCGTTGCAGGTCATTACTCTTCACCCTTGCATATTCAGGCATCGATTTTAGGAGATATGACTTGTCTTAACTCTAGAAAAAAGAAAGAGAAAAAAAAAGGACAAAAAACAAACTATCATTCTTAGTATCGTTCTCCTTGGTGTGGAATCGGTTTTTATATCATTTTTTTTTTCTTTTTTTGCGTAAATGTCTCCAGGTTTCGAAGTTTTGTTTCCTGGAGTTCTGGTTTTGAAATATCTTCCACGGAATACGAACAAAGAACTGGAAATGGTGTACTAAAAGTGATCGAACGAGACTAATGTTCGGGAAATGTTGGGTGATTTTTCTTCATACATCGCTATAAGGAAATATATTGTGTATGATTTATTGAAGGATCTTGCTGACTTAACTTATTGCCTTTGTTAAGTTATCTGAAAAGAGAAGAAAGGAATAGTGGTACGTAATACCACTAACATACATCACTTGTCAAAATGTTAACTTCTCGTCCCGTTTCGGAGTCAAGTTTGTTGCTCCGTAAGCTTATTTCAAGGAATTGCCGCAAGTCTGTCCTGAATGGAACTGCCAACAATTTCGTGAAGAGCTTTGTGTGAGTTCATTCCATTAGAGGGAGACACCACTAAGTATCCAGCTTCACTACCATCAAGGAAATTAGTGATGAAGGTTTGGTCTTGGAGTGGAATGAATCACTGGAAATTACCCATTCATCTTTTCACTGAACCGTTTAGAGCAGCAGTAAGAATAGTAACATCAGTAGTATTAGGTGCAGTTGTAATAGCAGCAGCAGTAACATTCAAAGATGCGTTTCACACCTTCGAAGACACACACCACACACACACACACACACACACACACACACACACACACACACACACACACACCTTGCCGTATCTAAACCAACATCTCGTGGCCTCACCTCCTTTACTATCTCTCACACGGGAAGAAACACCCTCCTCCTCCTCCTCCTCCTCCTCCTCCTCCTCCTCTTCCTCTTCCTCTTCCTCTTCCTCTTCCTCTTCCTCTTCCTCTTCCTCCTAATTAAAAGAGAGCACTACCATTTCAAAACGACAATAAGAAAAATACATCTAATGAAAGACAGACACCGATAAAAGAACAGAGGTAAAAGAAACGCCGAGATAATTGCGTGATTATCATTTTCTGTACTTTTTGAGGAAACATCATGAGTTAGTCTAGTAAACATTTATGCTGAGTAGACCGTCAACTGAAGAGCAAACGTCGGCCTGCCATTGGTTTGCGGCACACGTTGGCCTTTTAATGTGTTTGTTTAAGGGTCGGAGTCAACAGCGTTTGAAGCCCGACGCAACGGTGCCCATTATGTTAACCTGAACTAATGTAATGCACTTCCACGACTCAGCTTTTCTTTTGCTGTTTTTTGCCTTTCTATCTATACCTATCCGTCTGTTCCCCTTTCGATACTTTATGTTGACGGGCGTGACGTTATGGAAAGGCTGATGGAGAGTAGGGGAGATGCCGCCCACACACAGTTGAAGGCTCGTGTTTCTGTTGTCACAAAGGTATGGAGACCCGCCCTCTCCCGCCCCTTGCCACTCGGATGGGTGAGGGAGGCGACGTCACCTCTATTCTAATACACACACATTCCCTATCTGTATGTGCCGCTGCGTCAAGCCAATAATGGAAATACTTCAGCTATTTTAAGGGCCAGGATTTTCCCCTCTTTCATTAGAAGTCTTATAAAATATTCGCTTTGATATGAAGGAAAGAAAAAAAAAAACTAATGCTGCTGGCCATGTTCCTCCACCTCCCTCCACCTCCCCTTCCACCTCGGTGACTACCTAACCCCCCACAAAAAATCGCTCTAATGGAGGACAAAATCAGTCTCAAGAGGAGGCATGTCTGGCTGGCTTTATGAAGTGGTGGGGAAGTGGAAGGAAGGCTTTGCAGTCATGGTGGTTCGTGGAAAGAATCAGAGGCAGGACAGGAATCATTAGTGCACTTGATGGCTTTGATCGACAAGGAGGCGCTTCCGTAGGCAGACAGGGGAAGGGAGGAGGAGGAGGGAGCTGAGGGAGGTGGCTGCCAGGAGATAGCTGCTATGATGTAACAAACGTGATTCTTTACTTCTTCTTTCCGTCTTTTGCTTAATCTCCTTGTGGTATCTATTTCTGTGTATTCTTTGGTCTGTTTTTCATCGTTTCTGTCGTCTTTTTTGCCCAGAGGAGGCAGGATTGTTTGGTCGAGTGGGACGTGAGAATAGGATAAGAGGAGGGATGAGGGATGGGGCCGGGAGATAAAGAGGTGAAGAGGGGGGATGAATGATAAGGATGGTGATGCAAATGGAAAACCCTTTATGCCCTGTGATCTACGAGGCAGGCAAGGTCAAAACAGAAGAATTTCCACCCAGAAAGTCAATACTTAAACCTCCTTTCTATTCCTCTCCTTCCACAAGAACTGTCCACACCACCCCCGTCCTCACCAACTTTTTTTTTTCCCCCTTTTTTTCCTCCTCCTCCTCCTCCTCCTCCTCCTCCTCCTCCTCCTCCTCCTCCTCCTCCTCCTTCTTCAGAGGCTACACGCTTCCTCGCTATCTGATTCTGACATGTTCTTTCACCATCTACTTCCATCTGAGTTACTCCACCACTCCGTTTTTTTCCACTTATTTAAGCGTCCCCTTTTCACCTGCCCACTAGCCAGGTGAGGGGCGTGCTAGGGTCGCCAGGTAGGGCCACACAGTCACTTAATGTCATCACTGTGCCATAAATGAGCTTCTTCCTTTGGTGGGAGGTGATAGGAAGCGTCAATAGGAGATGAGGGAGACACTGAGAGCCGGAGGATGTAAATAAAGAAGTGTCCGGTTAAATACAGAGGATAATGATTATGTCAAGGATTATGTGTATGAGGATACCGAATGGAAGGGGGACAAGGTGACGGGAGGGGTTGGGGATTCCCTGGCCTTATTACCCTTGCTTAAACACACACTCTCTTTTTTATGTCTCTCTCCTCCTCTCTCTCATACACGTAACTGGTAGCAATTTCAACTTTACGTGCAAATACAGACTGGTATTTGCGTTCGTGCAGGATGGCATGTGGGTGGAGAGAGGGAGGGGTGAGTGTGAGTATAGACGGAGCGACAAGTCCTCACCCTTTCACGCAGGTCACAGGGTTCGGTTCTTGTCTTCTATCGTCTGTTCCTGACTACACACGGCCCCGTCCTTGCTCTTGACGGCACACTTTTGGCGTTAATGGTCCGTCCTTGGTCGGATTCCAAGGACGGTCGATCTGTTATCAGTCGATATGTGTCGTCTTTAAAGCTGTTAGTCTTCCTTTTTTTTTTTCCTTTGGGAGTTTCATGGTTTTTTATATATATTTTTTTTTACCGTGTTTTCAATTGTTTGTAGATATGACTAAATTCTTGAAGTGAAATGTGTTGACTTACGAGTTATAAAAAGAAGTTAATTATTTTCACTAATGAATAACCATATAGTGATTCTAAATGACGCTTATATTACGATAATTAATCCACGTAGCTTCTTTTTCTTCCATAACCGTAACGATACATTAACGCCCTGCATCATATGACACTCTGGCCGGCGGCACTTGACTCACCACCTCCTGGATGCGCCGAGAGTAGCACGCTATCCCTTGCGTCCCTCGTGAGGCAGAAATACAAACGCCTCGATTAATCATGACAACTTTGGAAGCACAATTTACAGATAATTTCAAGACCAATCAAAACAAACCAACACAATATAACTACAAACACATGCTGAATGGATTAATCAATGATGTTTTAGGTACAAATACTCAAGTTCCTTCACTATTAATTGCCCCTGATACATATACAACAATTTCAACATATTAAATGTTGTCTGAGATGAATTTATATGAGGGTTTTTGAGGCCATAAACCAGCGTATGGTGATCTTGTAAAATAAAAATTGTTCCAGACTAATTCTACAACAGCAAAGGATATTTCACTACACTCATAACCACACTATACCTCATTATAGTGTATACTCATTATTCCTTCCCTCTATGCCACACTAACTCTACCTCAGGTCACCCAAAAACCGTAAGATAAATATGTTTCTTGTTCTCATTAGTCTGTTATTTTATACATATATATCACGCTGACCTCGCCATTGTCTTCAAAGAGAACAAGCTTCATTATTTTACCTTTTCCCTCCCTCCCTGTATCCCATAGCTTCCTGTTTACCGTGTCACTAAGGACGTGGTGCGTCTCACAAAAGGTAGACAACTATTTTTTTTTCCTTTCTCCTTTGGTTTTAATAATAAGGAAACTTCAAATAAGGATATTTTGTTGTTCATCAAATAATGAGTAAAAAATGGTATTGTACGGGGAAGAGAGAGAGAGAGAGAGAGAGAGAGAGAGAGAGAGAGAGAGAGAGAGAGAGAGAGAGAGAGAGAGAGAGAGAGAGAGAGAGAGAGAGAGAGAGAGAGAGAGAGATTGTAAACGTCAATTGAAATAGTATGATTACCTACGAACATGACCAATACCTGAAATCTGCCAATGCAATGTGACGTGTGCTTGGCGTGAACGTCATTTGGGTCCGACACCATTGTGTGCGAATGTGTCGTGTGCTTGTTATCATGTACTCACGGGAAAAATTGAACTATATGTACGTGTGTGTGTGTATATGTGTGTGTGTGTGGTGTGTGTGTGTGTGTGTGTGTGTGTGTGTGTGTGTGTGTGTGTGTGTGTGTGTGTGTGTGTGTGGGTGTGTTTGTGTGTGCTTTAATCAGCTGTTGTAAGATAAGCAATGGACGGAAAATTTCTTAAGCTTGTTAGGAAAACACCGTAAAATTCATGGTGTTTGGAGGAGGTTCAGGTTCCGGGCTATAAATCACGTATCTGACGGTGATAAAACACACACCCACACGCACACACACACACACACACACACACACACACACACACACACACACACACACACACACACACACACACAACACGGGAGAGAAACGCAACAGTAAAATGGTGCAATACTTCTTCGTTATCCTATTCTTCCTTGACCTACTTCCCTTTATCCTCCTCTTCTTCCTCCTCCTCCTCCTCCTCCTCCTCCTCCTCTACCTCCTCATAATCCAGTTTTCCTTCCTCACATTTAGCTTGACCTTAGTTTTAATTCTGACCCAAGTGTGTTTTTAACTTGATTGTTGTTTTTATTCTTTGTCCAGTGGAGATGAGGAGACAAGAATGATGGAGGCTGATGTAATAGTATAAAAATGGTGGTGGTGGTAATGATGGTGGTGTTGGTGGTGGTGGTGGTGGTGGTGGTGGTGGTGGTGGTGGGTGGTGGTGGTGGTGGTGTGGTGGTGGTGGTGGTGGTGGTGGTGGTGGTGGTCTGGCAAGGTTAAAAAAAAAAAAGAAGCGAGTATAATGTTGTTTTCGCTAGTGATGCTGCGGTCTTTTTACTGCAGATATAGTCATTTTCTCTCTCTCTCTCTCTCTCTCTCTCTCTCTCTCTCTCTCTCTCTCTCTCTCTCTCTCTCTCTCTCTCTCTCTCATTACCGCATCATTCCCACCACACAGCCACAGCCACAGCCTCACCCCGCCCACACTCCCACATTCCCACACCCACGCCGGATACAGTAGTTAGGCCGCGAGGAGGTAATTGGGCGATAGAAAACTTCTTATAAGCGGCAATTAGCGAGGAAAACGGCGCTACAGTGTACAAGGGAACAAAACATCAAGGTTAAATGATGGAATGGAATGAAGGAAGGTAAGGAAAGGATATGTTAAGAGAGAGTGCTTCCAGGTAATCTACATAAGCTTTCCTTCTCTAATACTCCTCTTCTCTCTTTCCTTCCTCTGCTCCCACCTGTGACTCTTCTCCTGCTGTTTCTCTCCCTTGCCATGCATTTGATTACAATACTTTCCCCAAATCCAGAAAATAAAGTGTCAGGGAGAAAAAGTGGAGGAGGAAAAAAATCACATTAATTTTGAAAGGTGTAATATGGACTTCTATCCCTGCTTACCCTTTTATTTGGAACATTCATTGCACCGGGACCTTAGGGAAATGTAAGTGAAAATTGCAAACATTTGAATCCCACGCGGCAAGGATGCAACGTGAAACAGAAAGAGAGAAAAAGAGATAACAAAAATAACTAAGGAGAAAAAAAATGAGATGCGAACACAGGAATACATACAGAAATAGAGAAAAAAATCAAACTACATGAAATAAAGTAAAGGCAAGGGAAAGAAGAGGTGAGAAAAGGGTGCCAATAGAAAAAAAAAGAGTAAGGGAAAACAAACATTGTGTGAAGGAAAACAGGTGTGATAGTGAGGCTGGGAACACCTGCAGATGATGGTGATGTGATGGTGGTGATGGTGATGGTGGTGGTGGGAGTAGTGGTGATGGTGCAGAGATGCGTGATATAGATGGCAGAACAAATAGCCTATTTACACCTATACATCAGGATATTGATCTAAACCTACAGAGAGAAGAGGGAAACGAGAGAGGGAAAAAAAGGAGGAAATTACTGAAATATACACTTTGTTCTTTGGATTCTAACTTTACTACTTCTATTCCTCTCCCATTAACTCAGGTGAGGAGATTGAAGGGCGAGATGACGGTATATTTTTGAGTGCATTTATATATAAGTCAATAGGGGTGAATCAGAGACCTTAAGACCCCAGCCACTCACTCCTACGTAAGTACTCTCTTCAGAAGCCAGTTAAGCGTGTTGACCTAAAAGTAATGTTGTGTTTCGAAAGCTTTTTACATTTTCTGAACTACTATTCAATGCCTTTCATACTCGTCTCATTTTTTTTAGTATGCTTCCCCAGGAGAATTTTGTACATTTTTTATATATTTTTTTCTCACTTTTTTTGTTGTTCTCTCTCTCTCTCTCTCTCTCTCTCTCTCTCTCTCTCTCTCTCTCTCTCTCTCTCTCTCTCTCTCTCTCTCTCTCTCTCTCTCTCTCTCTCTCGCTCTCCAATATCTCTTATGGAATGTTCTTATTGTTCCCAATTTTTATGCTTCTTCCTTATTTTTTCTCTCCTTTTTTTCTTTTTCTTTGGTATTCTCGGCAGTTTGTTGTACTTATTCTATTTCCATTTTTGCGCCACGCCCTGAAAGCCTTGCGCACACTCCACGGTACTCAACAGCCAATGGGAAGACAGGTAACAAAGAAGAGCACCAATCATGAAGCAGAGGACAGACAGGCGAAGGAATGAGAAGAGAAAAGGGACCAATAGGGAGACAGATGACAAGATGAACCACCAACGAGAGAGAGAGAGAGAGAGAGAGAGAGAGAGAGAGAGAGAGAGAGAGAGAGAGAGAGAGAGAGAGAGAGAGAGAGAGAGTCAATGAACACCCAAAAAACACTTTAAAAAATCCTATAAAAACCAAAACAACAACAAAATAATAATCAGATACAAAACAAAAAAAAAATTACCGCCTCAAAAGAGTGCCCCCCCCCCAAACATTACAACACAAAAAAAAAAGTCAAAGAAAAGCAGGAAACAAAACAAAAAAAGAGAGAGAGAGAGAGAGAAAAAAGGAAAGAACCCAACCATGACGAAAACAACAAGAAAATACGAGTTCAATAAAATAAATCGAAAAGAAAAAAAAATCAAACCAAAATACGAGAGAGAGAGAGAGAGAGAGAGAGAGAGAGAGAGAGAGGAGAGAGAGAGAGAGAGAGAGAGAGAGAGAGAGAGAGAGAGAGAGAGAACGACAAAAAGAGAAAGAGAGTTACTTACACCATCACACAGCAGGATTAAGAGATCAACACCACCATTATGAGCAGTAAAAACAGCACCACACACAGCACACAGAACACAGCATCCCTACCGCGAACATTCCCAGAAGTATTGACAGGATTAGAAAGACGAGACGTAAGAGCTGGTGGGGTTGGCTGGCGGGCGGGCGGGCGGGCAAACTAGGGGACTTGGGGGCAGGCTGGGGGACTAGCGGGCGTTCAGGCTTGACCTCCGTCGTTCGGGCTTAGGTGTTTAATGCCCTGGGCTCTGTTTTCGTCGTCCGCTTGCTCCTATTTATTGTGTCGTATCTCTCCTCCGCCACGCTACGAGATTTGCGACTAAAATACGTTTAGAAGCTTGATTGTTTTCGATAAAAATCTTCACCCCAAGGCCCATGTGAGGGAGGCGTGAGGGTGAGGGAGGGGATGAGGGAGGGGATGAGGGAAGGGAAGAGGGAGGGGATGAGGGAAGGGAAGAGGGAGAGGATGAGGGAGGGGATGAGGGAGGGGATGAGGGAGGGGAAGAGGGAGGGGAAGAGGGAGAGGTGAGATGTTTTGCTTTCGAAGTGGCCTGACGGAGAATGGCAATGGCTTGTTGAAATTTTATGAAGAGAAGAAAATTTTGTCACGAATATGATATCGTCGTCTCTCTCTCTCTCTCTCTCTCTCTCTCTCTCTCTCTCTCTCTCTCTCTCTCTCTCTCTCTCTCTCTCTCTCTCTCTCTCTCTCTCTCTCTCTCTTTAGTATGGCCTGGGTAAAGCCACAAAATGACTCAGATGGTGTTGACATATCCTCCAGTTTTCAGATGGCAACACTCCAGCCTAAACTTCTTCCCAGAATGTTGGTACCACGTGAAGTCTTGGTCGTCGGTGTGGCAAAGAAAATACGAGTTCGCTTCAAAAGATGATCTTCTACTCCACATGTGTTTAGCGAGAAAAACAAACAAAAAACAGTTACGAGTTCATATTAACAAACATTAAAAGAGCTGCGAAAGTTTTTTTTGTTGCTGTAATTTCTTATGTTAAAAGCGACACCTATGAGAATTTTTTTTTTTTTTTATATATATTACCAGTGTTTAGATATTTAAAAAAACTAAACAAAAAACATTGAAGAAAAGTGAACAGTTTTGTAGTTTGGTGTTTGTGCTGGGCTGGTATCCAATAAACTTTCTGGTTCAGGCTATTTTTCTAGTGTCTTGCTGAGCTGTATGCCAACACTCTGTCGATACAGTAAAACAAAGGAGAGAGAAAAAAAAAAAAGGAAACGCAATACGTCCGAGATACGAAACCGTAAATTTGGAATTCACTAACAGCCGAGTCTGCAGCAATCATTTATCACCAGTAAAGCCAGGTGGCCGATGCAGATATCCATACAATGACAATGACACCAACGGTTCTTGTGTCCCAGGAACGTGAAGCTGTCAAAATATTCATTTATTTGAGGATTCACTGCAACTTTCTCACTCAATTTACCTGGTTTGTATATCTCTCACGTAATACCAATGTGGAACTTTTAAAATGTTTTAGTTTATAAACGGAACACATTTTAGCCCATTTGGTGGCGTGATGGGTGAGTGTTTGACCTTCGAATGGAGTGGATGCGAGGCCTTGGTTCAAGTCCCGCAATAACCTGTGTGTTTTCATATGCCACAGAGTGCTCTAAATTCAGTGGTAAGTTATCGGTTCACACAAACATTGATCCCGACTCGAGGCAGCTGGGGAACCTTGGGGGAGGGGAAGGGATTATATGGGCCATAAATTAGTACCACTGAAGATATAACGCAAGACCAACACATGAATCTCAACATAGAAATTCAAAGCTAGTATGATGGTAATTAGGGCAACATTGAAGAACTGGATGTAGCACTAACCGATGTTTTTTTATAGGCCAGTCAACATACACCAAATGCTTAAGTGTTTCAAAAATTAAATAAACAACACTGCACTCACACATTCCCATCAACAGAGATATGAAAGAAATAACAATAAAAACAAATACTCACACGTTGAAATTGAAGTGAAGAAGAAAGTTTAGCAGGAAAGTATGCATGTTCGTGTTACAGAACATGAAGCGTAAATTAATACTCAAGTTCTAAGTACGATCAACGAACAAAGTACTTACATGGAAGAAAAAACTGGCCAGAAGTTGGTCTGAAACAAAGAACACAGAGAACACATTACGAAAGAACAACAAAGAACATTATGAAAACGAAAGAAAAAATTACAACACTATCTTTATGAAAACTCTCTTTGGCTTACACTCATTGCAACCGAGAATATTAATAAAAATAAGATCATAGGAAAATAAAAGCATATGAATTCATTACTAACTGATAATTAATAAACGTGTATTGAAAAAAAAATATATATATACCGAGTCCCTTATTGGATTTTTTTTTTTATGATAATCTTTCGCTTTTCTCTTCCTGTTTGGGTACGGACGGAGCCATAACTCAGTTCAGCACCATGAAAAACAAGTTCCATATTTTTTTTGTAATTAATTCCCCCGGCTTGTATATGTGAATTTTAAAACGTTATTATATATATATACATATTTCTTTTTCACAAGGTATACTCCCTCCTGTCCCCTTCCCCCCGTCCATTGCTCCCACACCTGACGACAATCTGCTGAAAAGGTGAAGCCTCGAGTTAGGAACAAAAATATATCACTCACTGTTATAAATAATGAGATGAAATTAATTATGTTAGATCCTCCCCCCTCTTCCCCTCTCCTCCTGTCCCCCTTTTCTAATAATACGATGACCATCACTACAGCCAATATCACTGTACTACCACCGCTTCCAGCACCATCCCTTCCCATCACCTTCCATCACCATCCATCACCATCACTGTCCCCTTGTCCATGAATCACACAACACAAGAAACAACAACAAAATAAAAACAAAATATAATCACCACTTCCCTCCATTTATTTTGCCAACGCCTCAACGTATTGCTTGGTGGCGTGAGAACTACTCACTCTCACTCTCTCTCTCTCTCTCTCTCTCTCTCTCTCTCTCTCTCTCTCTCTCTCTCTCTCTCTCTCTCTCTCTCCACCCTTGATTGATGCATTGATTGATGAACTCGCACCACAGCAAGAGGGCGATGCAACATGCTGCTTGATGCTGTGAAGATAACTAAATAACTATACTAATGAACAAATTAATCAAAATACTCCTACACATACCCCCCGCCCCCCCCCACACCCACACACACTACATATATAAGTCAAGGTCAAATTTAAGTCAATGCTTTCATCTCATATACAAATTGCATCGCCCTTCAGCTCTGTGACTTCCCCTTTGTCTGCCTCGAGTTCCTCCTCTTCCCCTTACCCTTGGGAGGCACCGGATGTCCTGTTCGGGTCACCACAGCTTACCTTCCCTAGGTTTTGTTTCCCCAGCGCCTCTTTATCGATCGCCTCGCAAGGAAAGATACGGAGTGAGTTCGCTGAGTGGTGGACAGACTGCTCCGGCCTAAACTCGAACCAAGATCCAGGAATGTCTATGATGAAAGCGTCAACCACTATACCAATGGCGCTACACACACTCCTGTAACCTAGAAGCAGACACGGTACTTTGGCTTTTAGAGTGACACCCCAAAAACACACACTTCACTCCCTCTTTTTATACTCAGGAGATGCATTGCTCACACACAACTTGCCTCCCTCCCTCCCCGGACAAGCACTCTCTCACTCACTCTCTCTCTCTCTCTCTCTCTCTCTCTCTCTCTCTCTCTCTCTCTCTCTCTCTCTCTCTCTCTCTCTCTCTCTCTCTCTCTTTTCTCTCTCTTTCTCTTTGTCTCTCTTGTCTACGATTCTGTTACTCAATCTGGAGGAGATTTCGCCTCGTCCAATCTCGTCCTCCTACACAATAGCCTCAGGAGACAAGCGAAAGAGAACTCGAATTTCGATGTATTCCTTGACGAGATCGATTTATGGAAATAGAAACACACACACACACACACACACACACACACACACACACACACACACACACACACACGCACGCACACGCGCACACACACACACACACACACACACACACACACACACACACATGTATAAAGATAGTAAAAAAAAAAATAATGAGGATGGAATGGAAAAGCAAATTAAAATACATATAGATACATACATAGTGTTTGTCTATGTATTGAAATCTTTGTAATATTATGAAGGTGTTTAGATTTCATTACTCTTATTATTATTATTATTATTATTATTATTATTATTATTATTATCATCAAGTTTTCCAATGTCGAAAGGATGTTTTTCTATGAGCCATCAGAAGGAGATTTGAGAGACGACCTTCCGTTACAAAAAGCCTACAGTCTAAGAAAACAAAAACAAGGCAAGGGATGTGTATGTATGCTTTAAACACACACACACACACACACACACACACACACACACACACACACACACACACACACACACACACACACACACACACATATATACACACGCATATACACACTGGTCGCAAAACATGACACCAAAACTATAGGATTCTCACTCTTTTCCAGTCCTGTACGAGAGGCCACCAGAAGGCTATGTGTTTTCTGGGCTTTGGTCTGTAGGGGAGAGGGATCGGCAGGTGATAGGAGACGTAAGAGGAGAGAGAGAGAAGAGAGAGAGTGGGGGCAGGGATGGAAGGATGGGGAGAGAGAGGAAAGAAGGAAGAGTGGGAAGGGAGACGGGGAAGCAGAGAATGTGGGGAAGAGGAGCTGGTCAGAGTTATGGTCAGACTGAATTCCGTAGGAGTTGGACGAGAGGGACAAGGAGGAGGAGGAGGAAGAGGAGGAGGAGGTGGGGGGGGGAGAGGAAGATAACATTAAAAGTTTGAAATCACGTTCAATATACAATTTTTGAAAACTGTAATAAAATAGAAATAATAATGATAATAATAATTACTCAAATAGAAATAATAATAATAATAATAATAATGATAATAATAATAATAATAATAATAATGATAATAATAATAATGATAATAATAATAATAATAACAACAATGATAATAACAATAGTAATAATTATAATAATAATGATAATCGCTAACAGACCATGAATTTGATATTTTCAAGAGGTGACAAGAGGCGAGGGGTCGGCCGAGGGGAGATTCCAGTGAACCTCTTAAGACGAGAAGCGAGCGAGGGTCCAGGCATGAATGAGAGAGAGAGAGAGAGAGAGAGAGAGAGAGAGAGAGAGAGAGAGAGAGAGAGAGAGAGAGAGAGAGAGAGAGAGAGAGAGAGATAATAACACACACACACCCACACACACACCCACACACACACACACACACACACACACACACACACACACACATTAACGAGGCTGACGAATTGAAAGAAGAAGAAGAAGAAGAGAAACAGATGATGAAGTAGAGGAGGAGGCGAGGAAAAAGAAAAGCTGAAGAAGGTTTTCCAAGTAGGAGAAGGAAAAGAACGGAAAAAAGGCCGAGAAAGAGTTAGTGTCAACTCCGGAGGCAGATCACTGGGACCTTACAGTTTGCAGGCGTGACGGAGACCAGACGAAGGGAAGGAGGGAAGGAGGGAAGGAGGAAAGGGAAGGAGGAAGGGAGAATAAAGATATAGGAAGGGAAGAGAGAGGAGGGCTGATAATATAGGGCATAGGGAAAGAGGAAAAAAAGAAGAGGAGATGCAAGAGAAATGGCAGGGACGATGTAGATAATGTAAGTCAGTCAAGGCTTGAATTCCAGACGAGGTTCGCAAGAGGAATGAGAATAGAAGAGAGGATGATGAAAAGTGCAAAGAAAGTTACGAAGAGGAAATGAAGGGCGGAATGAGGAGGAGAAAGAAAAGGAGGAGAAAATGGTAAAGGAAGAGGAGGAGGAGGAGAAGGAGGAGAAGCAACTATATAGAATTACATAGGAATTTAGACCACACAGACTTTCAGGTCCAAACAAAGTGATCTATCCTTATCCTGAGTACAATATATATTAAAGAGAACGCAATACAGAAGCTTAGTTAAAAATACATGCAGGCAGAAGTAAGCACAGTCAAACAGCCACCAAGACGCCAGGAGGAGAAGGAAAAAAGAGAGAAGGAGAAGGAAAAGGAGAGAAAAAAAAGAGCAGGAAGAAAAAGAGGAAAAGGAGTAGGAGAAGGAAGAGAAGGAGGAGAAGGAAAATGAGGAGAGAGGAATTATATTATCACAAGAAATATGTAAGTGAAGGGAAAAATAGATGGCAGAAATGTGTGTGATGGAGGCAAAATTAAATCCATTAAAAGATGTGTTCAAGAGAGAGAGAAACAGAAAGAAAGAAAGAAAGAGCGAGAGAGAGAGAGAGAGAGAGAGAGAGAGAGAGAGAGAGAGAGAGAGAGAGAGAGAGAGAGAGAGAGAGAGAGAGAGAGAGAGAGAGAGAGAGAGAGAGAGTAGGGATTATAGAATGAATGAAAAATGTATAGAATGAAAATCTCATAACAGAAGGCGACAAATGTTTTTTCATGGATGATACAGAAGAAAATAAGCTCACTCCAATTTCCAACGGGGAGAGAAAGTTAGGAATCAGTGTCCTTCATTAATATATATGAGACTTGCACCACTGCTCTCTCTCTTTTACTCTCTTTCTTTCTTCTCTTTCTCCTCCCTCCTTTCTTTCTCTCTCCTTTCTCCTTTCTTTACTCCCATGGGCGATAACGATCCTCGGAGGCAGATTAGAAAGAGGAACACAGCAAGGATTAGCAGTGATTAAGGAACTCTCTGCCTTTGTTTGTT
Organism: Metacarcinus magister; assembly: GCA_029783475.1. Classification (NCBI taxonomy): domain Eukaryota; kingdom Metazoa; phylum Arthropoda; class Malacostraca; order Decapoda; family Cancridae; genus Metacarcinus; species Metacarcinus magister. The sequence continues at coordinate 11,836,131 of JAPQNM010000038.1, forward strand.
TTTCCACCTGCCTATGACTTAAACTCTTTCAAAAGACGACTGGCGAGACACCTCTAATGCTATATTGGACCTCCACCCCTTGCCTCTATTTTTCTTACTGTCTTCTATACAGGGTCTGGCGACAAGCGGGGTTTTATTTTTAGGTACTTTTGTTTGTCCTTTGCCAGTACCGTTTTAATGTTTCTCTCTCTCTCTCTCTCTCTCTCTCTCTCTCTCTCTCTCTCTCTCTCTCTCTCTCTCTCTCTCTCTCTCTCTCTCTCTCTCTCTCTTTTTATATATTTTTCTTTGATATTTGCTTTATCCAATTCCCACATATATCTATTGCAATATCTTTCCCCCTCTTTACTTTCTATCGCCAAATCTTCATTCTTTGTAATCTTCCTTCTCTCCAGCTTCCTGCGTATCTCTCTCTCTCTCTCTCTCTCTCTCTCTCTCTCTCTCTCTCTCTCTCTCTCTCTCTCTCTCTCTCTCTCTCTCTCTCTCTCTCTCTCTCTCTCTTCATCCTATATTCCGTCTCTTCCCTCCCTTTCCTCCTCCTTTTTAGTTTTCCTGTCAGCTTAGCTTCTCGTACTGCCACCCAATTTTCGTTCTTTTCTATCCTCTCATCCTTTCCTTCCTACCTCCCTCCTTCATGTCTTCCCTTGCTTCTTTCACTCCCTGCATCCGTCCATCCTTCAATCCTTCATGCTTGCCTACCACCACCTCGCCGCTGAGCTTAGGAGCGGAATACACATTTTGAAACTCATTCTCACAAGTGTATATCGAAGAAGAAAAAAATTATACCCACTGAAACCAAAGAGATGCTTCAGGATTCTAATCAGTTGACGGAAAGGAGGAGAAGAAAGAAAATATAAGCCTCCCTTTTGAGGTTAAATCTGGGGTCTCTTGTCACCTTTTGTCCTCGGGAGTAAATAGGTTGGTGTAAGATTTATTGGCGGGGTTAAGAGGGTCGTTACGCTAGGTGTTAATAGCGGTCTAAGAGCCTTACAGGACGTGTTGGGGGAACGGGAGCAGGTTGGACGCTACTGCTGTTAGGTTAGAGGTATGTATGTGTCTTGTGTTCTTCGTGGAGATGAAAATTTTGGATGTAAGTGGTTGTTTTCTTGTCAACCTTCTGCAAGTCTAGTCACGTCCTAACACTGTATTGTAGCGTTTAAGAGAAGTCTGTTTTTTTTTCCTTTTTTTTCTCTCTCTCTCTCTCTCTCTCTCTCTCTCTCTCTCTCTCTCTCTCTCTCTCTCTCTCTCTCTCTCTCTCTCTCCACCACTAAAACCTTTTCATTCTCAACCCACAACATGAGGTCATTTGGTGTCCACTCTCAATCCCCATCCCCATCCTTCCTTCCTTCCATCCTTGATCCCCTTAATTCTTCCCCATTCCTCTCTCTTCCCTGTCAAGTGTACTCCTCCTCCTCCTCCTCCTCCTCCTCCTCCTCCTCCTTACCCCTTCTCCCCCAGCTTCTTACACGTCTATACCTCACCACCACCCAAGTTAAGGAGGTCAAACTGCCCTAGTGAGTTTGAGACGTGACCTTATACAAAGATAGTCCTTAGCTCCGTCTGGCTCTGTGTTTCTCCTGAACTCTCTCTCTCTCTCTCTCTCTCTCTCTCTCTCTCTCTCTCTCTCTCTCTCTCTCTCTCTCTCTCTCTCTCTCTCTCTCTCTCTCTCTCTCCTCCACTAACCACAAACTGGTCTCCATCCCCTTCCTCCCAGTTCCCACCCCTCTTTCCCTCCTCTTCATTTCCATCTTTCTCTATCCCGTCCCTTTGTCTCCTCTCTCTCTACTCTCTATCTCCCTCTTCCCTTATTCTGGCTTCCTTTATCCTCCTGCCTTTGTCGCTTTCACTCTGTCTCTGTCTGCCTGCTAGCCTCTCTCTCTCTCTCTCTCTCTCTCTCTCTCTCTCTCTCTCTCTCTCTCTCTCTCTCTCTCTCTCTCTCTCTCTCTCTCTCTCTCTCTCTCTCTCTCTCATAGCCAATCCTCCTCACACTCTGGGCTTCTAGTGAATGTTTCATACTGAAGCCAATTTTTTTTCTTCAAAGATTTCAAAATTAACTAAAATAATACTTTTCAAGGGATACGATTTATATATAGCTTTTCATATTAACAGAAAAATAAAAGAAGGTTACATGGTTTCTATTTGCAGGTTTTTCTTAATCATTTGTAAAACTGTTGAAATGTTCTTTACCTATTTTTTGGTTAATTAATTTTTTTCATGTAGTTAATATAGCAATGTTGTATTCAATGGTTAGGTTAGGTTAGGTTCGGTTCGGTTCGGTTAGGTTAGGTTAGGTTAGGTTAGGTTAGGTTAGGTTAGGTTAGGTTAGGTTAGGTTAGGTTAGGTTAGGTTAGGTTAGGTTAGGTTAGGTTAGGTTAGGTTAGGTTAGGTTAGGTTAGGTTAGGTTAGGTTAGGTTAGGTTAGGTTAGGTTAGGTTAGGTTAGGTTAGGTTAGGTTAGGTTAGGTTCGGTTCGGTTCGGTTCGGTTCGGTTCGGTTCGGTTCGGTTCGGTTCGGTTCGGTTCGGTTCGGTTCGGTTCGGTTCGGTTCGGTTCGGTTCGGTTCGGTTCGGTTCGGTTCGGTTCGGTTCGGTTCGGTTCGGTTCGGTTCGGTTCGGTTCGGTTCGGTTCGGTTCGGTTCGGTTCGGTTCGGTTCGGTTCGGTTCGGTTCGGTTCGGTTCGGTTCGGTTCGGTTCGGTTCGGTTCGGTTTCGGTTCGGTTCGGTTCGGT
>JAPQNM010000038.1:11841351-11846351 GCA_029783475.1 Metacarcinus magister
GTGTGTGTGTGTGTGTGTGTGTGTGTAAGAGAGATAGAGATAGAGATAGAGAAAGAGAGCGAAACTAGGAATATTCAACGTTAGACACTAAACCTAACAATTGTTCACTGCAAATTGATTGTAGACTTTTGAGGGCCAGCAGCCTTTTCAGGGGAGGTGGTTGGTTTGCACGCCCCCTGCCGTACCCATTCCCAGGAAGGGCCGCGAGGGTGAGCAAGTTTACACAGGACATAAAAGAAGCTGACGAGGCTTGATTGGGTAAACTTAGGTTTCGATAATTCAATTACACCATAAAGTCCAGATACCATAATGATATTATGATATAACAAAAGGTGTGTGTGTGTGTGTGTGTGTGTGTGTGTGTGTGTGTGTGTGTGTGTGTGTGTGTGTAAATATATATATATATATATTATATATATATATATATATATATATATATATATATATATATATATATATATATATTTACTTGAGTAAGATTTGAACAATGCCATTATTGTGAAAACTAGAATAAAAAATGTAATATAATTTTGGCCGCGCGTGTCCTCGACGGGGAGTCTGGGGCTTCAAATGAAAAGGTCGAGCATTCCCAATCGACGCCACGAAAGCTTGAGGAATTACAAGCTCGTTAGTTAAAGCTGAAGGAGGAGGAGGAGGTGGGTGGCTGACACCAGGGGAAGGCCGCCCCCACACACCTCCCTGACGCTGCCACCACGCCTGCACTATCCTCCACCCCTTTGTACACCACCTACCCTCACCCCACCACCACCACCACCACCACCATACCGTCATTCCCGTCACACTGTCGCCCCTAAAACGTTTAGTGTCATAGTCAGTTTTAATTTTTTACTCCATTTAATTAATCATATCCCAGTGCAGAACATCAATTTTTGTTCTCCTCCACCAGCATATCCACCACCAACATCAACATCACCGACGCCACCACCGCTGTCAACACCACAGCAAAAAACTAAAATCATTACAGTTGAACATTCATTTACCATTGACAACACCGACTCACCATCACAACACCCACACACCAATCCTTTAAATGCTTCACGTAACACCATTTGAATAACAAGCAACACAATCGTAGAAAGTAGAGCATCACAGTTCATACCATTATCAACACCATCACCATCACCATCACCACCACTCACTACTACCACCCCCACCACCACCACCAATAAACCTATTAATTCTACCCCTAAAAACTACCACAATCGTTACTATTAATATTTCCAACACTCGTAAACTCTCCAGCCTTCACCACCACAACAGTTCCATCTGCAATTTGTATACAATTTTTATTTTCATTTTATTTCTATCCCCCCCTTCCACATCACCCTAACCCCGTCCCACATCCCCTCAGCTCCCGGTCCCAGTTCAGACTTGGTATTAAAGTTATGGAAATGTCAGGCCCCATGATCCAGTATTGTTCTGACGTAACTGAGCTGACCTGCAAAAACTGTCACTCCTCGTCCAGGTTAGGTTCAGTGATAGTGAAATGTAGATCAATAAGGAAGGAAGGAAGGAAGGAAGAAGGGAAGGGAGGGAACGAAGGAAAAATAGGATGTAAAGAAGAAATAACAGATTAAGAAAAAGAGCACAGATAAAAAGAAAAAAAGTATATACAAATTATAGGTAAGAAGGAATGAAGAAAACCTCAACTATTACCTTCCATAATTTACAAATCTATGAACTGCGAGAAAACCAAAATAACACGTAACACCACTGCGATTCACTTCATCACTCATTGCTGTCACTCATTAACTCGTCACTCCAATGATATACGACGCACGTTAGCCAACTTTCATCATTCCTCACTTTTTTCTCTCTCCCTCTCCCCCTCTCTCCCTCTCTCTCTCTCTCTCTCTCTCTCTCTCTCTCTCTCTCTCAGAATAAATGAGTATTCCCCCAGCAATGTAGGACACCAACTTACAACTCCGTGCTGAAAGTCATCCCTGAGGCAACTGTGGCTGAAGCTTTTGATTTCCTCGTCCTCGTTACAAGTTTTGCTAACTAAGGAAAATAGAAAGAAAGAAAAACGCTGCGACTTAAGAGGAAAAGGAAAAGAAGTGGGTTTTTTTTTTTTACTTATTTTTCCTTCATGATATCTATATGTGTGTGTGTGTGTGTGTGTGTGTGTGTGTGTGTGTGTGTGTGTGTGTGTGTGTGTGTGTGTGTGTGTGTGTGTGTGTGTGTGTTGATTCTAGTCCTCGTGTTGTTGCCACTGATTTGAAATGTGTTTACTTCTGTTTATTCATTGACAAATGGTATGTATTGACAAACCATTAGCGACGTCTGTAAGGCTGATAAGAAACACACACACACACACACACACACACACACACACACACACACACACACACACACACACACACACACACACACACACACACAGTTAACAGTACAAGTTCAAATTTCTATATAATTTCTTGCATTAAACAACACAAATACACTTCTTCTTTTTACCGTTATTACTACTACTGTTACTACTACTACTACTACTACTACTACTACTACTACTACTACTACTAATAATAATAATAATAATAATAATAATAATGCTACTACTACTACAGCACAGAAACCCGCAAGGGAAAGGGGCTTACACAAAGAAGGAAAGCAGATTGCTAGGTTTTCCTTCTTTCCTTTCCCCCACAAATTCACGAGGGGCAGCGAGGCATCCACAAGCAGGCGGCGGAGGAGAGGATAGCAAGGCAGAGGGTAGGGAGGCTTGGGGGAGGGAGGCAAGGGGAGGAGAAGACAGATGAGTGGCTGGCACAGGTAGGCAACACGAACCAAGGTGAAAAAGAGGCGATGAAGCTCATATAATGGTAAGATAGATCGTATTATTATTATCATTATTATTATCACTACTACTACTACTACTACTACTACTACTACTACTACTACAACACAACCACGTCCTATTGTCCAGTAGATAAATGGTTATAACTGGAAGCTCTCAGCACCAGCAAGTTTTGATAAGACTCGAAACTTTGTCGCCTAAGTTGTGTAGCAACGAATGGGATTAGCGCGGCTAGGGAGTACCAGAAGCAGGGTGGCAAGGGTGAGGGCGCAAGGGTGAGGGTGCAAGGGTAAGGGTGCAAGGGTGAAGGTGCAAGGGTGAGGGGAAGGGTGAAGATGCAGAGATAGGATGAGTGGCAGAAACAACATGAATATCTGAGTCTCAAAGAAGCAGTGACGAAGGCGAGACAGAGAATAAAGTTGAATGAATGAGAGGAATATGTGCAGAGAGAAGGAAGACACAAAAGCAGGAGAAGAAGAAGGTGGAAGATGAGGAGGAAGATGAGGAGAAGGAGGAGGAGAAAGAGGAGGAAGAGGAGGAAGAAGAGAAGGAGGAGGAGGAAGAGGAAGAGGAACGGTACCACATAGCTTCCCTTCTGTCTTTCAAAATCTGTCGAGCCGAAAGATAGGTAAGAAGGAGGTAGTATTTTCGATAACGGAGATGAGAGGTGACAGGAATTGTTCTGTGGGACGCCGAGAGCAGCTAAGGTGAAGGAGTTTGCGTTCACTAAGAGGAAAACAAGATGAAAAGAGAGAGATAAGGGGAGAGAGAGAGAGAGAGAGAGGAGGCCAAGACAATAGAAGAACAAGGACAGAGAAGGGAAACAAGGGAAAGAGGGACAAAGGTTAATAGGATCGGAAAAGAGGAACGTAGCTGAAAGGGGAAATCAGGTTGAGGGAGGAAATAGGGGTGAGAGGAATCAACACTGAGAGGGTTCAGGGTTACAACAGGTCACAAGAGGAGAAGGAGAAGTGAGTGAGAGAGGAAAAAATTGGTTGATTGATTGATTAGATAGTCGTAACTTCTCTTGGCGAAGCAGCAGCAGCACGGTAATACGGCGCCTGAGAGAGAGAGAGAGAGAGAGAGAGAGAGAGAGAGAGAGAGAGAGAGAGAGAGAGAGAGAGAGAGAGAGAGAGAGAGATGAGAGAGAGAGAGATGAGATAGGAGATGGAAAAACAGGGATATGAGGAAAGGCATCAAGGAAGAAAACAATTAAATAAAAAAAGGAAAACTAGAGGAAAAGAAGGAAATATGGAAGAAAGGAAAGAAGGAAGGGGAAAGAAGAAGAAGAATGAAACAAAAGAAAACTCAGTCTGCATACCCATAATATTCAGCGTAAACACACACACACACACACACACACACACACACACACACACACACACACACACACACACACACACACACACACACACACACGTTGTTCCTTCTGTTGTTTTAATGTACATGACAGTATTGATGAATCCCAATATCGGAGTTGCTCTAATCATACCGAAACCCAATACAACAAAGAGCTAATAATAATCAATGGCCAGAATTCACTGATTATTAACTCAGCGTAATTAATGCTCATGATTACAACACCAACAACAACAACAACAACAACAAAATAACAATACTACTACTAATAATAAGGATAATAATAAGTAACAAGGCATCAAATGGAAGCCTCACTACAGTATTACAAATAGAAAACGACCTTCAGAAGTAATCAAAACCAATTAAAACCACGTAGCCATAATTAACGATTCAATAGGAAGATGCAACAGTCCTCAATATATTCTGTCACACTAAATTAGGATGAAACATTCCCCCAAATAAACAGTAATTCAGTATTAAGACAAAAAAACAATCGGCATATATGTATACAATATAGACTAGATAGTGAGATGGTATGTTATAAAGTGTGTGTGTGTGTGGGTGTGTGTGTGTGGGTGTGTGTGTGTGTGTGTGTGTGGGTGTGTGTGTGTGTGTGTGTGTGTGTGTATGTGTGTGTGAAAGGGGCGAAGGAGGAAAGGAAGGTAGAAAAGATAATGACACTTAATCCCTATTTATCCTTGGGACTTTAGAACTTCAGGATTAATTTCTTAAAGGGAAGGAAGGAGAAGATGGTAGTCCTCACGCCACGCTGAAGGGTGCTGTGTGTGGCCTTGGCTTCCCCCGCACACACAGACTCTTTATCTGC
>JAPQNM010000038.1:11851351-11891351 GCA_029783475.1 Metacarcinus magister
GAACATCACGTTTTTCTCGTCAGCATAAATTTTACATGCAGTATCTACACCTTAAGATTATACATTAATAATAAATACTTATGGTAATAGATAATAATGGTAAAGATAATGGTAATGACAATAACCACAATACATATTTTTTGAACGATATTTACTTTGTCCTATGGTTGATTAATTAGGTATCCATCCATAGCCCAGTGGAACGTGAGGCAGACTTTGCCTTTCCACACTCCTGCTTCACACTCTTTGACCTTTAGTATCGTGATAGCGTTGATAGTATTACACAAAAAATACTGGGTGTGACGCTTCCCTGGAGAGCCACATTGTAACTACACTATTTTGTCATTGCCGAGAAACATTACGAAGAGAGTCACTTTAAGAGTTACACAAAATAAAATGCAGTTCCGAAAAAAACACACAGTATATGTAATCCAACCAGAATCCTGAAGCTGTGTTTTGTATCTTTTGATTTTGAAGCAGAATACAAAATGCAAAGGAGATAATCCGCTTTTCATCCTCAATGCTATTCAAAAAGTTCCAATCCTATTATTTAATGTTCATCTCAAACCTGCCAAATCGAAGGGTTCAGAAAGGTTATAATAAAGACCTGAACTTGCTGTTTGCCTGGAGTAAAGGAGCTAACATAAAGCCCCACGTTATAACCTTAAAGGCATCATCCCCTACGGGAACGTGGCGCCTCGGCCTCTTCGTCTGCCAAGAATGAGCCACCAAAATTTACGTCGTCACTAAACGCAGCAGCATCGCCGTGATTTCGGTTAACTAGGCCACTTTCCTTCCCATTATATTGCCTTATGTGATCCTCAGCCAAACAATCAGTCCTTCAAGCTGCAGCAAGACGAGTGAAGGAGGTCGTGTGAGCCTGCAAGAACACTTCAATCATGTTTCAGTGCCTGTCATCCCATAAAAGTTCAAAAAATGCCTGACTCTTCCTCTCTTTTCTCCTTCCTGTATTCGTATAAGCTTCGTCTCATGTGCTTATTCAGGGTATCGAAGGGAAGGGAAGATGCCTGATACTTTAATGCCTCAGAGCACATCACTGTTATCACCATCACCGTCTTAACAACCTGGCTTTGATGCGTTACCTGGTAGTCTCTCAATCGCCGCCTTTTTTTACTTAATCTGATGGACATGCGACTTTTCTCGGATCAAATTTAAACTTGCAATATTTATCAGAGAACTTAAAAAAAGAATATTCTTGTCACAGAGCAGGCAACAAGAGCTTGAAACATTTGCTCCAACTTTCACGGCGTAGACTTTATGATGCAGACTAGCAAAATTTAATATGCATTTTTTTTTAAACAGCTGCCGAGAGGAGGAGCATGCAAATATTTTACACGCAGGGCGAGAAAATTGTACGTTGAAAAAATTCCCGCTACTTATTTTTTCACTGCATACACGCCTCAGACTCTCCTCCCCCACCCTCCCTGGAATGCAGAGTTTGGGATCCGTCACTGTATTTCCACGAGGAGAGAGAAGCAGTTTAGTTAAAGCCCAAAGTGTCATTCCCAGCTACAGGCTACATTGATTTGCCAGCACCACGCACGAGGATCAGTGATAATTAGCAGGTGGTGTGTGTAAGGCACAGGTGTGTCAGGGTACAGGTGTGTGTAGGGTGCAGGTGTGTGTAGAGTACAGGTGTGTCAGGGTACAGATGTGTGCTGGGTACAGATGTGGGACTGAAGTGTGAGTGACAGCCACAACATGGAAGGCTTCCCCGCGGCTCACCACAACCTTGTTCCTTGACCCTCACCATAGCAGCCACGCAACCCTCACTGCTCTCATATTTATTTTATTTCTTCTCTCTCTCTCTCTCTCTCTCTCTCTCTCTCTCTCTCTCTCTCTCTCTCTCTCTCTCTCTCTCTCTCTCTCTCTCTCACATGTTTTCAACATTATTGTTATTTCATTTTGAATCTATGGTACAAAAAATTGTCTGTAAAAGGTGTGTGTGTGTGTGTGTGTGTGTGTGTGTGTGTGTGTGTGTGTGTGTGTGTGTGTGTGTGTGTGTGTGTGTGTGTGTGTGTGTGTGTGTGTATAGTATATATATAGATATATATATATATATATATTATATATATATATATATTTATATATGTGTGTGTGTGTGTATCAGATTGTCGAGATTAATACATATTTCGTTATACGTACACCTATTTCATAATGATCAACACCAATATACCGATGTTTTGACCTTCAGTCACCTTACATTTTCAACTCGCTACATTTTATCCTACAAACTTTTTGAAACATTCAAGAATCTTCCAATATTTCACACATAACCATTTTGACCAAACAAACTTAATACAATCAAAGCTTTAAACCTTATGACAGTTAATTTCGCAATAGTACATGTACCTCATTGAATACTACATTATGTAACCTTAGATATAAAAAGTGTTGCAAATATTTAGTGTACATGTATAATTTCGACTGTTGATGATTATAGTACTATTTCTACTACCATCTTCACCTACTACTTCCACTACTACTACTACTACTACCACACAATTCCCACCACTACAACTAGGACAACAATCATACGCATCAGCAACTCTATATAGAACACGATTAATAATTTCCTGAGCCTATACCTTTGATACACACTCCATCTCTCTCTTTCTCTCTCTCTCTCTCTCTCTCTCTCTCTCTCTCTCTCTCTCTCTCTCTCTCTCTCTCTCTCTCTCTCTCTCGCACACGCACACGCACACGCACACACACACACGTAACGAGCATTGTGTGGTGTAGGCAAGATTTAGAGTCGCAGAGGATTTCCTTTCCACCTGCAGATGTGACGGTTGCCATCAAAATATTGCTTCCGTGCCGCCGAAGAGTGTGAGTGAGTGTGTCTACTGCCTGCCCTCTCCCTTTACTATATTTATCGTACACTCAGGAGCATCTTTCATCTTTAACATTATCTCCAACATGCAAAAAGAGAGGTTATAGATTTTTCTGGGGTTTTTTTCTTCTTATTTGTGTGCTATTTTCATCACTTTCAATCCTTTTAGTCTTACTGGAATGTCATTTTTTTTATCTTTCTTTTTTTCCAGTTGGTAGGAAGCTGTATCTCCATCTGTCTGAATGCAAAAAGAAAAAAAATTAAGAAAAGAAAATACAGATGCATTCAATTGTTGTAACACTACAGCCGAGATATATATATATATATATATATATATATATATCTAGAATAGATTTCTCTATTATTACACTCCAGGGCAGGATATAACACGCAGCTCTCCCCCCATAGCAAGAAAACCTCGCTGAACACCATAAGCTTCGGGAGGGGAGAAGAAAAAGAATAATAAAAGAAAAAAAAAACAGAAACACGAGGATGCCACTTTCAAAATAACAAAAAAGATATTCACACACACACACACCAATATCCATGTTTTCCGTAATACATGCAACACTACGGACTCAACATACATTAGAGAAAGTATACGCTTTATTAATTAACAGGAAACATAATGGACTTTTTTTACTAGTTGTCTTTTCGTTGTGTTCCTCATTCTCTCTCCTCACTTTTTATTTGTGAGCAGGGCGGAGTTTTGGCTCAGCGGCACCAGATGGCACTGCTTCCAAAGGGCGTACGGCACTAATGCATTATTCGAAGGTGTGTGGGTAGGAGGGCACAGTGGACGATACCATGTGATATTTAAAGGAAGTAAACACGAAGCTCACAAAGGTTTAGCAGAAGAGAGAGAGAGAGAGAGAGAGAGAGAGAGAGAGAGAGAGAGAGAGAGAGAGAGAGAGAGAGAGAGAGAGAGAGAGAGAGAGAGAATGATTGTGAAGGTAAGGAAGGGAGGGAGGGAAATGGTGAAGTGATGGAGAGATAGATGCACGTCAGGGAGGAAGAAAGTTTTGAGAGTTACGTAATGTTAAGAAAAAAAGTTGTCTAAATCCCTCTCAACATCTCTCTCTCTCTTTCTCTTTCTCTTTCTCTCTCTCTCTCTTTCTCTCTCTCTCTCTCTCTCTCTCTCTCTCTCTCTCTCTCTCTCTCTCTCTCTCTCTCTCTCTCTCTCTCTCTCTCTCTCTCTCTCTCAGCAGGCACACATACACTTATCCATGTATGTGTCTGTGTTTGTGTTTGTGTGTGTGTCTGTGTGTGTCTGTGTGTGTGTGTGTTTGTGTATGTGTGTATGTGTTATCAAGAAAGTGCAGACAATTGTGTGTGTGATTTCTTATGCATAACAGACGCCACAAAATTACTGTAGCTTTACTGTGAGAGGGAAAAAAAGGAGGAAAGGGAACATGGTAGGAGGGAGGGAGGAAGGAATAGAAGGATGAGGGAGTGAAGAAAGGTAGCAACAGATAGATAGCTTGAAGGATAGAGAGAGGGATAGGTGGAGGAAGGAAGGAAGGGAAGGAGGAATGAGAGAGGGATGGGTAAGGGGAAAAAAAGGGAGGGGAAAGAGAAAAGTGTACCGGAAAAGGGGAACAGTCCAGCCAGGTTTACAGAAATCCATTGCAGCTTTCCCCCTTTTCCCCTCTGGCTCTCTCACTACCGGTCTCAATTTTCGCTTCAGCTAACCCCTACCCCCTCCTACCCCCCATTGGCTTCCCTCTCTCTCTCTCTTCCCCTTCAAATTCCCCCTCTTTTTTTATTTTTATTTTTTCTCTTCTGTCCAATCTTTCTGTTATTATTTTTATCATTATTTTTTCCGTCTAGTGTTCACTGTATTTTTTCTATTTTTTTTATTTTTTATATACACTTTCTGGCTTTTTCTTTTTTTTCTTTCTTTCTCTTCAATCATTAACCATTGATATTATTCATCTTATTATCTTCTTCTATACTTACTAACTTTATCTTTCTGCCTCTATTCTCCCCTTCATCCTCCTCTCATCTTCCCTCTAAACGTTCCTTACTTTATACATTTTTCCCTTCACCACTTTCCTTGTCTTCTTCATTTCTCAACCTCCATTTTTATACTTCTCTTTTACTTCCATTTTAACCAAACTGATTTCCCTTCCTTCCCCTTCCTTTCCATAATACAATGTTTCCTCTCCATCACCACCATTACCATTCCTCATCCTCACCCCTTTCTTCCCCTTTCCCATTACTAGTTTCCCTCCTCTCTCTTTCTCCCTCCCTCCTTTCACTCTTATCCATTATCACTGCATTCTTATCCATCCCTTTTTTATCACATTTCCTCTTCTTTCATCCATTCTTGTTGTTTCCTTTCCTTCCTCTCTATTTGCATCAAGTCCTTTCTTCTTTCCTTCACTCGGTCTAGTAATGCCTCGAGAGACTGTCAAGTTAGGCTTTTTTTTAGCTATAGAAGGGAAGGTTGCATAAGGAGATGAGGCTGAGACTTGTGTGGGTTATTCCCTTGTGATGTTATATAGGAATGATTTGACATGTGAAGAAGTGAATGTTACGTACTGTCTGCTACTCTTGGTCTATCTATCTCTATTTTTTTTTCTATTGATTTTTTTCTTTATTTGTATCATTTATCGACGTCATGATGTCTATTATTTCTTTTCCTTTATCAATTTGTCTTCCAGTTTTATTGTTGTTCTTCTGTTCTGGTTTTTCCATCAACATCCATAAGCCTCATCATTTATCTACACGACAAATTACATATATCCTCTCTACTCCGTCATATTTCTTCACATAACTTCCCTTCAATTCATGTATCATTTTCTATATCGATTTATATTTTATCATGTATCGGAATATTTATCGAGGCATCTGCTGCTCTCCTTGCATATACATTACCGCCGCGCCCAGGTAGGCTCTATTAGCATGCAGGGAACGCAGTGGGAGGAGGTGATAGAGGTAGATAGATGTGGTTCTCATAGCAGTGCCTGAAGGGGAACCAAGTGAAACCTAACTGAATTTCACTTGATATGAAGCCTAACGCTGAAAGCTATTGTTAATGATGCATACATTAATCATAAGCTGTTACGCTATACTATCTTCTCCTCCTCCTCCCCCTCCTCCTCCCCATCCTCTTCCTCTTCCTCTTCCTCCTCCTCCTCTTCCTCCTCTCCTCCTCCTCCTCCTCCTCCTCCTCTGCTGGTTTCGCTGTTACTCTTGATGGCAGTGATGATGATGAAGGCGAGGAGGTCTCTGTAAGGTCACAAGGTCAGGTTATCTTGGGTGAAGTAATAACTTAACGCCTTTATATACACTTCACCTTTGATTTTAATGTGAAGCGTATCGCATTTATCCATTTCAAGTCACAAATAAAGAGGATAAGAGAGAGAAGGCGAAGGAAACGATGATGGAGTGAAGGGAAGAGCAGCAGCAGCAGGAGGAGGAGGAGGAGGAGGAGGAGGAGGACTTAAAAGGATTGGTGTAAGGAATTGTTATGGAGGTTTGTAGAAGCAGATGTGTTGTGGTGGAGAAAGGAGGCGTTGCTATGGTTGTGGAGTGCAAGGAAGGGAGCAGAGCAGCGGGAGGTTGATGCAAGAAGACGCTGGGGTATTGTGGTGTTAAAGTAATGGCGTTTTGATGTCTGGCAGAGGCGGTGAGGACGATGACGTGCACTGAGAGGAAGGGTAGCAAGGAAGGAAGGAAGGAAGGAAGGAAGGAGAAGGAAGGAGGAAAGAGGGAAGGATGGAAGGAAGGAAGAAAAGAAGGAAGGAGGGAAAACATGAATGAATGAATGAAAGATTACATGCATAAACGAATGTATGAAGGCATGAAGAAAGGAAGGAAGATGGGAAAAAAAGAAAAATAGAAGGAAGGAGTCAATAAATTAATGAAGGAAAGAAGGAAGGGAGGATGAAAAGAAAACATGAAGGAAAGAAGGAGAGAAGCAAGAGGCAGAGGCATCGTGGGAGGATGAGAACATGCCATTCTCAGAGGGAGGGAGGGAGGGTAAGGAGGGAAGGGAGGAGGAGGAGAGGAGGGAGGAGGGAGGAGGGAGGAAGGAAGGTAAGGTAAAGAGGCAGGAGCACGCTGAGTTGCCTGAAAGAGCGTAATACCGCTATAACTTTACCGCATTATGGTTCAAAATAAATCATAGGAAGTTGCTTTAATTTCAGTGATGAATGGCGTTGAGATTTCCCTCCTCCTATCTTTTTTTTCTTCTTTTTTTTTGTTAGTTTAATTGTGTGTTTTCAAAGGCAGAAGGAATGGTTAACGCGTTTTTTTTTCTCTCTCTCTCTCTCTCTCTCTCTCTCTCTCTCTCTCTCTCTCTCTCTCACATATATATTCCCTACAATTACTAAGTTATTATGAGCTCAAAGGACGTAAGGATAGAAGGAAGGGAAGAAAAAAAAAGACAGTCATATGATAATGAATCTGCAGACCAAACAATATCTTTATCAAGAGCCTCCATCACGTTATCAAAGGAAGGAAGGGAGGAAGGAAGGAAGGAAGGAACACCAGCTGCAGTCTTATATAAATGAAATATATTAAACCCAAATTTCTAACTCTATCTGCATAATGAAGACTTAATTTGTTATGGAAATTAATCGCCAGGCGTATAGGAGTCAACCGTTCTTAAGGTTCGTTTGGCTAGACGATATAAACTTAGTTCTCATACGTGACGTTTCAAAATTATTCCATTGTCTGTGTGTTAAAGAGAGAGAGAGAGAGAGAGAGAGAGAGAGAGAGAGAGAGAGAGAGAGAGAGAGAGAGAGAGAGAGAGAGAGAGAGAGAGAGAGAGTCAGCATCCCTTTGTCAGCACCTTCGCACGAGCAGCAGCAGCAGCATCAGTAGCAGCACGCGTCCCCCATTGCAAGAAACTACATCAAAGATCCCAGTGAGGAAAACTTTGCAGCATCGTGAAGTAATTATGGTTCGTCAAAGTCTTCCTTGCCTCCAAACTTACACTCAGATTCACTCAACCATTCAAGCGCGATTTCATTTCATTTCATTTCATTTCATTTCCTTCCACTGCTACTAAGAATCAGGTACTAAGAGACAAGATTTTGAAATAAGGCATTTTCTTGATTTTATTTTTCAAAGTATGATTGAGGGTATTGAAAAATGTCTCCGGAGCAACAAATATCATGACCAATACTTATGAATAATGCAAAAAAAAAAAAGAGGATTCAAGGGCAGTGTGGTATTTAATTAATCGTTTCTTATGTGAAATAATAATAATAAAAAAAAAGGTTGAAGGAAATGGACTTTTGACATGGCAAACTTTAAAAAAATTGAATTAATGTAATAGTTGTGATTTTTCTTACGTAATATTACATGTATCAAGGTTATCGCTCTCGCTCTCTCTCTCTCTCTCTCTCTCTCTCTCTCTCTCTCTCTCTCTCTCTCTCTCTCTCTCTCTCTCTCTCTCTCTCTCTCTCTCTCTCTCTCTCACGACCTCCGAACTCTTCCTTCCTTCCACAATCTTCACCAGAACACTCAATCACATCACACGACTTACTCCCACACCGTCCGCCGCCACCCTTTCTATATTTGGATTCTGGGGGATGGAGGGGGGGTGAGGGGTGTGAGGGGGGGTGAGGGGTGGGGGGGAAGAGCTTTTAGGAAAATTACCCACAATGCCACGAGCGTAAACGGGTCTGTTTTGGAGGCAACACTCTCAGCCATCTTGCAAGTCTCTCTCTCTTTCTCTCATTCTCTCTCATTCTCTCTCTCTCTCTCTCTCTCTCTCTCTCTCTCTCTCTCTCTCTCTCTCTCTCTCTCTCTCTCTCTCTCTCTCTCTCTCTCTCTCTCTCTGTATACTTAAAGAGTGCAAGGGTTATGGACCAAAAGCCTGATGGACACAAAGTAAAATGCTTCTACCAAATAATATAAAAAAGAAATAATAATAATATATGAAAACGTGTCGTATATAAATTACCTTCTTTTCGTCGACACATACATACACACATACACACACACACACACCCACACACCTGGTAGTACTAAAATCCAGGTGTGAGTCTCATCGGCACCAGTCACACACTTTCGTTCCCACATTCATCAACCACCGAGGATCCGCAGCTGACGTTGTGTGTGCAGAGGCATTTGACCTTCCAAAGAGAATGCCACGTTACTAGAGCGTGTGTCGGGCAAGTGTGTATAAGAGAGGGATAGAGAGGTGAGAACAAAGAAGTAGGAAGGAGGAGGAAGGTGAATAGAATAGAGGTTACTCATTTTTCATATCAAATCTATACATGTTTCTATTTAGGGCTATTTTCAAGCATCTAACTATAATGAAGAGTCTTTTAAAGGATGTTGTTAACTACTAGAGGTGGGTTAGTATGTTGTGTTTGTGTCAAGGGTGTTTCTGAAGGGTGATAGGGATACAGGTAGACTGATAGTGACTTAGTGTTTAAGGATATCAGTGCGTGGGTGAGAAAGTGACATCAACAGGAATGAAAGGAAAGAAGTAAATGGTTGAGTTAGTGTTAAGAGAAAAGAGAGAGCAAGAGACAAGGTAGATCCACAGGCATTAAGGGAAAAGCAATGGATACAAAACAAAATGATAAAAAAAAGAAATATGTGTGTGTGTATGTGTGTGTGTATGTTTCTTGATGTATTGTATGTATGTATGTCATCCCTTACCACTATACTCAAAAGAATAAAAAAATACAACTCAAACATTACATCAGAATATACATATGCTATTTACTTAACGGCTTTGATAACAGGGAACGAAAAGGGAAGGGATGAGAGTAAAGGAGGAAAATGAAAGTACTTAGCTTAGAAGAAGAAGAGAAAATTTTTGAAGTGATAGATGAATGGGTGATGCTACTGGAAATAATGAAGAAAAGATAGAGAGATAGATAGATAGATAGATAGAGAGATAGAGAGAGAGAGAGAGAGAGAGAGAGAGAGAGAGAGAGAGAGAGAGAGAGAGAGAGAGAGAGAGAGAGAGAGAGAGAGAGAGAGAGAGAGAGAGAGAGAGAGAGAGATGATAAAGGTAAACAAGAGTAGGAAACCATTAAAAAGATTGATGAGATGGGGGAGAGGTGTATGAAAGCATATTGATGAAAGAGAAGTACAAGTAATGTAAATAGAGAGAGAGAAAAAAAAGAGACAGACATGAATAGAGGTCATTACAAACCAAGAGTACTAATTCAACTACCAAAAAATCTACCTGAAACCTTTAATTTAAGAAGCATAAACATCATATTTACTGATTGCTGTCTTCCCACGTCAAGGTCAGGGTGTGTTAGTGTGTGTTGCGTAACTCTGCAACACATTACTCCAGCACCGTAGCACCGTGCAATACCCTAACCATGGACGACCTCAAAACACAATATGAAAATTCTTTGATGATTCTAAGATATTTCGTAAGTGATGCAAGAAAATCAAATATTATGGAAGTGTTGAAAGTTGTTGATGATTTTTCATGTAAATAAAAGAAATATATGTTCATACTGAAAGCCTTATTTGTTTTTTTAATTGAAGTTAGATTTGAAATAGACACAATTAGGTATACACAAATAGAGAAAACCAAGGAAATGAAAATGTGACGAATAGACTAATTAATAGCGTAAAAAATTAGAGAAAAGAGAGAGAATAGAGTTGTTATAGAATGTTAAAGAGGAGGTAAGGTAGGAAAGGAACAAACCCTTACGACTAAATAATATCTTAACTCTGGAAATTCAAAGGAAGTATAATATATGTAATTAAATTTTCAAGATTACGTAAAACTTAATTCTTAAACTCTGAAATACACAGAAACGTAATATCTTCAAACGTACCTATTTATTAAGCTTTGTTAGTGAAAAAACTGAAAGAGGACGAGGACGAAAGCGAGGAATATAGTGAATATGATAAATGTAAAATAAAATAAAAGGCTGAGAATCACGACTTTTCTTCTTATAATTTTTTTTTTACAAGTTTTTAAAATCTATTTTGTGTTTTCTTGGTAATTTCTTTTTTTCCTTTGGTTTTCCTTTCCTCTATTATTTTTTTCTCAGCTTTACATCCTTCCACTTATATACTTCATTTTTCTGTTCAACTCTCTCCTCCTGTTCTTTCATATTTCTTAATTTTATTTTTCCTCTCAATTCTCAATTAAATTTTTCTTTTCCTCATTAGTCCATCAAAACCAACCTTATTGCTTCATCTCGTTGTCTGACTGAGTTTTTTTTCTCTCTCTCTCTCTCTCTCTCTCTCTCTCTCTCTCTCTCTCTCTCTCTCTCTCTCTCTCTCTCTCTCTCTCTCTCTCTCTCTCTTTAAACTAGCCATCCACTTAGTAAATAAGATCTTATGAAGTGAAAGGCAGGAAAATAATTGTGGACTGTGGTTAGGAGCCTGAGGGAGAGAGAGAGAGAGAGAGAGAGAGAGAGAGAGAGAGAGAGAGAGAGAGAGAGAGAGAGAGAGAGAGAGAGAGAGAGAGAGAGAGAGAGAATTAGAGCGAGAGAACTAGAGAGAGAGAGGGAATAAAACACTTAAGACAATGATCCAGTTAAATCTCTCTCTCTCTCTCTCTCTCTCTCCTCTCTCTCTCTCTCTCTCTCTCTCTCTCTCTCAGATTTTTAGACTTAGTAGAGATTTCCTTAAAACACTCATGGAATAACCTGCACGACCTTGGTTAATGGCGGGAAGGTAAGACTAAGACGAGGAGGATCAAGGCCAAAGAGAAGGTAATGAGAGGGAGGAAGACGAGCGGACGGTAATGAGAACAAGATTTACCAAGTTGTTACTACATTGTTCTTGGTGCTTACCTTAATGCCTTACACGTAGTTATGGTGTGTGTGTGTGTGTGTGTGTGTGTGTGTGTGTGTGTGTGTGTGTGTGTGTGTGTGTGTGTGTGTGTGTGTGTGTGTGTGTGTGTTTGTTTTAGTAAGTAGCTGCCAGATGGAGCAGTGGGCATCTTTAAACTCGAGCAGCGCACTCAATACACACAGACAAGGGACTTCATTCCATTAGCAAACTCTCCTTGCATACTCCTCCTCCTCCTCCTCCTCCTCCTCCTCCTCCTCCTCCTCCTCCTCCTCCTCCTGCTCCTCCTCCTCCTCTCTTCCTCCTCCTCCTCCTCCTCTCTTCCTCCTCCTCCTCCTCCTCTCTTTCTCCTCCTCCTCCTGGTACTGCTAACCTCTCCTCTGACCCACATTATTCTTTCCGAACCTCCTCTCTCACTGCCCCCTAGAACTTCATCAGTCTTCCTTTCCTCCCTTCCTTTCCCTCTGTCATCTTCCCATGACTTCACCTAATTATCCTTGATCCTTCCTGCCATCACCTCTCCCACTCTACCTGACGCTTCCCCTCCCTATCTCTCTTACCCAGAATCCTCCTCCTCTCTCTCTCTCTCTCTCTCTCTCTCTCTCTCTCTCTCTCTCTCTCTCTCCTCTCTCTCTCTCTCTCTCTCTCTCTCTCTCTCTCTCTCTCTCTCTCTCTCTCTCTCTCTCTCTCTCTCTCTCTCTCTCGTTCTCTCATGCCTGTGAAGCCTCATTCCTCTTTGCCTTTCTTTTTTTCCATTCCCTCTTTTTCTCTTTTTGTTCTAGTCTACTCATTGATTCTTTCTCTCTCTCTCTCTTTAAACCATCCTTTTATTTTTTTTCTTCCTTCACCTCCTCAACAGACTCGTCCTTCCCAGCCACTCAAACTTCTCTGCCTTCACATATTTTTACTTTTTTTTCTCTCAGACTTTTCTTTTCTACTTATTATCTTCCTCTTCTTTTTCCTCTGTCTCTATCTATCTATCAATCTGTCTATCTATCTATCTATCTATTTACTGTGTTCTCTCCCTCTCCATTCTTGACACTAAAACATTTGAATTCCCATTCCTGTCGCTCTTCACTCCTCCTCCTCCTCCTCCTCCTCCTCCTCCTCCTCCTCCTCCTCCTCCTCCTCCTCCTCCTCCTCCTCCTCCTCTTCCTCCTCTATCCCTCACTCTATCTCTGGCTGGTCGAGGTCAGAGTGTGGTAAACTTTCGGCAAAATTTACAGACAATAGGAGGAAATTTTCTAGGAATTGGAGTGAATTCTGTCAAGTGTGTGTCTAAGGGTTGGTTGTGGAGTCGAGTGTGTGACGTGACGGTGAGACCAACAGACAGACAGACAGACAGACAGACAGACAGACCACTAGCTCCAAGGAGACACGAAAGAAATACAGACTTCCACAAGCATCAAAGTGTTACTCTTGTGTCTGTTATGTATTTTATTCTGTTCCTTATTCTCTCTATTCCTTATCTTTGCTATGTGTTTATTCAATTTTCTTTGTTTGTTTTGTCCGTTTGTCTCATTTTTTTTCTCTCCTATTATTCATTCGTGTTGTTTCTTAAGTTATTTTGTTTTATTATTTATATATCATTTACGTATTCGCTTCTGGTGATATATTTCCATACCTGTTTGTTGATATTTTTTTTTTTTTCCCCCTTTTCCTCGCATCTCATTATTTTTCATGTATCGCATTTGACTCTCATTTATCTATCTATCTTCCTTCGCATATTTAGTTTTTTTTTGTTTTAGTTTGCATTACCATCGTGTTATTCTTCTTCCTTTCATTTATCTCTCTTACTGATTCGTCTTTGTACCTCCTTTATCTTTCTCTCCTTTTATCTGTCTGTTTTTTCTAATCATCTCTCATTAGTCCCTCGCCTCTCAAGTGTATTCATCTCCATCCTCTCTGATTTCTTTTTTTTTCCTTTTCCATGTCTTTTATTGCATTTCATAATTATATTCACATCCATCCATTACGCCTCTTCTATTATTAACCCGATTATACACACACACACACACACACACACACACACACACACACACACACACACACACACACACACACACACACACACACACACACACACAAGGATCTTATTAATTCACCACTGTCTCTCATTCCTCTCTTTTTTTTTTTAATCAAATATCTTTCTTTTCTTTCTTATACATATTTGAATTGAGTTTATTTCGTGTAATTTGCATATTCCCACATCTCATTTATTTTTTCAATAGCATCTAAATTCATCTGATAAATTCTCTATTCTTTTGTTTTTATCTCAGTCACGCATTCACTCGTTATCTATTTATTTATCTATTTATCTATTTTATTTTTCACATGACCTGGTTTCATCCCCAACGGCAAAGAAGAATGCAAACTTTCTCTCCACCTCATCCTTGGTGATAATAATACCTTTGAGTCACGTAGCTGATCCCATTCCTTCATTCCTCTCCTTCCTCTTCCCTCTCCCTCCCTCCCTCCCTCCCTTGGTCTCACCCTTCCTCTCTCTTTCCTTTCTCATCATTATCATCTGCCCTCCTCTTCCTCCTTCTCATCTTATTTTCATAAACCTTACCACATCTCTCTCTCTCTCTCTCTCTCTCTCTCTCTCTCTCTCTCTCTGTCTCTCTCTCTCTCTCTCTCTCTCTCTCTCTCTCTCTCTCTCTCTCTCTCTCTCTCATGCATTTTTTCCCCAAACTATGTATTTCTAGTCTTATCTTTGTGCCTTCCCTTCGTCTTCGTTGTCTCACTTCACTCTTCCTCAATCCTTCATTAGATTTATTTGCACTTCCTGCTTCCCACTTTCCCCTTCAAGAGTTTATCATCACTTTCACGAGCATGCTTCATTACCCTTCACCCCTTCATCGCTTCCTCACGTCTTTTTCTTTCCCTTCAAGTTGTTAATTCCATGTCACCAACGAAGCAGCAGTATTTTGGATAGAGGAAAGATCTCAGTTTTGTTAGAATCCCAAAGGAGGAGGAGGAGGCGGTAACGGAGACGCTAAATTTTGTCTAAGAAGGATGAGGTTATGTTTGTTGGCCTTCGATGATGAATGAGTCAGTAAAATAGTGATGGATATGGGTGGTGACAGGCGGTGCACGCTTTTGAGTCCCTGGGGGCGTGTTCGATCTGATTTATTGGCGTGATTTGCCGCCCTCTGCACTCTTGCGGGGGCAGTATGTCACGAGTTATAACATGCATCACACACAATGGAATCTGCCCTTGACTCAGACTAATACCTCTCCTTTTCTCTCTCTTTCAGGTATGTGTTGTTTACTTATACTCCCGAGGACCAGAAATGTACTACAAGTCTTGGGTAAGTATGCCACACTATATACTTCCTTGTGACGTTAAAGTATAGAATTGTGGAGTATAATTTAAGTGAAGTGAGGAGCAGACGAGGTGTTCATCTTGTCCTGCAGGTCCCGTGAGTCTCTGGCAGGTTATTTGTCTTCCTGCCTGAGACACTAGAGCCTCCCTTAGGTGTTACCAACCTACTCTGTTATCGACCAAGTGGAAGGTGCATGTACAGCTAAATGCTCTTAGGTGGTACCCGTTTGTCTACACTCTACACCATGGTTTGCACTCAGCACACTCTAGATTCACTGAGGTGTGGCAAAGAAACCATAAACTCTTTACCACCATATAAATTACATCATAAAAAAATACAAGTTAATCTTAAGCCATCAATTTCCTCTACAAATAAAAATAAAAAAATGTTAATTCCCCTGAAAACACAGCATTCCCACTTAACTAATAAGAAAAATATGAAAAAAATATATCATCACACAGTCAACAACCAGGATATTGTAAAGAAGCTACTTGGATAAAGTAGAAAAGGAGAAAATACTTAAAGAAAAATATCTAGAAGTAAATACAGTAACAAAAAATATATAATTACGTGGGAAAAAAAAAGCATCCATTTTCTTCTTAGTGTAAAAAGAAGAAGAAAAAAACACACCACTTAAAGTCATACCACATTTTCAATAATAAAATACTTCACAACACAAGTAGTTCAGATGTGTTTACTTGTTTGTTACCAGGAGGAAAGTAGAGTGGAAGAAAATAACACGAATGGTGGAGAGATACCAAAGTAATACTCTCTCTCTCTCTCTCTCTCTCTCTCTCTCTCTCTCTCTCTCTCTCTCTCTCTCTCTCTCTCTCTCTCTCTCTCTCTCTCTCTCTCTCTCTCTCTCTCTCTCGCAACTCCCGTTTGCATATAGATAACTTCATAAATAATGCTAAGTTATGCTCTTCTATTTTTGCACTTCTGTGTTATATTTCCTTATTTTTTCTTTTAACATTATCAAAACTTTTCTAACCATCTCTCTCTCTCTCTCTCTCTCTCTCTCTCTCTCTCTCTCTCTCTCTCTCTCTCTCTCTCTCTCTCTCTCTCTCTCTCTCTCTCTCTCTCTCTCTCATTATGATCTGCTTTCATAGGCAATAATCTAGATGCTAAAACTGGAAAAAGGAAGAGAAAATGTAGGAAACGAATAGGTAATCAAAGTTAAATATTCAAAGGATGAAACAGTGTTGCCAGTGTGAGGGAAAAATGACTCGGCGTATTAAGAAAAAAATGGCAATGGAAAGGAAAAATAGGAATTATCGTACGTTGAGTGAGAGAAAAAGAGAGAGAGAGAAAAAAAAATAGCGAGTGAAAAGAGAGTTAAAATGATTTCTAACAAGTTTTTTCCTGTATATTCTTTACAAGTTTTTCTACTCTTTTGAAATATTTCCTTAAGCCTATTTCTTTTTTAAATCATTGCAATTGATTTTTAACCAGTTAGTGTTCCTATAAATATAAACAACAACCTAAATGAAAGTCAGGTTTTATTAAGAGTGGAGGCAGATTTTAGTAGTAGTAGTAGTAGTAGTAGTAGTAGTAGTAGTAGTAGTAGTAGTAGTAGTAGTAGTAGTAGTAGTAGTAGTAGTAGTAGTTTTTGTTGTTGTTGATCATGTTGATGTAGTAATTAAAGTGGATGTTGTTGTGTTTCTTGTTATTTTTGTTATAGAAGTTGAGGGGGAAAAAAAGCCATATCTTGAACATCTTGAATAACCTGAGGAAGTGTGGTAGAGAAGTGATTAAATTTACTAACACAATCAAGTCTGACCTAAATCTTAACTTTGTAGATCTCTCTCTCTCTCTCTCTCTCTCTCTCTCTCTCTCTCTCTCTCTCTCTCTCTCTCTCTCTCTCTCTCTCTCTCTCTCTCTCTCTCAGTAAAAGGGGATCTTATTATCCACCTCATCCACACTCTAAAGGTGATATATATTAAGGCAGCGGCTGGCCTCTCATGCTCTTTCTGCCGATCGTAAAATTCTCGGGAAATAATTTGTGTGGATCGCTGGATGAAAGAATGTACTCTGCCTCCCTTTCTAGCGGGACGGAGGAAGAAGAGGAAGAGGAGGAGGAGGAAGAGGAGGTGATAGAGTGAAGCTTTCGTTTAGCTCTTTAAGTCTTCCTTCATAGTATACATATTTCAGCCGCGGATTCATTTGTTATTATTGAATGATCTCATTTTAACGTTCCTATGTCTTTTTTCATCATACAGGGACCCAAAAAAAAGTGAATAGAAAAAGAATATATGTATAACTAATCTATTTTCAAAGGCACATCCGATGAAGCCAACCAATTCATCAGCGGTTTTAACTACCTCTGAAAAATGTAGACTGGGATATATAAGCTACTTGATATTATGTTTTTAGAGATCGTTTTCCTTATTCACTTCAGAAAGTTGTTGGCCTTTCATTATATACTAAACGCGTTGTTGTCACTTCCAGTGTGTAATACATTGCATGTATTGACGTTAAATTACATACGCTAAGAGAAGGAGAAGGAGAAGGTGGAGGAGGAGGAGGAGGAAGAGGAGGAGGAAGAGGAGGAGGAGGAAGAGGAGAAGAAGGAAAAGGAGAAGGAAGAAGAGGAGGAGAAGGAAAGAACAAGAAGGTGATGAAAATGACACACACACACACACACACACACACACACACACACACACACACACACACACACACACACACACACACACACACACACACACACACACACACACACACACTAAGCTATCCGCCTCCTCTCTAACGTTACATTAGGTGAAGGAAAGCAGAAAAAATCACAAAGCACCAAATGAAACACAAACAACAGCATCAAAAAATAACAGCAGCATAAAAAAGCGTAAGCAACATCATTAACGGCAACAGAAATAGGAACCTCTCTCTCTCTCTCTCTCTCTCTCTCTCTCTCTCTCTCTCTCTCTCTCTCTCTCTCTCTCTCTCTCTCTCTCTCTCTCTCTCTCTCTCTCTCTCTCTCGTTCTCCCTGACCCTCTTATTACCATTTACATCCTTTGTCGCATGCTTTGAAAGTGAAGAGAGAGAGAGGTACTGAGAGAGAGAGAAAAAAAAAAAGAGAGAGAGAGAGGGACGTTGGGGTCAGGTGGGGTTCAAGTAGCAAGATCATCAACATATCAGTGCGTCCTCTCATCATACTACTGCCAGAGGGAAGGGAATAGCCTGGCACAGAGGTCATTAAGGTAGGAATCCTGGTGCAGAGAACAAGCTCTTCACGACCCTCTCCCTCCCTCTCTTCTCGGTCTTGTTGCTGCTCATTCGGAAAGCATTTATTAGCGTTATGTGAGGGAGTCAGGATGGGACGTGAGGGTTTCCTTTACCTGCTCCGTGGATGCCTTTGGGAACACCAGCCCTTGTTGTTTGTTTGGTGCAATGGAAATGACCTAAACAGAGAGAGAGATGGAGAGAGAGAGAGCTAGAGAGTATCCTTGTTATCTATCTCTCTCTCTCTCACTCACTCATTGTTGTTTACTCTCTGTTAACTCGTGTTCTTTCTCTCAATCATTGTACGTTCTTTAAAGAGAATCTACGCCATTTTAAGTGATTCATTCGTAGTAAGCAATATCAACAGATTACGTCTTTTTTTAATCTTCCATCTCCGTTAAACATATAAACTTGTCAAAGCAAATCAAACCAACTGTTGATATATATAATAATAAAACAGATTATTTTAATGTTATTTCATGGATGCGTATCTCTGCCTCTTGCTCTCCCTGGCATATCAGACACACAGAAGCACCATAACGCAACCTGTGACGAGTTGGATTCTGACACGTAATTATCGAGGATGGACTGTTGGGGGAAAGGCCGATAGGGGAAAGGGATGGAGATGGAGGGGGCGAGTGAGGGTGGATGAATGTTTATGGTCTCTGGCTAATACTCAAATGAATTTTTTTTTTCTTCCCTTATTTGTCTTCTTAATAACAATCCGCTACCCTCATCAGCATGGGAGTCAGTGTGTGTGTGTGGGGGGGGGGGGGGTTGCGTGTGCTAAAGAAAAATAGCATGTAACGCTAATGACAAGGGCGTTAGTGCCTTCCTGTCGTGCAAAAGTCGTCAACATGGCGGTCGTTAAACAGACAATTTTTGCCTTTCCCTGAAAAGAAGAGACAGAGAGACGCCAAGCCACTGTGTCAAACTTAAAGCAAACCTTTTTCATGCACGTGAGAAAATGTGAGGAGACCATATTTCTTTGCCTCCCCGTCTCTTTGTCATGCAAATGTGGAAGAGAGGACAGCCAACAGCCGCTGCCACGCCCATCCCCCTATGCTTGCCCACGCCTGCGTATGCTCCTGCAGCTTCCAACATTAAATTTTATCCTACTTATTTTCCCCGACAAAATATTTTCCCCATTAATCACCACTAAAGAATATTTGCTGCTTATAAAAATACAACGCCAGAGGAATTTATAGTTGTTCCTAGCAAAGCATAGATAATAGAGATAATGATAAAACATGAGTACAGTGTGGATTTCAGTCATTAATGCGGTATTGGTAACGTTAAGTTTGTTGGTGTCAAGTCATTAAACACACCAATTAAAGTAGAAAGATAGACAGAGTGAAGGAGATTTTGATAAAACCAAGGAGAGAAAGAAAAGAAAGAAGAGAGCGAAAATAACAAAACATAAGACTTGTACTCTAGCACCAGTAAGTGAAACATGACCAGATCAATCTGTAGAGTTTACTTTCAGTTGTTATTTCAACAATAAATCTCCGTGACTCATAGTGCCTTGCACTGTTATGCATTTCCTTTTTTTATTGCTTTTTGGTATTGCCTTCCTGTATTCCCTTGTATTTTTCTGTGAACTTTTTGAAAACCATATCTCTCTCTCTCTCTCTCTCTCTCTCTCTCTATATATATATATATATATATATATATATATATATATATATATATATATATATATATATATATATATGTATATATATAAACATACACACACGCACGCACGCACACACAAACACACACTCACACACATAATTTTATTCTATCATTAATACTATTGCCGAGTAAACTTTACTCTCTACTGCCTTTAATATTGGTCCATTTGTTGCGATGTTTTATTAATATTTGGATCACAACAGTCACAAAATGTGTGTATGTGTGTGTGTGTGTGTGTGTGTGTGTGTGTGTGTGTGTGTGTGTGTGTGTGTGTGTGTGTGTGTGTGTGTGTGTGTGTGTGTGTGTAAGTATGTGTGTGTTGTGTGTGAGTGTGCGCGTGCGTGTGTGTTTTCATTAATCTTTCTTGGTAGTTACTTAAACGACCCTCACTGATGAAAGCATGCAAGCATACATGTAAGTACGGCTACACACACACGCACACACGAAAACAAAATTGACACACACACACACACACACACACACACACACACACACACACACACACACACACACACACACACACACACACACACACACACACACACCTAATATAATCGTGAATGCAGAAATCAAGCAAATTCAATCCAAGGCAATAGTTGGTCTTCTCTACACGTCACGTACTGAACGGAGCTGAGTCACGTCATGGTCCTGAAACGCTTCTGATGGACGACGAGAATTTGTTGGCAAGAGTTGATGAATAAGCTACCTCGGAAGAAACATTTTATCTCAACCCATAAAATAAATCGGAAGTTATAACACTTAGATGAGTAATTTCAAAAGGTACATACATATATAACAAGTATAACAGAGGAAGTAATATATATCATGACAGCTTTTTGTTGGAGATACGTTTAGCTGTATTGCGTTTTAGTATAGATAAAATACAGCATTATGACAAGGGGCGTAGCAACAGTTCTGGAAATATAAGTTTGTAGTGTTTAATAAGAAACTCACATGTAATATTGCAATGTAAGGGAATATTCAAGGTTATCTATTGGGAACAGAATAATGTTATGTCATTCTACACGCGATTACGATGATAGAGACGTAGGGAGGGAAGGAAGGTCTGGTTATAAGAGAAATTTAACATAAGTCGATAGTTACGCAGGAAAAAAAAGGGTTTGATGATGGAAAAAGGATTCAGTACAGACGAAAATCAGGGTCAGAAAATCATATCACTGAATTTGACACGAAGATAGAACTTTGTAACATTTGAAGCTATGTGGATTTTTTTGTTTAATTCCTAAACTTGCAATGTGTGCCAGTGTTGGTTAGAAAAATAAATAGTCTATCTCTCTATCTCTCTCTCTCTCTCTCTCTCTCTCTCTCTCTCTCTCTCTCTCTCTCTCTCTCTCTCTCTCTCTCTCTCTCGTACACACGCCTGAGTAATATTTCATCTGACGTAAACCAAAACAAACATAACTGAATAAAATTATATAACTAAATGAAGAACAAACTGGAACCAAAGTGATTAATGAACATGGAAAGCTAATGGCAGATGGATGGTATTGAGTCAAAAGCTGTAACAAATTAAACTATAAAGAGAGAGAGAGAGAGAGAGAGAGAGAGAGATGAATACATACAAGTTAACAGCCACTAACAGACAAAGACACAGACACATAACACATGAAATAGTACAGCTGAGACGTAAGAAAGAAAGTTATAACATTAAAACTTATAAATGAGGTCAAGGAAGAACAATAAAACCAGAGTAATACTATTAACGATTAATTAAACGAAATTGATGAATAGCGACGTTAATAGCTACAATTATCTTTTATATATATACTGACAGCTACAACATACAATCTAACCCTGTGTATTGGTTATTGTAAAAAAGAGAATTATCTTTCATAACCTCAAAAACTAGACAGGAGGAGAGACTTACTTTAAAAATATAATGCAACAGCCCCAAGTTTCTCAAGATGGCGCCATTTACATAGGCCTGATAAATAAATCTGGAATGTTATGGCAATTTTAAGGAAAGGAAGGAAATTCTATGCACGTTGTAAATTCTGTTCTCTTTTATTCTTCATATTTGGTGGCTTTTCACTTGATTTTTTTCTTCTTCTCTCTCTCTCTCTCTCTCTCTCTCTCTCTCTCTCTCTCTCTCTCTCTCTCTCTCTCTCTCTCTCTCTCTCTCTCTCTCTCTCTCTCTCTCTCTCTCTCTCTCTCTCTTTCTGTTGACCCACCTTCCTTTTAGGTTATAATCCACTTCCTCTGCATACCTCCTCTTCCTTTGTTTTCACCCCTGCCCACGCCTTCCCCTTCCATCCTCTCATTCTTCACGCCTCACAATGACTCTCTATATGACAAAGTAAATTCCTCGTCCATAATACATAGGAGAGAGGAAAGAATAATTATATAAATATATTATCATCATCATCTTTCTAAATTTTTCTTTATCCCATCTTATGTTTATAGTCTAAATTCTACTCGTTCTATATCTCCTCTGTTTCCTTGGCTTCTCTTCCTATTTTCCTGCTTCGTATATATGGTGGAGAGTGTTTGGTGGAGAAGCGATTGAATTCAGCAACTAACCAGCATTCTTACTCTGGCGCGGAGGTGAGGCGACAAGGGCGAGAGATGGATGAGACACGCAGGGACACAACGATGAAGAATGAGAGGAAATATAGCACACACACCCACCCACCCACACACACACACACACACACACACACACACACACACACACACACACACACACACACACACACAAACACACACAGATAAAACAGGATAAACACGTGAATCACAAAGAAAATATAGCGAAAAATAACTTAGCTGTCAATCCAAAAAAATAATAAATAAATAAAACACACACACATACATACACACACACGATAAGCTCACGGAAAACAAAATACGGTCGAGGGAAAACAGATACACAAAACCGATAAAATAACTGCAACAAATCTTTCAAACGGAAACTTGTCACTGTTGACGAGTAACAGGATTGTGTGAACTGTTTTTTTCTCTCCCCGTTTTTCCCTGTTAAAAAATATTACACACAAAATAATAATAATATAATGCAGCCAAAAACGTACAATAAATTAGGACAAAGAAATGAAAGGCAAGGCGTTGATGAAGGACAGAGGGAGAGAAAGACAAAGACATATAGAAAGGAGGAACAAAGAGAAGTAGAGATGAAGGATGCCAAATACTAAGAGAGTGGAAGCAACAATGGAAATAAAGAGGGAAATAAAACAGAGGAAAGGAAAATAGTCCAATGGAAGAGGATAAGAGCGAAAGAGGCTTGACAAAAACCGACAAACAATACAAAATAAAAAAAAAATACACATAATTGTATATCAACATTTATAAAGAAAGATAAAATTATAGATAGATAGGTAAATTGACAGCTAGATAAAGGTTTAAGTGATATAACGATAGATAAATAGATAGTTAGAAGAGAGAGAGAGAGAGAGAGAGAGAGAGAGAGAGAGAGAGAGAGAGAGAGAGAGAGAGAGAGAGAGAGAGAGAGAGAGAGAGAGAGATATGACATGACATAGAATCAATGGATGCGAAGAGGACTGGAATGGAATTAACACAAGCGAGAGAACGAGAAAAAAATATATGAAAAACACTGGAATTGAAAGTTTCCAATCGTCAAACATCAAGAAAAATACTAAGGAAAAAGAAAAGAACGAAAGAGGAATAAATGAAAGAGTAAGGACCAAAAGAGAAAGAGAAAGAGAAATGGCAAGAGAAAGAGAATGAGAAAACGAAAGAAAAAAAAGGAGAGGAAAGAGAAAGAAAAATAAGAGGAAACTATGTGTTATTAGCTTATTTTTGTCTTCTTTTTCCCCTTCCACTGCTAACATGAGACTGGACTCGTCCTTCCAATCATCTATGTCAACACTTGTTTCCCTTAATGAATGGCTTGTTACCAGTTTTTTTTTTTACCGTTACTCTTTTTTTCCCCTTTCCTCTTTCCTTTCCTCTAGCTTCACGCGCGACACATGTTAAGAGGAAAAGGATGAGAGAGAGGAAAAGACGAAGATAAGCAGAATGAAGAGGAAGGGAGAGAATAATAAGGATGAGTAAAATGAGGAGGGTAAGGCACACGCACACACACACACACACACACACACACACACTCACACTCACACACACACACACACACACACACACACACACACACACGTACCAAAAACATACATCGCTCCTCTCAGAGTCAACGTGTTTAATTAAAAGTTTTCATTGCCCAAATGGACTAACTTTTTGGTTCCCTCGAATATTTTTTTCATCAAGCACTCACACTTGAAACCACATAAACACACACGCACACGCGCACACGCACACACACACACACACACACACACACACACACACACACACACACACACACACACTGATTACATTGATATGGATTTTCAATTTTGTGGGCCGAAAATTCCACCATAACTGTGGTCGAATATATTTTTCCTCATTTTACTAAGAAAATATTACTCTTACAGGAAAAATGCATAAAACAAAGTTATGGATTTTGATCATATATATCGGATGTTGTCGTTACCTTTCAAACATCTTAAGAAAAATTGTAAGTTCTAAGGGTGTATGTACCCTTGTAAATTTCATGGAAATTATGACACCGAATCTTAAGAAAATTGCTAAAATGAAGTTTTAGGTCATGCTGAGCATGAATCTGGCCTCAGCTTTCTAATTACCATAATATCAAAGCCCATTGCATCCTTGCTTGTCTAATATAGTTACAATTAATTAACTTTACTGTATGATGCTGATCTACAAAAATACATAGAGGTCACCAGCTCAAAATTTACACAATATAATGGAATAATGTTATTTTGTTTCCCTTTCTAGAAGTGTTAGTGAATTACAGCTGATTAAAGGTATTTTCTTACATTCCTACACCTATACATACATTCAAATTCCATTTTACTATAGTTCAAACACTTTTCCTTTACTATTCGCTATACTTTTTTACGTAAACCTCATACTTTTCGAGTTATTTAAAATCAGCTAAGAAGTCTAAGGGGGGGAAATGTTAGTTTTGATTCAGTTAAGTTAGGTTAGGTTAAGTTTGATGAAAAATTCGATTCATCTCATGAACATTGGTACAACGGTGTAGTCAGTCATCCTGGTTCTGATTACTATAACCATGAATCCTATTTCATCCTTGCTTGCCTAATAAATATAATGAAATAACCATTTTTAACTTATTAGACGATGCAAGTCTCCTATGACAAAGAAACATTGAGACGATTTCCCATAAATTCACACAAAACAATTGATCAGGGTAACTTAGTTTCCACATCTGTCCAAATATTCTTTGTGAGAGACGTTTCTTGCCAATGTCTCTGAAACCGGTTATCGTACACAAAAACTTGCACAACAAATTTGACTGCAAATTGAAAGATTTCAAACTTTGATTAAAGTAATTTTGAGAGATAGATTGATAAATTGATAGATATACAGATAAATAGATAAATAGATAGATAAAGAAAGAAAGACAGAATGATTGATATAAAGTCAGAAAATGCAATAAGTAACTAATAGGATGCAGCTGTGCATACGTCTCTACGTCTGAGTCATTCCTCTTGGAGCAAGTATGCAGAGGGAAGGGATGAAATATTGCAGATCTTGAATAACGGAGAGGAGGAGGAGGAGGAGGAGGAGGAGGAGGAGGAGGAGGAGGAGGAGGAGGAGGAGGAGGAGGAGGAGGAGAAAAAGAAGAAAGAAGAGGGGAGGAGGAAGAGGAGGAGATGGAGAGGAGGTGGAGGTGGAGGAGGAGCAGAAATACGATTACAAAGGAATACAAAGGCAAAACGAAACAATAACAGATCTGTTGGTCTTAACGAGACTGTTTGTGCAAACTACAGCAACTACACTATCAGATCTACATGTAGAGAGCAGGATGGTAAAGCCAAAGTTAGCATGACATTTATACTGGAAAGGTAGTGGAGAGAGAGAGAGAGAGAGAGAGAGAGAGAGAGAGAGAGAGAGAGAGAGAGAGAGAGAGAGAGAGAGAGAGAGAGAGAGAGAGAGAGAGAGAGAGAGAAGAAAAAAAAAATTGAGAAAGAGGAATATACTTATTTCTTCTACAATTTGATAATATTTACAAATTGCTAGGGTAGCAATTTGTAATGTAAGCGGCTTTCTTACATTCGTTATTTGTGTGTGACATGTGTTGTTGTTGTAGACAGTGAAGTAGTCGTTCACATTCATGTCAAATCAACTGAAAATTGTATAAACGTCCATCAAATCACCTTTCAGTCCTCGTCGGAATAAGCTAATCAAGTTGAGTTCCTTGATGTTTTCTTCGTATGATGTAGTTGCCGTCAAGGTACTTATTTCTTGTTGAAGGAGGAACACAAGAAGCACAATTACAAGAAAACTTAGACAAAGACACTTACTTGCTTCACTAAACTAATCCATTATAAAGCTCTTCACCCCATACTCTTATTAAATGGTAGAAGAACAAGGGGACACAGAGGGAGAACGAACACTACGAAGAAGAACAAGAACAGTAGGATAAAATGGGAAAAAGAATGTTAGAAACTGGATTAAAGAGGGAAGACTACATGACAGAGAGAGGATTATCACAGTTGACAGGGAACGAAGGCAAAGAAAGAGAGTATGAAGGTAAATGGGTCCAAGGGAAGCAGGTAAAACGAAGGGAAAGACTAATTACAGAGTAGGTGAGAAAGAGAGAGAGAGAGGTAGCAATAGAGAGAAAATAAAATGAGAGAAACTCCTGCCCGACAAAGTACTACTGAATACAATACAAAACATTATAACATTGCAAATTATTCCTCGTAAAATATTCACAGACCAACTTTCATCCCGTCAGCTGCTTCCCTACTGTTCTCTCTCTCTCTCTCTATCTCTCTATCTCTCTCTCTCTCTCTCTCTCTCTCTCTCTCTCTCTCTCTCTCTCTACACCCACTCTACATTTTGCCCCAGATAACTTGATAGGAGGTTACATAGACGTCTAAGTGTGTGTTCAAACTTCCTCGATCGGTCCCGACAGACGCCAGGCTCTCCAGACATCCCCCGACAGCTAGCCGACGCCCCTTGTCACAGGCGACTGTCGCTTAACTTAATCCTGAAGGCAATATTGTAGCGTGTGGCGAGACGGTAAGTTATGGAGATCACGTTAGGGAAGGCGTTGGGGGGTTGTTCTAATGTCTAAAGAGGACATTGCGGAGAGTTACGTGTGTGTGTGTGTGTGTGTGTGTGTGTGTGTGTGTGTGTGTGTGTGTGTGTGTGTGTGTGTGTGTGTGTGTGTGTGTGTGTGTGTCTACGTCTCACTATAATAAGACAAATCAAAGGGCATAATTGTAATGTTTTAGTTTTTAGCAACCTATGCCTCGAGAAACAGGTGCATATACAGTGCAAACCGTTGAAAAAAACCCACAAAAACTTTATACATATTAATAGCCTACAAACTATAGATGAGATAATGAGTAAGGAGTGCTAACTGAAACCTTTTTTTTGACTCTTAAAAAATCATAAAGAAAAAAGTTGGAAGGTAGCTGTCACGTTTTGTCAATTCATTTGCCTAATAACCTTTTACTCTTTTTTTAATTGTTATTTCATGCAAGTGGAGTGAGTAAGTGAGTGAGTACCTTGGCACACATTTCATAGGACTTGGAAAAAAAAACCTACTTATAAAAACATTCCGCCTGCCACCGACAGCACGGAGCATTAGCACCTGTGATTATAATTAACTCATCAGAGGTGTTAACGAAAAACTAAACGTACTCACGAAACCTTTGCCTCAGCTGTGTGTGTGTGTGCGTGTGTGTGTGTGTGTGTGTGTGTGTGTGTGTGTGTGTGTGTGTGTGTGTGTGTGTGTGTGTGTGTGTGTGTGTGTGTGGGTGTGTGTGTGTCCAGATTTGAGTCCTGTGTTGTCGGATGAAAGAGTACCTGGAGGGTTGTAGAGGAGGAGGAGGAGGAGGAGGAGGAGGAGGAGGTAAGGGAGGTAGTAGTGGTAGTAGTAGTGGTAGTAGCAGTAGTGACAGCGTTGGTCCTTGTCTTTGTGAGTGTCAAAGGGAGAGTGTGAGGCTCGCTTTGTCGCGGTGAAATGGAAGAGCATTGAAGTGGTTTATATGGGACTGGTTTT
Organism: Metacarcinus magister; assembly: GCA_029783475.1. Classification (NCBI taxonomy): domain Eukaryota; kingdom Metazoa; phylum Arthropoda; class Malacostraca; order Decapoda; family Cancridae; genus Metacarcinus; species Metacarcinus magister. The sequence continues at coordinate 11,879,260 of JAPQNM010000038.1, forward strand.
GTAAGAGGCATGGATGGTGTGGTGTTGGTGAAGCATCCTTGATTTTTTTTTTTATTTATTTCTGTAGTTTCTTGAAGTGAAGTTGGAGGTGGTGGTGGTGGTGGTGGTGGTGGTGGTGGTGGTGGTGGTGGTGGTGGTGGTGGTGGTGGTGGTGGTGGTGGTGGTGATGGTGGTGGTGGTGTTACTATTACAAGATACAAGAAGTGTTAGATAGAGAGGGACAGAGGGAAGAAGAGGAGAGGATGGAAGGAGAAAGAGAGGTAGAAGGGGTAGATTATATTACTCCAGCGCCTTCCACCCATCCCATATTTCATCTCGCTTGGTCTCGTCTCATCTTGTCTCGCCTCATCTCATCTTGTTTCCAGTTTAATATAAAAGCGGTATAAGTTGTCGGGGCATTAATCAAACCTTCCACGTAGACGCCACTTTTTGCTACCTTCACCCTCTTACTTGTCCCAGTACGCTCCCTCCTTCCACTGGTGTGTTGGGTTGTGTTCACTTCACTTCTCTTCCCTTTTCTTCGCTTCTCTTCTTTTCTGTTCTCTTCTTCTCTTCTCTTCTCTATTTTAATATCTCTAGTCTAGTCTAGTCTTCTCTTCTCTTCTCTTTCCTTTCTTTTGCACATCCCTTCCTCCTTCTCTTCTCTTTTTTCATAATATACTTCATAGTCAATTTCTTCGTTTTTTATATTCCATATTTTTCCTTCATCTTTAGTTTCCATAACTTCCTCGTCGGTAGTTTGACATTTTTTTTCCCCTCTCTTTTCTTTTTCTTTTATTTCCATCTGTTAGCTGTTCCTTTCCCTTTCCTTTATATAGCTCTTCTTTACTACTAGCCATATAATTTTACCTTCGCTTCCTTCAATATTTTCCTTTCCTTTTCCATTCCTTTTCGTTTGCTTGTCATATCCTTTATTTTTTTTTATCATCTTTCATCTGCTGCTTCCCGTTCTTTACCCTCTTTTTTTGTGTCCTTTTCTCCAATTTTTTTCTTCAAGGTCAAATAAAACATGATATAAACACAAGACTATACCAGTGTCGTATACCTTCACCTCTTCCTCCTCATCCACATCCTCGTGTCTCCTCCCCTTCTTTCCTGGCACTCTCAGGGGTAATTATATTTTAGGCAAAGGAAACACCGGATTTATAAATGGCTTGGGAGGAGGCATGAGTGATGGACAGAGAGGGGTGAGTGGGATTCCCCGAGAGAATACTGAAATTTATGGCTTCAGGTCTGGGTAGAGGAGAGGGAAGGAAGGGGCGGAGACGGACGGAGACGAGGAAAAGGAAAGTGACGTGTAGCGCTGGACATGGAAGGTAATAAAATAAAGAGGAAAATATGGAGGGAGAAGGAATACTTTGGAAAGGAACGAATTCTTGGAAAATGAATGCAATGTCTGGCAGGAGATGAAGGAGATAAAGAAGAGGGACGAAGAGGAATAATATTAAACGAAGAATCAAAGAAGTGTGTGCAAGTAAAAATAAAGGGTCCATAATAAAGATTGGGGACAAGGAAGACAAGGAAAAGAAGAAAACCACGTGGAGAATTCGCATCAACCGAGCGTAAGATAGCATAACAAAAACTATCTCGCTGTCTCAACCTGTCTCTCTCGCTCTCTCGCTCTCTCTCTCTCTCTCTCTCTCTCTCTCTCTCTCTCTCTCTCTCTCTCTCTCTCTCACACCCACACACACACCACTACAGTATCAAGCCGCCTTTAAGCACCCTACGGGACACTAAGCCACGGTCACCATCCCCTCGCCTCGACTTGGCCGCTGCGTTACACCAAGCGGCGGCGACTTCTCTTCAATAGCTTTCATGGCTGAAGTCCGGGTTGGCAGCGCCGTTACTGGGGCACACACACACGCCTCTTGCCACCCGCCCGCTGTCCCGCTGTCCCGCTGTCCCTCCCTCCGCCTCCCCGCTGACACACACTCCGCCATGCTGAAAATTGACTCACCCCGAAAATTGAAAATGGAAACGGGGTGGCTCTTCGGATCGCCGCCGCTGTTCTGTTGTTTCTTTGTATACTCGCTGTTGTTTTGTTTGTCGTGTCGTTTTCCGGAGGTGGTAGTGATGGCAAGTATTTATATACGTAAACTGGATACACTTACACACACACACACACACACACACACACACACACACACACACACACACACACACACACACACACCCACACACACACACACACACACACTGAAGAAGAAGAAAAAAAACATATATAAACAAGAATTAGAAAGCACCCTTCACCTCACCGCACCATAATCTCACCTGGCATCCCATTACCCAGGTGAACGAATACACGCCCGTCACACCCGTAATTCACTCCATTGCTCTTGAACAGATGAGGATTATACGATGCTTTGGTGCTCAATGTGAGGGAGGACGAGGTATAAAACTGTGTCCACCCTTACCGTGAGCGTTAATAAACACACACAGGCGCTGGAGGGTGATGCGGAGCGTGGCAGTCGATTAATACGTAAATGATTAACCATGATAGATGATATATATATTAATGGAGATGAGGTGAAAGATGAGAGAGAAAAAAATAGGTTCTTATACACATTTCTTCGTGATGGATGAAGGAGGAGCGAAGGAAGGAAGGGGTCAGAGGAAACGGAGAAAGAAACTGGAAGGATAGAGAGAAAGAGAGAGAAGAGAAGAGGTGGATACTGTAATGCCACAAGGGTTGCGTGAGGTGCAGGAGGAATGAGAGAGAGGAGAGGAGATGGGTGAGAAGACGGGGAGCTGCAGTACCATCAAGGAGAGAGTTGTAGTGGTGCAGGTAGTGGTGGTTGTGGTGGTGACGGGGATGCAGACAGGATGGTAGTGGTGATGACAGTGCATGTACAAGAGTTTACTTCACCTAGAGCGCCCTTAAGGGTTGGCAGGGGCAGGGAAGTGAGAATCTAGTCCTATCAGTGGGAAGAGCCCCTGAGGGTAGAACTATATATTGATACAGCAATGTCTGATCCTAATTTTCAGTGCTGTCTTATCTTCTAAACCGAGTCTGTGTAGTGTAGTGTATATTGTATAATGTATAATGTATAGTTCAGTGTATTCTTCTATTATTGTTGTATTTTGTTATATTTCTGCTAGTTTTAGACATATATTTTTTTCCTTGTTTTTCTAATACTATTTTTTTTTGTAATTTTGTTTTCTTCATTCTTTTTATATTCGTCTCTAACGTTTTATTTATTTATTTTTATGTGATTATCTATAACTCGTGAGCTTTTTTTCTTCACTTTCACATTAAGTACGAACACACATACACACCTACACACACCTACACACACAGACACACCTACACACACACACCTACACACACACACACACACACACACACCTACACACACACCCACACACACACAAAGAAGAAAACAAACAAACAAACAAAAAGGTCCATACTACTGGGAACGAAATCCCCAACATAAAAAAAATATATAAAAATAACTAACCAACCAAGGGGCCAAAAAAAATAAAAATTGGAACCTAAAGGTGGAAAAATATTCAGCAGAAAAGGTCAGGAAGTTTCCAGGCATTTACCATTTGAGGGAAAAAAAAACACACTTAAAATTTCCAGCGCCATTACATCCTTTGTGATGCTGACTTCCGTTGATGTCCAGTGAATAGTAAAATCTCTCTCTCTCTCTCTCTCTCTCTCTCTCTCTCTCTCTCTCTCTCTCTCTCTCTCTCTCTCTCTCTCTCTCTCTCTCTCTCTCTCTCTCTCTCTCACTCACTCTCTCTCTCACTTATCTCTCCTCGCTCGCTTCTATTTCCACTAACTTCTTTCTATTTACTCGCTCCTTTCTCTCGTTTCTCTTCACATTTTTTCTCTCACTTCTCCCTTTCCTCTCCTGTTCCCGTTCTGTAGTTTTCTGTTTCCATCTTCCGTCTCTCTTCCCCTTCCTCCCTTCTGCCCTTTCTATCTTTTATAGTCTTACTTGTTCTCTATGTATGCAGTTTATGAAGAAGAACAAAAACACGAAAGAAAAAATGATTTGTTGGTGCAATGCAAGATTTTTTTTGTATATATACACCCCAAAATGCAAGATATTGTGATATATACTTATAATTCAAAAGAAATGCATTTCTTCCAATACGTTCATTGTGTAACACGATCCATAAATCAATAACATACCTTGTACTTTATTAATAAACTCCAGTATAATAATAACGCATCGATCTATTTAACTTCAGGAATAATAATAATAATAAAAAAAAAAAAACATTCCTTTCCTTTACATATTGTTTTCTTTTCGCGAGATAGACAATAAAAAAAACCAGCCGTGAATAAAACAATCCTTTAGCTGAGAAGTAAAGTGGCGACACCAGGAGACGTCAGGACAGCAGGGGCCACGACAGGAGGCTGAGGGAGGACTAGCTACCGATGAATATTGGAGGACCGACGACAAGGGAGTGGAGACCCGGCCTGAGGGAGGGGCGAGAGCACACGGAGGGAGAGACTATAGCGGACGTGAGGGCCTGAGACAGAGACAGAGACAGAGACAGAGAGAGAGAGAGAGAGAGAGAGAGAGAGAGAGAGAGAGAGAGAGAGAGAGAGAGAGAGAGAGAGAGCAGGGCAAGGGTGACGGGATGCGTGCACTGAAGCCTACAGGGAAATAGTACATAGGAAATTAAGGCCATAGCGAGACCCTATAATCTAGAAGGAGGGTGTTATGGGAGCTGTACTGGTAGTGGTAGTGGTGGTGGTGGTGGTGGTGGTGGTGGTGGTGGTGGTGGTGGTGGTGGTGGTGGTGGTGGTGGTGGAGTAATGGTTGTGCAGCATGGTGGTGATTGTGGTGGTGGTTGTGATGGTGACGACTTCCTCCTCCTCCTCCTCCTCCTCCTCCATCTCCTCCTCCTCCTCCTCCTCCTCTCCTTGCACCGTACGAGGCAGAAATTTTGTTCAATGTGGCTGAAACATCTTACTTTTTTCCTTAGTTCCTCAAAAACCGAGTAAAGACCTTCTTAATGACAAAAGAGAATGGGCTTATGAAGTTTTTGTTTTTGGGGGGACTAAAAAATTCAGACCCGACCATTACCCAGTTTTTTTTCGATACATGGAGTCTTGCAGTGTCCATTTTTCCCTTTACACAACGTTCGGCTGGTTGGTAGTAGATGTCCTGTCGCCGCTGCCAGAAACACAGTCATACATGTCGATATTTTCATTCAGTGTCGCGTTTCGTAAAGAGCGAAGCGAGAGTTCTTTCAAAATATACCTGACACCCGCTGCAGTTGACGTTAAAAGCAGCATTGAGACCACCATTTGTTCTAGCTCTGGCGGGAAAACTGACACCATTTCACTCAAGTTGTTGTTTTACTTTATCATCTCTCATTGAGTTTATATCATATTCGGACAGGTTCCTCGAGAGAGACTGCATTGGTTTTACTTTCTGCATAAAAAATGAAACCAAAAAATTAATAGTTATCTCCTAAATACCTTGTCATCGAGTATTTACAAACTATTCTCAAGGGTCCTCGATGGTAGATCAAACGAATACTTGAGATGAAAATCAACCACATGAATAGACGAGATTCACAAGGGTGTCCTTAACCATGGACAATCTAAACACAATGAACCAGCTAAATGAAATAACTATATAACATTTAATTTTTGCTCCTTGAAGAAGTTGCAATTTTGATCCATTACACGAACAATAAACTAGCGAGCACATTACAAGACACCTGTAGAAGTCTTATACAAAGGCCAAAGTGAAGATCAGATTACACAAAGACGCGGATAAAGCCAACAAAGAGAAAATAGTCACACAGAGAAATACAGCAATACCCAAACTATTGATAACATGTGTTGAAGGTACCATGACAAAGTTCAACTAAGAAACTAAAAACAATAAGTGATAAGTGGAGGAAAATCACACCTCAACGGATTTACATGAAAGCCTAATTGACCTTAATCGGAAAGGCTATAATTTAGGCCAAAACACAAATAGGAACAAAAAAATGATGTTTAATGCTAATACACAAAGCAAAGTCATTAACCTTTCCTAGTTCGACTGCGCCATCTGGTCACAGTTTATCTCCTCCACCTGCTTGTCTGTAAACCTGCCACCAATACACAACGAACATTCCCTAGAGTGTACACCCAGTCTGCCGCAGCCTCAGCACAAAGTCAAAGCTTTGTAGGCAAGCACGCAAGCACCAAACCCACACCAGCACCAAGCAAGTAACAGTATAGCTTGCCAGCCACTCCTTTAATCCTCTACCTACATAACATCCTCCACCTCTCCACGTTTCCCCTTACAAACTGTGGATTTTTATACATTTCAAAAGCAATGCCAGACTACCACCGTAAAATGGAATGATGCATATTTACTTTCAAGCAACACAAGCGTACATCACCACAGTGGTGTTCAGGTTTACAGTGTCACTCCCACACAGCTGGCAGTGTTTGCATCGCTATTCTGTAAAAGATTTCCAGAGAGCAGGCACGTACGGGACGTGGAATGGTGTGGACGTGGCAGAAGCAAACCTCGGGATTAAGGACTAATTAAAACGGTTAATTCCTAAAGGTGAGCCGCCGTAAAAGTCCAATGGGTGAATTTTCAGCGGCATTTTTCTGCGGCTGTTTTGGATGAAGGTAAGAGCGAGTAGGGAGTGAGGGGGAAGACAGAGCCACCCTTTGCCATTCAGAGTCACACGTTCGTGCCCTGGGGAAGGCTGAGCTGGGAAGGAATCGTGCCAGGTGTCTCTCAGCTGGTGCGTAAAAGTGAGACGAATCATAAATAAGCTCCTCTCTTACCTGTTCGTTTCTTTCTCTACCTAAACTCGCGCACCAGAAATGTAATCAACTTTTTTTGAACGTTAATGGATGGCATGTTAAGCATTCTATTTACGGGTTAGAATGTTGGAAGGGAGAAATTGCAGACTTACCTTCTCGAGTCAGTAGCCCGGAGATGAGCTGCCATTCTTGTCTATCTGGCTAAGCTTGTGGCACTGACAAAGCGGATGGAGGAAGAACACCTGAAATAAATAAGCACGATTACTACACGATTACTAATTACTGACTACAAAAAAAAGACTACATATACTGCAACACCTCCATAGAATAAATACAAGTTATAATAGTCTACACTAAAGTGACCCTATGCACACAGGCCTCAACGCTCACTACAGCAATATGAAAGGAGGAGGAGGAGGCACCACATACAGGCTCAACATTGATCACCTCTACCCTTTAACACTCGGGAATCTGTCTGGCGTTTCCAGGTCAGTTTTCGAGGCTACTGTGAATCAAACTGAAGTGCGTAATCCCCCCACCAGGCGCAGAGGTGGGGTGAAACAGGATGCCAGGTGGGAGACTATGTTCGCGGGGGGAAGGGGAAGGGATGGTAAGGGGTGAAAGGGGAAGAGTGAGGGATGCTGGGCGGGAGTGAAGGTTTGATGCTAGGTAAGTGAGAGTAGGTACTGAAGGATGAAGGAAGCTGACGGGGATTGAGGGTTGGTGGAAGCCTGTTAGTGCGGTGGGATTAAGCTAGTGGGGAGGAAGGGATAGGGAGGGAGGGAGGGATAGGGAAGGAGGGGAAGAGAGAGAGAGAGAGAGAGAGAGAGAGAGAGAGAGAGAGAGAGAGAGAGAGAGAGAGAGAGAGAGAGAGAGAGAGAGAGAGAGAGAGAGAGAGTAAGTTGGAGGGAAGGAAGATCACAAAGAATAAAGAATTGACGATACAAAATGAGAAAAGGGGAAAGATATTGCAATATATACATGTGGAATTGAGTAATAACAAATATTAAAGACATTAAAAAAAAATAGATAGAGAGAGAGATAGAAAGAGAAACAGTTACGGCAGGTGAGGGATAGGAGTGTGTGTGTGTGTGTGTGTGTGTGTGTGTGTGTGTGTGTGTGTGTGTGTGTGTGTGTGTGTGTGTGTGTGTGTGTGTGTGTGTGTGTGTGTGTGTGTGTGTGTGTGTGTGTGTGTGTGTGTGTGACAGACACGACTCACAGGAGTGGGTTATGCAATCAAGTTAGGACACCGGCCACGCGGAGGAGGAGGAGGAAGAATAGAAGGTGGAGGAAGAGGAAGAGGAGGAGGAGAAGGAGGAAAAGGTGGAGGAGGAGGAGGAGGAGGAGGAAGAGACGAAAGCGAATGAAGCGAACACTGATAGAAAGTTCAAAGACATACATGCACATATTCATACATACGTACATATATACATACATACATACATACATACATAGGAGTACATACATTATTCCACTACCTAGGCCAATATATCGTCCATTTCAAGCAGTTCACTCAAAAAATTATTCCACCAATTGATATTTCTTCTCGATAACCTAACAAAAACAAAACAAAAATTACACTCGTGGATCAAAAAACTGAAAACAAAAAAAATCTAAACATATAAGGGTATACAGTAACGGCAACGGTGAAAGTACGAATTACATGACTTTACGGCAACATTACATAAGGTTGTGTTTACGGTATATGGTAATGAGCCAACGTTTAGGCTGCGATTATTCAGGACCACGCGAGCAGCAGCTGTAATGAGCACAGCAGCCATTATCCTTAACTAAATCCACCCACACAGAGGACACGACGGATGACGTGCAAATGGACTGATTACGAACAACAACACAGAAACCAGAAGCAGAGGTAGTGGTACTGATGGAAATGGTAGTAGTAGCAGTAGCAGTAGCAGTAGTAGTAGTAGTAGTAGTAGTAATAGTATGATCATCACCATTAATACTTCCATAACAACATATTTTTAGGTATGAAAAGTCTGTTATGTTAGATTGGTCTGCTTGTGCGTGATAATACATAATACATAAGTACATAAGTGCATAAAAAGAATACGAGATGAAAGGTATGACGTTAAAATAGGAAGGTTATAACGGAAACAGAGAAGGAGAAGGAGGTGGAGGAGGAGAGGAAGCTGGCGATATACAGACAATGATGACAATGACTAATAATGTACTAAACCCCGTCATCTTCATACCACCATTACCACCACCAAGCAACAAGAACACCAAGCAAACACCAATATAAATAGCCAAATGAGATACAATTTTCACAAGAACTCACTACATACATAACACAACCCGTAGGGACACACGACAAATCCTGGACATCACCACGGCGTCATCAGGAATTCTTTATGTTTTCCACTGGTCTGGCGTGGTAGTCATATTTTATACAGTAGTTCACCCGCTTAGATTCACAAGCTTGCAAAAAATAGTGGGGTGGTGCAGCAGCAGGGCATCGAAGTTGGTTTGTGTTAAGTAAAGGGAGAGAGGAGGAAAGGAAGAGTTTGATTTAGGGTGCATCTATTCTTCCTTACCTTCTTCCCACCTTACTCCGTTTACAATCCCATCCCACCTTCCACGTTATAAATGTTACTGGTTAGGTCCCAGGCGCGTGTTGCAGCGCTCCTCAGTGTTTTAAGGGTAAGGGAAATGTGTTTGAAGTGGTGGTTCTTGCACAATATCTGTTTGACTCTCTCTCTGTCTCTCTCTCTCTCTCTCTCTCTCTCTCTCTCTCTCTCTCTCTCTCTCTCTCTCTCTCTCTCTCTCTCTCTCTCTCTCTCTCTCTCTCTCTCTCTCTCTCTCTCTCTTTTCACTCCTCTTTACGTCCACACACCATCTCCCTGCTTCATTCTTAGCACACACGTCCTTTTGCCCTCCCTTCCTTCTTCCCTTCCCTCCCTCCTAGTGGCAGGAAAAAGAACCACTACCACCACTGAACAACGCGCCAAAGAATCTCACTCGGTCCCTGTTTTTACTCCTGTGACGGACTATGCAAATAAAACTTTTTTCCAAAACAAAAATAACAAAACATTCACGGTGTATAGCTCCTTATCCATTATCTTTTTTCGGTGCTACTTTGGCTTGTTATCTACGTGTCATAAATCTACTTTGGTATGCGATCTACACTTTATATTGTGTCATGAATCTACTTTATTGGTGAAGAAAGTATGAGTGAACTTGAAGGTCCTACGAGGAGAGGAAGGCCAGTTGTTAGATGGAAGGAAAGGAGGATACTATTATATACATTTTTGACGTACACCTCATACTTTTCGAGTTATTCAAAATAACATGATTTCTGCCAAGAAGTCAAATAGGTGGAAACCGTTAGTTATTTTGTGGCCCTTAAATTCCACCAGAATTGAGGTCGAAAAAGGCTTTCCCATTTTACTACGTAAATATTAGTCCTACAGGAATATTGTATATAAGTAAAGTTAAGGAGTTTGATAATATCTTTCTTAAATTGTCATCAGCTTTTCAATAACTTGAATACCTATGAAGAAAATTTTGAATTTATGAAATAAATGAATGCATAATACTTTACACTCCTACATCTATAATTAAACTCCAATTCAATTTTATTATAGCTCAATAGATTGAACGTCTTCTGCTCTTTCTTTTATAATCCATATGTTTTTTACGTAAGCCCCATACATTTCGAGTTATTTCAAAATATGTGATTTATCTAAAAAATTCTAAGGGTGTACCCTACAAAATTTCATGCAAATTTCCACACCTCCGAATCTCATGAAAATTGGTACAATGAGGTTTTCGGTTATGCTGAACACGAATCTGGCCTTATTTTCCTGATTACTATAATATCGAACTGTATTTCATCCTTGCTTGCCTAATAACATTAATGAAATAACCATTATTAAACTTTACTGGCTGATGCTGGTCTCATATGACAAAAATACATAGAGATGATGTACCCCAAATCTACAGAATATAACGTATAAGTGGTATTTGGTTTCCATAACTTGAACTGTAAGCGAATTAAAACTGATTAAACCCAATTAAAACTGATTAAAAGTACTTTTTACATTCCTACATCTATACTTACATTCTAATTCCATTTCACTATAGCACAAAAGAATGCACGTCTCTTACTCTTTCTTGACTATTCCATACATTTTTTACGTAAACCTCATACGTTTCGTTATTCAAAATAACATGATTTCAGCCAAGAAGTCAAATGGGTGGGAAACGTAAGTTAGGTTAAGGTTTTGTTAATATTTGAACACAACTAATGAAAATTGGTACCAAGGGGTTCTCGGGTATGCTGATCACGAATCTGGAATTGGTTTTGTCATTACTATAATATTTGGATTTTTCATTTTGTGGCCCGTAAATTCCACCAAAATTGAGGTCGAAAAAAGATTTCCCATTTTACTACGTAAATATTAGTCCTACAGGAAAATTGTATAAAAGTAAAGTTATGGAGTTTGAAAATGTATATCTCATATTGTCATAATCTTTCCAATATATGATAGATACTTTTTCCTTGTAGATAACAAGCCAAAGTAGCACCTTTTTTCTCTGCCTATTCATGAATATTTCAATCTCTACCCTCCTTCACGTATGCTTTTAGAGATAACATGCTTTGGCCTTTTGATCTACCTTGAGGCCGCCCGTGCGTTGTGGGTTCCCTTGGGCTGACGAGGCGACTCCAAGCCGCCACTATTGGGTAATGGCGGGGCAGGAAACCAGGTTAGACTTAATGGGAGCGGTGTGGAAAGGGGCGGGGAGGAGAGGCAAGGGATGCAGCGGGCGGAGTAAGGCAAGATCGAGAGTAAGACGCGGAGGAAAGGAGGAGGGAATGTAAGGAGGGATTGGAGAGGGAGGGGTAAGGGAAGAATGGAGAGACATTATGTGTTCTTATAGGACCTGATGCTGTCAAGGTGAGGGTAAACAAATAAACTTTATGTGTGTTTATATATGTGTGTGTTTTGTTTGCAACGTGTATTTGTGTTGTCTTTTTTTTCTGTCTTTTCTTGATATGACTTCGAGTTGAATTCAGGTTGAGCTGTTCGAAAAAAAAGAGTCACAATGAGAGTGCGTAAAGAGAAAATAAATAAAAACTTTCTTCTGCCTTCTTACAGCAGTGGACGAAGTCAACAAACATCAAATAAAAAGGACAGATGTGCAAGAAAACCCAAACAAACATAATTATACTTACCAGGGAAAGAAGGGAAGGATAAACACACACACACACACACACACACACACACACACACACACACACACACACACACACACACACACACACACACACACACCTGCAACCTCATTCACTCCAGGACAGACTCATTAAAGTGTGAACATCCCA
>JAPQNM010000038.1:11898851-11911351 GCA_029783475.1 Metacarcinus magister
GTGTGTACTGTAGTTTGAGGACAGACCACCTTGTTTGCACCCTCGGGCCTGTCTGTCTGTCTGTCTCTGTGTGTGTGTGTGTGTGTGTGTGTGTGTGTGTGTGTGTGTGTGTGTGTGTGTGTGTGTGTGTGTGTGTGTGTGTGTGTGGGTCTGAGTCTCTGGGTAATTGTATGTAATTCTTGTGAGCAGGAAGTTACCTCATTATAATTCCACCAAAATCTGGATGCTTATGTGAATGGATAAAATATTCTTCAGATACGATTTCTCTCTTCTTTTTTTTTCTTCTCTCTATCTCTCTCTCTCTCTCTCTCTCTCTCTCTCTCTCTCTCTCTCTCTCTCTCTCTCTCTCTCTCTCTCTCTCTCTCTCTCTCTCTCTTTGATATAACGTTAAAGTCGATATACTGATGGGCATCATTCTCAACATGTCCAAACTAGGCTCTCTCTCTCTCTCTCTCTCTCTCTCTCTCTCTCTCTCTCTCTCTCTCTCTCTCTCTCTCTCTCTCTCTCTCTCTCTCTCTCTCTCTCTCTCTCTCTCCTTCAGCGGTACTGTGTCGATTGCAACAAATGAAGTTACCCTTAGGAACAGTTACAAGCATCGAGTGACCAAAAAGTCAATAGAAAAGAATGCAAGGTGAGTAGTGGTGGTGGTGGCGATTGTGGTGGTGGTGGTGGTGGTGGTGGTGGTGGTGGTGGTGGTGGTGGTGGTGGTGGTGGTGGTGGTGGTGGTGGTGGGGGGGGATCACCTAACTGTTGGTGGCAAGGTGGAAGGATAAAAAGAGAGAGAGAGAGAAAAGAAAAAATAGCAAGGGTCAGCGAGTACACGAGGAACGATTGAAAGTCATCCTCTCTCCCTCTCCCTCTCCCTCTCTCTCTCTCTCTCTCTCTCTCTCTCTCTCTCTCTCTCTCTCTCTCTCTCTCCTTCACCTTAGGGGCTCACTTCATTACTGTTTCCTTTCAGACAAAGAGCTTCGAGAAGGACCAAACAACCGCTTCTAAACAGGATCTCCCAAAGGCTGGAAGAAAAACGCTTTTTTTCACCAATTATCTGAGAAGGGAAGGCAAAGAAGTAGGAGGAGGAGGAGGAGGAGGAGGAGGAGGAGGAGGAGGAGGAGGAGGAGGTATAGGAGGAGTGACAAAGGAAGGTACTAACAGCATCAATAGTAAAAGTGATGGATATAAGAACAAGACTGAAAATAAAAGATAAAAGACCATGAAAATACATCCATAGACACACCTTTATGCATGGCTGAAAGGTAAAGGGAGGGAAGGGGGAGGAAAAGTGTGAATGGCAGTGATTAGAATTGATTGGTCATGGGTAGAAGATACGCGGGGCTTGTGGTGGTGGTGGTGGTGGTGGTGGTGGTGGTGGTGGTGGTGGTGGTGGTGGTGGTGGTGGTGGTGGTGGTGGCGGTGGCGGTCAGCGGGGATTATCAAAACTAATTGGATGTCCGGAATAGGAGCAATGGGTGATGTGAAGCGACTATCTACGGGACGGAAATAGGGGATTAAGAGACTGAATACTGCGTTGGAAATGACCAGGAATGCATATATGATGTGGATGAGGAAGAAATACCGAGAGAGTACAGAGAGAGTACATGGACGGAGAGAGAGAGAAAGAAAGTAGGAAAGAAAGAGAAAGAAGAAAATAGTGACATTCTAAGCTCTCTCATAAGTAATTTTTTTTCTTTTTCCTGCACTATATTCGAAAAAAAAGTATAGTTGGCCTTCAACTTGTATGACATCATTAACTTATGTATATATATTTTTTTTTCTTCTACTCAAATAAAACAATTTTCAGCAAAGATAAAAAGCTGGAACCTATAAGCTAGCTTCCAGTGTTCATTAAGTGATACACATTCACGCTTTTTTCAAATACAAATTTCGGGTTTAAGCCAGAATTTATTTGTGTATATTTATTACAGCTGTGAACACAAACTCGTAAAGCTGCAGTAGTTAAAACATATCAATACGGTATTGCAATTATAAGGCTGACGATAGACACTGGTAGTCTCTCCCCTTTTAACGCCGCTGCAGTTCAGGCTAAAAACTCCATTCCGAGGGCAAGATCATTAACGGGTGTCTTTTACACAAGCCTCGACCGTGCATTCATTCCAGGAGAGTGTGCAATAAAGCAGACCGTAAAAAATATTATGCCTTTTACTCCTGTCTCTCCTGTCCTGCCTCCCAATGCTTCCAAGGGGGAGTGTTTGGCGGGGAAGCAGCAGCAACCCAACGCCCCACATGCTTTAGACTGAGACCAGAAACTAGAGGCTCAGAAAGGCAACACCTCATCGCACTCACACAGTTCCTCGAGTCCTTATCTTAAGTATGTATGTCTGTAGTCACCGTTTTCGCCTCAGAATGGCATACACCAAAGTCACAGGCACGTTCTGAGTCCGTAAAGTGGCGAAGTGTGGGGATTCCTTGCCACAACGACGTCCTGGCACACATGGGTGGAAATACGACATGGCAGTCTTACACAAGGAACTGTGGGGAACGTTGTCATGAAAGTGTGATCTTGTAACTTTGTGGTGATGTGCACTCTGTATTCTTCGTGTGTATGTGTGTTTATGTGTGTTAGTGTGTGTGTGGGTACGTACATTCACACACACACACACACACACACACACACACACACACACACACACACACACACACAAGGGCAAGTCAATCATCATCTCTAGCAGGACGGTTGGCATTAAGTCCAGAACAGACAGAAGTAATCAAGAGAAAAAATATATTAACAGATATGCTAAATAAAAACTATTGTGGTGGAAATAAAATATGTGAGGAAGAAAAATTCATATTAGAGGTGGCGTAATGGTGGAAAACCTTGAATTCCCAGAAACCTCAATGATAGCGAGGAATAGAAACAGGCGAAGATAAGAGGAGACACGAACAGAGGAGAGGGAAAACGAACTAAAACGAAGACTGGAAAGGAAAGCGAAAAACAGTCGTGGAATGGAATTGATGCAAACTTTTTCTCTACAATGTAATAGGGTTGCAGGAGGAGAAAAAAGACGAAGAAAAAACCTTATATACACCAGCAACACAGAGCAAGACGAGTAGTAGTGCGTGGGTGCGGCAAACAAATATCCGGTGTGTGGGAGGGAAAGATAAAGATAGATGCAGATATAAAAGTTTAAAATTCATGTATACAAATGTGAATGAACTAATATCCAAACTGCTGGAAATAAGGATGCTGTCTGTGAGAAAAGCAGACATTTTTGTGCATGAGGAAAGAGAGAGAGAAAAAAAACTTGATGCATCTATTAGAAATGAAGTATTACTCGCTGAAAGTTTTGACAGATAGAGGAAATATTGTAATGGTAAAGGATGAGAGGAAAATTATGAAACTAACAAAAGATAAAGAAAATAATGAGTTTTCTCTACATTCATGAATATAACTGATACTGGAAAAGTTTATATGGAAAATTAGCAAAATAAATAGATGAACACCAAAACAGAGGAAGAAATAATAGGAAACAACATATATATCACCATAGTATTAAATAATATAATGATTTGGCAGGAAACACCATACAAGGCATACACGTTTGTTGTATGAATGAACTAAAAACAATATTATTTGATCGAGAATTGTATGAAAGCAAAAGACGAAAGAGACGAGTTATGGAACAGTTTTAGGAGACACGAGAGTAACGAGACTATGTAATCAGACACATAAATAATATAAACAAGCTCGTAATGAATATATCAGACCAAGAGCAGAAGCAGATTTGAGTTTTGAGAAGAAAGTAGTTGAGAATATCACGATAGATCTATTCAAAGCACATAATCAACATAATTCAAGACATAATACAAAGCACAGTAAGAATATAAAAGACGACAGTAAGACGATAAAAGATACAAGTGTCATGACGAGGAAGAAATGTAAGAAACTTTGTGTCAAGAAATTTCAGTTTGTGTGCAAGTCAACAACGTGTCTATTTTCTTTTTCTTTATTCTAATGTGTTGTTTTTTTCCACCTTCCTACGACTTAAACTCATTTAGGAAGAGAGTACCAGCCCACTTATGAAACTAACTTGCCCTCCCTTTTAGCAACTCTTCACTTATATATATTTTTTTAAGGGAAAGAGTGGCGCTAAGGCCGTTTTCTTTTTCTTTGTTGTTGTTCTTGTTGTTGCACAGAAGGACATGTGCCCCATTACATACTCTGTGTTCACTTGTTCCTTTGCCCAACAAGAACTACCAAATTTATGGAAAAAGATCCAATTTAGTTCCTCAATTTAAAAACGGGGAATAATGAGGCAGCACTCAGCTACAGACCAGTCTCATTAACTTCTGAGAGTTATTCATTAGAAAAAGCTGGATCAAACGTCTCGAGAAATACAGGCTACTAACAAGATATCGACGCGGGTTCAAAGATGATTAATCCTACATCATAAACTTCTTTGTTTATTTTTTACGAAAATCTCATATACAAAATAGGAAAATGATATGCTCTACTCTTTACCGTCATAGATAGATAGAGAATAAATAAAGTAAATATTAGAAGACATGAAATAAATTATCAACTTCCGTGCTGCAGATTAAAGCTGTAAGCAGATCACGCAAACATAATCGTCGTAAGAAGGCAAGGGATTACAGACTAAATAAATATAGTTAATCTTATTTGGTAGATTATTAGTGTAGGAAGACGTTCAAAATTCAGCATTACAATATCATATCATAGTTAGCGAGCGAGTGAGAGAGAAAAAAAAAATTCAAGATTGCAAACACCTTTCAGTTCTAGGCAAACTCAGGTTGTGTTTGTCTTAGCGCAAAGCAAACTCAAGGATAGAGTTCAGAGTATTTCTTAAGGAAGTGATGGTACTGCACTGGACGACTGACTGCAGCTGTGAGGTCTTTTTCCACAGCCTAACAAAACCACTGGTGAAGAAATAGTTGTAAACCTTCAAGAGAAAGGTAAATAGATACAGAGAGAGAGAGAGAGAGAGAGAGAGAGAGAGAGAGAGAGAGAGAGAGAGAGAGAGAGAGAGAGAGAGAGAGAGAGAGAGAGAGAGAGAGAGAGAGAGAGAGAGAGTAAAGAAGACACACACACAAAACAGAAAACCCCAAGAAAAAAATACTACTATTTCTACTCCACGACTAAAAGAACAGCAAGTAAAACAAAAGAACATCTCATCATCTCTTCATTGACATGCCGTAATGGACACCCCGAGGATAGGAAATGACCTCTTAATATTCTGGCTGGTTTCTCCGTCCAATTATCAAATCTAATAAGTGAGATGGTCCTCCCCCTGATGAAACGAGACTCCCTGCCGGGGCCGAATTTGTCTACGCCGCCCCGAATTCTCCAAGGCTTTGTCAACCCAACCCATTGTTTTTTAGCCGAATATACATACACTATTTTTTTTTTTTTCTGGTTTTATTTCCGTCCATTTTCTTTCTTTGTAAATTAGTAACGTGTGTATACATCGACAGACAAAGAGCCGTATCGGATGTCGTGTGTGTGTGTGTGTGTGTGTGTGTGTGTGTGTGTGTGTGTGTGTGTGGGAGAGTGAGAGTGAGAGAGAGAGAGAGAGAGAGAGAGAGAGAGAGAGAGAGAGAGAGAGAGAGAGAGAGAGAGAGAGAGAGAGAGAGAGAGAGGAAGACAGACGAAAAGCAAACACGCGAAAAATAAAAATATAGACACACTGGTAGGCAGACACACAGACAGACAAAAATAGACACACAACGTCAAAAGAAACAGACAAATGAACAGTGACAGAAGCGGTGCGGAAACACAAATAAAGACAGATTCAGAGAGACAGACGAATAACAATGCAGAAAAAAAATGACAAAAATAAAGCAAGAAATGAGTAAATGTATATAGTAAAGTAAATAGATTAAAAATAAGTAACTGAAGTATTGTTATCATGTCTGAAATGCGAACAAATATTGAAATTTTTGTAATATTCCCATGTGAATAATATATATATAATACAAAACTATGCAAATAAATTCAAATAAAAAATGTCAGGACCCATTGCAGCTTCGACGCAACTCAGACTGAAAGCAACAACATGCATACAAAAAAAAAATTGTAAACAAATACATAAATAAATAAATAAATAAATAAATAAGTGAATTAGTTCATTAATCAAAAAATAAATGTAAATAAATGATGATACGAAATTGTTTATATCGTAGAGAAAAAGCACAAAAAATTATATATGCTCTGATCGACTAATTGAAATTTCACTTATGCAAACATGACTTTAGTGAGACATAATGGAATCATACATTCAAATCAATAAATCAAATATTGAAACTAATATCCATTCCAAATCACAAAAACAACAACTGTAATATTAATAATAATATGAATAATAATAATAATAGTAGTAATAATAGTAATAGTATTATCATAATAATAATAATAATAATAAATAATAATAATAATAGTATTAATAATAATGATAAAAATGATAATAATAATATTAATAATAATAATAATATGATAACAGTAATCCTCCTCCTCCTCCTCCTCTCTAATGACCTTATTTTTTTTTCCTCCTTCGGCATTTTCATTTTCGTCATAATTTCTACCCTAAAAGTAGCAGGAGGAACAAAAAGAAGGAGGAGGAGGAGGAGGAGGTAGAGAAAGAGAAGGACAAGGAGAAGGAGGAGAAGGAGAAGGAGAAGGAGAAGGAGAAGGAGAAGGAGAAGGAGAAGGAGAAGGAGAAGGAAAAGTTGCAGGAGGAGAAGCAGCAGGAGGAGGAGGCCGAGGAGGAAGAGGAGGAGGAAGAGGCAGATCCTTTGCATTACCTAAACAGTTTCATTGAGACACCATTAACCTCATTACGTGCCAGGACACACTGTAAAAGGGAACACAATGCACGCCTTCAATAAACAGACGAACAGACGCAAGGATAATGCTGCAATATCTCCGTGACATGAAGCGTATTTCAATCATTCTCTCTATGGAAAATTAAAGAAAGTGTTAGTTAATTATATTTAGAATGCAAGTAAAAGATACCGAGCAAACACTCTAGTGAAGAAAAGGAAAAAAGAAAATTGTCTTTATTTCCCTTCGTTTCTGAGCTGCGTAAGGGAAACGTCCTTCCCTCTTTATCGAAATGGCTTTTAAAGGGAATGAAAACAGTTCCTGGGAAAAATGAACGGCCACTACCAAGTTTTTCTTTTTCTTTTTAATATTATCCAGTTATCATTAAAAAAAATACTCATATATAAGAAAGAAAGAAAAAAAAAGTATCCACGCCCAGGTAGGCAAAGTACTACGCGATAATAATTCAGGTGATAACTTTTTTGGGGTATAGAATATATTGGAAGAAAAAATATATATAAAAATGTTGGAAAGAATAAAAAAAAAGTCTTAGTGTTTTGAAGGAAAGAGTTGTCGGAGCCTAAGATCCTGGAATAATGGAATGGAGAATAAAGAACAAAATCGTGTGACAAGTATTGGATAATGACCTTTCAGTACCAGCCACCTCCTCCACCTCCTCCTTACCCACTCACCTCCCTCCTCCCTCCCTACTATGTCCTCTTCTCTCCAATTTCTTCCTGTTCCTCCTTCACTTCATCTTTCTAACTTCCTTTTTCCTTCTCCTCCTTCTATCCTGTTCCTTCTCCATTTTCTCTTTTCATCCTCATTCATCTTTTTTCCTCTTTTCCACATTTCCACTTCCCACTCCACTATTTTCACATTTTCCCTATTGTCTTCCACCCTATGCCTCCCACCCTTTATATACCATTAACACATTAAATTTGAGATAAAGAATGCAACATAGAAACGAGGTCTCTCTCTCTCTCTCTCTCTCTCTCTCTCTCTCTCTCTCTCTCTCTCTCTCTCTCTCTCTCTCTCTCTCTCTCTCTCTCTCTCTCTCTCTCTCTCTCTCTCTCTTGAAAAGGGAAGTTTGCTAATGTTTAGGGACAAAAAATGCATGAGTTTCCTTCCGTGTAAAGATGAATGTTTTATCCCCAGCATCTTGAACTTCGATGCATCTGGCTTATGCAAGAGCTTATACTGGCAAGCGTGGGAGTTAATTGAAATACTTTCCTGAACAAATCGAGTGTTTCTGAATAGGTTCTCAACATCACTTCTTTACAACCTAAGCTACCTTCATCTACTCCCGCCACCACTTTGTACACTACATACATACACTCACTCCTCTTCAAATTCTCTGAACATCATGATTCCGCAAGGTTGCATTCTATCACCTAATTTATTATAGTCTTCACTGATAATTCCCTAATAACTCTCAAAGCTCATCCACTTGTGAGCTGATGACGACATTCCTCCACGTCATGGGAGCAGCAGCCGCCCCAGTCGTGAGAAATGTGGATAGCGGGGAGGAGAAGGGGAGCGCGAAGGAATGAACGGAAGACGTGATGGGATGAAGGGAGGGAAAGGGCAGGGAATGGAAGAGAGAAACTCGACATGAGAGAGGCAGCGAAGGGGTGGAAAGGGATTATGTAGTAAGAGAAGAAAATGCATGAGGGAAGAGGAGATGAGGAAATGAGACATGTAGTAGTACAGAGGAAGAAGGGAAGGAAGAGTAAGAGATGTAATAGCGAAAAAAAAGAGAAGGGGAATTACAAGGAGAAAAACAACGAAATATATTGAGAAGAAAAGAACAAACGATGTATGAAAGGCAAGGAAATGCAAGGTGAGGGAAGTGGAAGTAAAATAAATAGGAAAATTATAAGATTGAAGAAGAGGAAAAAGGAAACAAGGGGAATAACTGGCGTGAGAGATGAAATGGAAGAGAAGATGGAAAAGAGGGAGGGAGGAAAGGAATTACAGACGTAGTGCAAACGAGGTGAAAAGGGGAAGGAAATGAGAGATGCAAAAGGGGGAAAAGGAAAGAAAAAGAACAAAAGAGGAAGAAGAGGGATAGGAAAGCAATGGAAATTTAGCAAGAATATGAAAGAGCAAGAGGAGACGAAATACCGGAAAGGAAATAAAAGATACGATGCCAATATAACGTAATAAGAAAAATAAAGCTAATGCAATGGAACAAAAAATAAAAGATGGGAGGAAGGGAGAGGGAAAGGGAGTGGGGAAGGAGTAGGAGGAGTAGAGGTTAGGGATACAGCTTTATTAGAGAGCCTGAAAGAACGAACATTTGCATATGGTATGGAATATATATTTTTGAGATTATGCAAATGAATGGTGAGAGAGCAGCGTGTGAGGTGAAGTAAACGCTGCTACAGGTATTACTTTCATTCTATTTTGGGGGATCATCCTATTGTAGATTATGTGAACTTTGTAATAGAAGAAGCACATAAGGGAGTAATGGAGCAGTCAGTCGCGAACCCACACACACACACCCACACCCACACACACACACACACACACACACACACACACACACACACACATGGTAGTGCCTTGACAGATGAATTCCTCTTAATTTCGGTGTTATTCTGTATTATTTTTCATCTGCTTTTCTCTTCTCACACACACAATGCAAGGGTTATCTATTTTAGGATGTACATAATGGGTATAATAAATGCAAGTAAAGGAAATGATTTTGTTTTTCATTTGCACCATCAGCAGCAAATAGTATTAAAAAGAAAGAAAGTATTTTTGTTCTACTCCTGCAAGACATGAAAAACGTTTACAGTCGCTGACACGAACAATACAAAACATACCTTTAACACGTCCCTGCCCGTGCCAAGGTGTCACCGGCAAGGCAGCCTCGAGCAGCACACCAACAACAAACAGTCCTGGAACAAAATATTTCATCTGTGACTATAAAGTGACATAAATTGTATTACATTTAATCGTATTGTTTACTTTTTTTTTATATAACTATGTTTTAAATTTAAGATTATAAATATATCCCTAAAGCTGTTGAAAGAATATATGAATTACACACACACACACACACACACACACACACGTTTGTTTGTATGTATAAATGTATATTCATTATGAAGTCGTTTCAAAATAAATTAAAAGAAGAGCCAGAAAAACGTATTTGAATAACTTTTTACTTGTTTCTGCATAAAGTGTGTGTGTGTGTGTGCGAATATATATATATTATATATATATATATATATATATATATATATATAATAAATAAATAATATATATATATATAAATATATATATGAGTAACATTATCCATATGAAACTAGGCATTTTTTTGACATAATTATATATCGCAAGAATAATAAAAACTCATTATATATGTATATTTTCTGCATAAATTATCACAGTCTCGTCACGGTGGGTAAACAAGCCGCACATATCATTGCGGCGAAAAATTACGAAATATGCAAATGAACAAAAACGTCAAACCAGATTTTCCATCACACTCCAAAATTTTTCTTGCCCGCCAGAAAATCCTTACAACAAAACACAACAAAAACCTTAACGAGAAACTCAACCAATAGGAGTTGTTTTACTCTTATCTTTATTTTACTTAAGTTTTCCCAGTTTTCAATGTCGGCCATAAGACCCAACTGAGTCCAGAGTTACAGCTCATGAGGGTAAGTTGGGATTATTCTGCAGAGGTTTTCAAGAGGAGTGGTGGAGGATGAGAGGAAGATCTGCTATAATAGTGATGTGGGGGAGGAGGGAGGTGAGTGGTCTGTGCGAGATGATGACGGTAGTAGTGGTGGTGGTGGTGGTGGTGGTGGTGGTGGTGGTGGTGGTGGTGGTGGTGGTGGTGGTGGTGGTGGTGGTGGTGGATTACAGACCCTATGCGTTGTGCAAGGTCAGAGGTATTTCCAACTCCCTCTAACCTAACCCCCCTTCCCTTTCCCCTCCCCTGACCCAGATGTTCCCTTCCCCGCTGCCCTTCATAACTCCTCCCGCTGCTTCGACACGCAAAACCATAAGCATTCCTTCCTCCATCTCCTACGTGTGCGTGCATGCGTGTGCGTGTGTGTGCGTGCGTGTGCCTGTGAGTGCGTGCGGAAATTCTACATCATTCTCAAAGTAAATTATTTCGCTCAAAAGCATGAGAATAATAGGAGCAACGTTTGTCATAATATTACTCATGGGAGAGAAATAACACGAGAAGGAAGAACTGGAGTATAAAGGAGTACATAGGAATACAAAGGAAGAACAGACAGGAGGGAGGAGGAAGAGTGAGAGAAGGAGGGAAGAGGAGGAAGGAGAAAAGTAAGCTGCAGGAAGAGAAATGTTATGCCAGATGTCAGGGTGTTGGGTAAGATGTAACAGAAATATTAGTGTTGTTGAGGCTACTTCTGGCGTTGGAGGGTACTGTAATATCTCTCTCTCTCTCTCTCTCTCTCTCTCTCTCTCTCTCTCTCTCTCTCTCTCTCTCTCTCTCTCTCTCTCTCTCTCTCTCTCTCTCTAATAGCGCCCATAAGCAACACATGAGGGCAGATTGTTCCCGTTTCTCGTGGGCCTCCTCCTCCTCCTCCTCCTCCTCCTCCTCCTCCTCCTCCTCCTCCTCCTCCTCCTCCTCCTCCTCCTCCTCCTCCTCCTCCTCCTCCTCCTCCTCCTCCTGCGTTTCTTGTTCTTCGCCCAGCTTCCAGAATATTACTGAAAATGATACTAACTTTTCAAGCTTGTCTTCACTGCTGCTAGAAATACAATCTTCAGACTTGTATACAATCATGATAAAAAAAAATATATATATATATACACAACCACTTTCACTTCCTCAAGATAGAACAAAGCAAGATAAAAGATATCTAAATATATATTCAATCTCTTGTCTGGCTGATCTCTCTCTCTCTCTCTCTCTCTCTCTCTCTCTCTCTCTCTCTCTCTCTCTCTCTCTCTCTCTCTCTCTCTCTCTCTCTCTCTCTCTCTCTCTCTCTCTCTCTCTCTCTCTCTCGTAAGAGTTCCTACTAGGATATCTTCTTTACCTCCCCTATCTCATCCTTCACCTCCATTCTGATAAGAGCTTGCCTCTCCTCTTCCTTGCTCTCCCTATCTTCGTCCTTCACAACCTCTTCTTCTTTTTCTTCTTCAGTTCTTTCATTATTTTTTCCTCCCCCCTCCTCCCCTCTTCCTCCTCCTCCTCTTCTTCCTCCTCCTCCTTAACCAAACCGGGTGAGGGTGACATCTGTGGGTAAGCATTACCTACACCGCGACCAATAGAGTTGAGAGAGAGAGAGAGAGAGAGAGAGAGAGAGAGAGAGAGAGAGAGAGAGAGAGAGAGAGAGAGAGAGAGAGAGAGAGAGAGAGAAAGAGCGACAAATAAATGGACAAAGAGAAAATGGCAGAGCGTAAGATAAAAACAAACATACAACATACAATAGAAAACAGACCTTCACTGCCTATTGTTTGCCATCTGCTGTTTACTGTCTGTTTGCCTTTCTTTCCCCAACGGTTACCCATCCCAAGGAGTCTGTCTAAGGTGGTGGGTCCGGCAGACGTTAGGGTAAGGGAGAGAAGGGAACAATAAAGTAGGTTGGGGCACCTAAGCCTCCGAAGTCGTTTCAAAGCCAGAAGAAGCCGAGTCAAGCGAGGAGAGACGAGAGAAACCTTGCAGGTAATACCATCACGCGTACCTTCTAAAAGTCTACAGTGGGAAGCTAGATGA
>JAPQNM010000038.1:11916351-11986351 GCA_029783475.1 Metacarcinus magister
CCCTTCCCTTCCCTCCCTTCCTGCCCTACACGCGTGCTCAACCTCGTCACTAGCGGCTGGAAAATAATAAAGGGAATTATTCAACCACGGTATAATTCTTTCTTTCCGCCCCGATTTTCTTTACTGTATCTCATAGCCTTCAGAACGAGCCCTTTTAGAGCTGCCCCCAAACCCACCTCCCGCACACCGGCACCAGACGCAGCTTAGGGCGATTTTAGGTGACGGACATTTAGATTTTTTTTCATGTATTCATCCTGTTTTTTTTTTTTTCGTTTTTTTTTCGGGTTATGAGAACGGAAGACTAAATAATAAAAGGCTGTAAAATTCTATAACATAGCACGGCAAAAGAGTGGAATGATGTTATATATATATATTTTTTTTTTTAATATATGTGGAGTTTTACACATGATAGCACGCATTTATACCACGTCTAATGGGCGGCAAGGCAGGTAGGCGTGGGTTTGAATCTCTATGACCTCTGAGTCCTTCGGGGAGGGTAACGGCTGACGATCACGAGTCCAGCGCGTGATCATCCAGACCATGATGAACAACACACACACACACACACACACACACACACCCACACACACACACACACACACACACACACACACCCACACACACACACACACACACACACACACACGTCTACAACTCTTACGAAACAAACTTTAGTTCTCAACTTGGTGTTTCATTGTGAACATTTACCATCCTCCATCATATGCTAATTACCACATATTAATTACCAGAAGAGATGGCGTTAGAGCTGGTGGTTTAAAGACGTAGGCGGCCCAGTGTAGCATAGGAAGAAACCAAGGATCGATACCCATACTATTGACTCTAGATATCAGGCAGGACGTGGAGTGGTCTAGTATGACTTATATGATTGATCAATTGATAAATACAAGGAAAAATAACACCCATGATTTTGATGTCAGGAAGGGCAGGGCAGGGAAAGGTGGAGAACGTGATGGTGGAGGAAGGGGAATTGCAGGGAGATGAGGGGAAGATAGAGGGAGGAAATGGTTTGTGGTAACGTGCAGACAGGTGCGACAGGTGACACTGAGTTCCATAATCAACATGTCAGCGTCAAGTCACGAAGAGAGACACCAAAGATGTGATCGTCATTCACCACTATCAGTATCACTTACATACACCTCCTGCATACCTACCTAACCTAACCTATCACCACCACCACCACTATAACTGACGATACAATCTATTTCTCACACGCACACACACACACTCACTCACACTCACACTCACTCTCTCACTCTCTCTCTCTCTCTCTCTCTCTCTCTCTCTCTCTCTCTCTCTCTCTCTCTCTCTCTCTCTCTCTGCTGACACACGATACTAAAACAAAGACATTGCAATTTCGTACACAGAAAAAGAAGAAAAAAAAAAAAACATTTCCATATAAAATGTCTGAGTTCAATTTAATTTTCATTCGACAGGGAACACCAAAGACGTATACAATAAAATAGAAATAAAAAAAAACCCCAGTTGCAGTAGAGGTACAAATATTACATCAAAACAAATTATTTTCTGTAAATCCTACACACATCAAGGCGCTAATCCCTGCCTCCCTCTCTGCCTCCCTCCCTCCCTCCCCGGCTGAATACACTATATATATGTGTATCGAGAAGTGGCGGCGAAGGGCACTGAAGGGAAGGGAGAGGGAAGGGAAGGGAAGGGACAGGCGAGGGGGAGAAATAGGCTTTGGTGGAACAAGAGAGAGAGAGAGAGAGAGAGAGAGAGAGAGAGAGAGAGAGAGAGAGAGAGAGAGAGAGAGAGAGAGAGAGAGAGAGAGAGAGAGAGAGAGAGAGAGAGAGAGAGAGAGAGAGAGAGAGAGAGAGAGAGAGCACTCGTGACCAGCATCGACTTCCTTCTCCTTTCCTCTTTTCAACATCCTCTCAAAACACACGAGTCTTTTTCAATAAGGAACCAATTTTTGTTAAGATTAAATAATCAACGCAGCTGCTGGTGATTGGCCGCCTTGCTACTTGAGTACTGAAGTGATTGGTTTGAGCCTCGTTCCTGTTTGCTCTGCTTATCACGGACCAGTGGAACATGATTGGGTGGCTGATGGGCTAGAGGGAGGCACTAGGTAGATAATTGGCTGTCTTTTGTATGTGCTTCAAGATTATTGGGTGGTAGCATGAAGCAGAGGGACGAGAGGGAGAGATGATTGGTTAGTGGGGTGTATGTGCAGCTAGATCATTCATTGGTTGACATGGCGGTTGTGTTGTCATCGCTATTTTGAAGGTTAAACGCGTATTCAAATTTGGAATGATAAATTATGCAATGAAAGATGATATTTCATTTCCGTGCGACTTTATGTTTGTTTTGAAAAGTTAATTTAAATCTCCAAGCAGCGTAATGTGATATATCTAAGTTGGTTTTTTTTCTCCCTCCGTCAGTTTTATCACTTAAAGAAAGAGTGACTAAGAATTATATAATTAATAAAATGTCCAAAGTTAAATATTTTTAATTAATACAAGCAAACCGTACTGCAAACCCCAACCCTTAATGCTAACTCAAAACTTATGTGAAAAAAGAAAAGAAAAGACAAACGTTATCTTTGGAAAAAATAACAATAAAAAAATACATGATCCAACGAAGCGAGTAAGAAAAAACATCATTTCGGGGCGAGTTTTAGTACCCAAGACTGGTCCTGCTTATTACTGCGAGTTCAAGAAGGCGGGAAGGGGAGGCAGGGAGGACGGAATGAGAAATGGAAAAGAGATGAGAAAGGAGAAAGAAACATAACGTGAATTTACTTTTACGTCACTGCTTTGAAATAAGAACAAAGAAATATTTTAAAACACGCAGCTTACCTTTAAGAATATCAGATAGGCCTAATCAAATACGTATGATACACAAACTGGCATATTCAGCACGGGAAAAAATACCTTCACCTTCTTTAAGTATTGTGTATAACATTCTTTATATGTTTTTTGTTATGAAAGATAAAGAAAGATACACTAAGATGATAATGTGTTAAGATATGGATTATGGAGCGGCCTTAGACACAGACACACAGACACACACACACACACACACACACACACACACACACACACACACACACACAATCAAAAGGGTTGACAATTCTTCTTTCTAGCTCACTGCACAGACAAAACAAAAGAGAAAAACTTGTTATATTGCATGGAAGGGAAGGAGCAAAAAAAGTATTAAGAAAAATGTTGTCCTATCACTTGAATATATTTATCACAATATACTTTATAATTAATACAGAATATTCCAACTTCTCTGAATGTGTACAAAACCAAACACCAAATACAATGAAAAAAAAAACATCTATTTACGACACTTCTATCTATTTATGAACTTCCATCGATTGTAAGAGAAAGAAAACGAGAGAGTGAGAGAGAGTAGACAAAAAAAGTGACCTAACAACTACATAACCAAGCACTCAGGAACGGACCCGGGCGAAGGTCGAGTGAAGGAGGGAGCGCCGCCCCCGAAGGCAAGAAAGTGGCGGAACATAAAAAGAAGACTAAATATTATACATAAAAATCATAAAAAAGGAAAGAATGCGGATATTACAGGACCGGGGCACAATAGGCTTTTTGTGTCGTCCTCATCTTCAACTGTGTCGCTTAATTAATTGCCGGTGATACAAGGTCATTAAAGCTCAACTCAAGGGCATGTATTAATGATGATGAGCTTCTTCTATAAAGCGTTGTGAAAGAGACTGCCTGTGTGCGTGAGTGTGTGTGTGTGTGTGTGTGTGTGTGTGCATGTATGTATGTATATTCCTGTTATCCTCGTCAAAAGATGAATGAAAAGTAAACAGACTTGATATCACGTGCATTTCACACTCTCTTCTCTCCCTCTCTCAGCCTCACTCTCGTGCCTTGCCTTGCCTTTCTCAGTTCCCACCACATTTTTTCATTTCTTATCCTCATATCTCCTTTTTCTTCACCTCTTCCTCCTCCTCCTCTGCTTATTTTTCTTCATATTCTTTATTATCATTATTATTAAAGTTGTTCTATTTATATCCTTGACCCTGCCCTTCCCTCTTCCTTTATTTTTATTCTTGGCTGTCGTCACCTCATTTGTTCTACTTAGACTTCACGCCCTCACCTCATCATCTCCTTCCATCTATATTATTTACTTTCCTTCCTTACTTCCCCTCCTTTCCCCTCTTTTATTTTCTACTGCTCCTTCTGCTTTTGTTCCTGCTTCTTTGTTTCTTCTTATACGTCATCGTCTTCGTCTTCATTTTATTTATCTTCCTCCTCCTCCTCCTCTTCCTCCTCCTCCTCCTCCTTCATTCAGCAAAAATCACCAACAAACTAATTAAATAAAAACAATTGCAAACAAGCAAAGTAATACAAAATACAAAGAGAGAAGAGAGAAGAGAGAGAGAGAGAGAGAGAGAGAGAGAGAGAGAGAGAGAGAGAGAGAGAGAGAGAGAGAGAGACTCAATTACCTCCATTAGGCCAATATAAGTGAAGGAGACTTTAATTAAGATACCTTTATCTCTCTTGGTCTTTCTTTTTTTCTCTCTTAATTAGCTTCTATTAATCTTTCAAAACTCACTCTCTCTCTCTCTCTCTCTCTCTCTCTCTCTCTCTCTCTCTCTCTCTCTCTCTCTCTCTCTCTCTCTCTCTCTCTCTCTCTCTCTCTCTCTCTCTCAATGCGACACAGCGTTGTAAAACTTTATCCTCTCATTCAATTTTCCTTCCCCTCCCTCCTTCTATCCCTCCGTTACTTTCCTCCCTATCTCATTTTTTTCCTCTTTCCTTCTTACCTTCTTTCCATCCATCCTTCCTTCCATCCTTCCATCTTGCCTCTATGCCAAGATCTTATATCTCCTTTCCTTCCCTTCTTCCTCCTCTCCTTTCATGCTTTACTCACTCACTCATTCCTTCTCTCCCTCCCTCCCTCCCTCCCTCCTTCCATCCTTTGCTGCAATCTCCCTTCCTTCCTTCTAACCCACCTCTATACCTCCTTATCCCTGACTCCATCCTTCCCTCCCAACCTTCCTTCCTTCCTTCCTTCCTTCTGTCCTTCCTTGCTAGCTAAACACGCACCATAAAGAAGAAAGCCGCATGTGCTTCTATATACAGAAGAGAAATTTGACTCTTGCGGTGGTGCGAAATAAAGTCTTGTCTCCTTCTTCTGTGCCATCGTCAGGAGGTGTCTTTGTACCCCTTCTCACCGCTTGCAAGAGACGAGTGGGACAGGAGACTTGGGTGGTGTATGGTGGTGAACATTTTAATTACATGAAGGGCTATCTACTGAGTGGTAATTTGGGAGTATGAGAGAGAGAGAGAGAGAGAGAGAGAGAGAGAGAGAGAGAGAGAGAGAGAGAGAGAGAGAGAGAGAGAGAGAGAGAGAGAGAATGCTACCTGGGGATATACGTGTATTAATTCTTGATAGCTACGCAAACACAAATACAAACACACACACACACACACACACACACACACACACACACACACACACACACACACACACACACACACACACACACTTTATAATTACAAACCAACTGCTACGGTATCCTCAATTTCACTCTACTGTCCTGTATCTACTACGTTAATAACATATACAGTTCAACCTTTTCAAGAGTAACATCACCTTTCCTTCCATCCACTCACCATTGACCTAATTCTACTTCCACCTCCACCTCCACCTTGCAATCACCCTTAACTCCTCATCTTTTCCATACTCCACTTCTTCTACTTCCCCAATCCTCGTCTTCCCTTTATGCTCGTCTCACTACATCCACTCCTCATTAATGAAGCAATACATCAGTGGTTCACGTCACGATGTTCGGTAATGGGGTAGATTAATGGGGCTCCCTCATTACCAAGGCCAAATCCACCCCCTTGCCCAGCTTCGTCAGTAGTGGTTTGATTATAAGGATGAATGAAGTGGCCGGGGGAGTAGAAGTAGTGGTTACAGGGAGTAGTAATCAAGGAAAGGTCAGGTAATTGGGTTAATGAAAAACAGTTACCGTATCTATAGAAAAGAAATTAATCCACACTCAGCTAGTTTGAATTCCTGATCCTGGCCTAGTAGAAAGTACACACACACACACAGACAGACACACACACACACACACACACACACACACACAGACACACACACACACACACACACACACACAGTACATCCTTAAGTAACACATTCTTTCATTCAGCTTCACTAAATTAATTCCTTAAGTGGCTCCAAGTCTGTCGCCATAAGCGTTCCACTCTACGTCACAAAAAATTCCCCGCCTTCAGCCTGCGTGGATGGCAGCTGCCGAGGCGCAGTGCAGAGAGAGAGAGTGAGAGGGATAGACAGAGAGAGAGAGAGAGAGGGATAGACACAGAGAGAGAGAGAAGGATAAAAAAGGAAAAGAAAGAAAGAAAGGAAAATAATGATAAAGAAGGGAAGAAAAAAAAAACATGAAACAAAGAAAGAATGAGAGAAAAAAATTAATTATTGAATTGATTAATTAACTAACTAATAAAGGCAATTAATACAGGTAATGGCAGATATAGTGGAATGGTTTCAGTTTTCTTTGCCACCGAGTACTATACAGGAAGCACAGATGGCTAACCTATAAACAGTATCCCTTTACATCCACTGAAACTGAGACTAACTGACCGCTGCTAGACCACAGACGCATTTGGGGAGGAGAGGGAAACTAATAATGAAATCTTAGAAAACGGAACGATCGACGGATGGGGAGTGTTAGTGATGCAGACACATCCTACGTTTATGCCAGAAAGTCATTTGAAGGTTTGACGCTGGCGGGAAAGTCCGTGAGGAAGGAAGTCTTGATCCAAAGTTAATTTAATGGAGGCAGCCAGGTGTGAAAATGAATAGGTAGCGTTCAAGTTCCCTTCATTCCTATCTCTCCCTCTCCCCTCTCTCTCTCTATTTCTATTTATCTCTTACTATCTGTCTTTCTATCTTTCTATAGTTTATTTTACGTCCAAGTTTCATTATTTCTTCCTTCTTTCCTTCCTTCCTTCCTTTGTCTTGTCTTTCTCTTTGAAGCTTCTTTCTCATCATGCTGTTCCTTCATTTTTCTTCACGTCATTATCTTTTCCTTTCTACTCCTCCTGCTTTTACTTTTCATCCTCCTCTTCTAACGCTTCAATTCCTCTGTTCTTCACTTCTTCACCCATTTCTTCTCTCTTTTATACTCTACTTCTCTCTCCTAAAATTGTTCACCCGAGCTCTCCTCCTCATTCTATTCCTAATCCTCTTCCTCCTCCTTTCCATTCTCTTTTTAGAAATTTTGAAACACTCTTTTGTAAGTAAAATTGTTCTCTTTATTACATACTAAGCCTCGGGTCACGGTGTTCTACCTTACAATTACACGTACTACCTGTACAACACAGAGAGAGAGAGAGAGAGAGAGAGAGAGAGAGAGAGAGAGAGAGAGAGAGAGAGAGAGAGAGAGAGAGAGAGAGAGAGAGAGATAATAGCATAAAGGTAAAGGAAAATACTTAGGAGGAGGAACAAAAGAGATAGTTAAGAAAGTGGAAGAAAATGGAGAAAGGAGGAAGAGGAGGAGGAGGAGGAGGAAGAGAAGAAGAAGAATGAGAAGGACTGATGAGGGAAGTCTAGTCGAAGATAAGTCTTTCCATCTCTTAATTATGTCACATCGTTGTCAGTGATTTATATTCCGAAGTCACGTGGTTTCCTTTTGTGTTCGTTTGTGTATCTATGTGCACTAAAAATTCTCACACCGACGCCGTGCCACAGTGTCTAAAACCTTACCCATTCGTGTAGCATAAAGCCTTCCTCCCTTCTGTCAGATGAGAGAGAGAGAGAAGCCGCTGCATTCCCTTTGTGACATTGTGTTGCTTCAAGACAGTGTTGCAAGATAAAAGGCAAAGGAAACCGCGGCCAAAGAATGACAATTGATCGATGAGCAAACTAGGCAAGAATGTATGAATGATAATGAGAGAAATAAAAATAGAAAAAATTAGCAATAACGAAACCACAGACATTAAATCAATAAAACAGGTTCTTTCTACAAAATCATATGTTAGACAAGGTGGGAGGAAGATATCTTTGCTTTCCAGTATAGAAGTGATCGAAAGGGAGTAACAGGTTCACTACAGAGACACAGATACCAATAGTTCACGCCAAAAGGAGAAAATGTTCAACCTGTTTACATAAAATAGGAGGAGGAGGAAAAAAAAGAGGGAAGAAGCTTCAATGTGTGAGTTTGTAAGACGAAAACATGACACTTCACGCACACTGCTCATTTTTGACGAGAAACAACCTCACCTCACCTCACCTCACCTCACCTCACCTCACCTCACCTCACCTTACCTCACCTCACCTCACCTCACCTCACAAGCCCACCCGCCCGCCCGCCTGCCTGCCCGTCTTCCTCCTCTCACCTCTGCACCAACTCTTCCTTCCACTCCACTCCACTCCACTTATTCTACCTCTTCCCTTGCCCTACCTTTCCACAGTACATTTTCCTCCCTAAACCACTTACATTACTAGGGTGAAAATATGAAAGAAAATAGAACTTGAGTATTTGTAAATGTTTTTTCTTTATTTAGTTCGTGTTTTAAATGTTGTCGGTTATAATGATGGTGGTGGTGGTGGTGGTGGTGGTGGTGGTGGTGGTGGTGGTGGTGGTGGTGGTGGTGGTAGATGGCTTTATAATTACATCATCGTTATCATGGAAGCCATTACATAATTAGTACGCAAATGCACGCGATAGAACAAACAAACACACACACACACACACACACACACACGCACACACACACACACGCACACACAAAACTGTACCCTCGACAACATCAACATGAGTGAGAGAGAGAGAGAGAGAGAGAGAGAGAGAGGAGAGAGAGAGAGAGAGAGAGAGAGAGAGAGAGAGAGAGAGAGAGAGAAAGATGAACGAATGGTAAGAGCATAATCATGTCCTATCCCGATATCAATTCTTCTTTTCTTCTTATTTTTATTTCCCTCGTCTTCTTCCTCCTCCTCAACACACACTCCACCTCCTGTTCCTCTTCCTTCATCTTCTACTCGACCACATCCTCCTCCTTCAACGACCACTGTGTTTTTACTTCATTATTAACACTACTACTACTACATATTACTGTTTCTACTTTAATTATCAGTTATATTTATTACTGCGACAGCAACTATTATTATTATTATTATTATTATTATTACTACTACTACTACTATTACAAATTCTATCGCCTGATTCTCTGCCTGTCTGCCTCTCCCTCTCCCTCTCCCTCTCTCTCTCTCTCTCTCTCTCTCTCTCTCTCTCTCTCTCTCTCTCTCTCTCTCTCTCTCTTTCCTGAAAGTATTGTACATCATTGTTAAGGCCAGGTTTTCAAGGCCACGGTCTAGGCTCTATAATTAATCCTAAATGAAACTTGTGGGAGAAAGCAGATTCGTCCCACACCTTGTAATTCTCCAGCACGCAGAGAGGTGGAGGAGGAAAGAGAAGAGGGATGAAGGTAAAGAGAGATAGACAGTAGTAAAAGAGGATGCTGTCTAAATAAGAGACCATTAAATTCGTTATTCATAGTTTTTTTTCTTATAATCTCTTATCTGTTTTATTATGAATCTGATTTTTCTGTCTTCCTTTTGTCTTTCCTGCAATATTTATCGATTTTTTTATTAAAGATTATTCTACTTTATTCTACAGTTTAAGATTCGTAAATAAAAAAATAGCAAACGATTAAAATATAAAAAAAAAAAGATTAATGCATCAAGATATCAAAACACAATTCAACACACACACACACACACACACACACACACACACACACACACACACACACACACACACACACCAAACCATCAAACAACCACGCTTCCCCTTTCATGGAGATAACAACACACAACATAGAGAGGCAGGTAAGGAACGAGGAGAGCCTTTCTATCGCAAAAATTGTAAGGAGGACACCGTAGCATGTGGCCTCAATCTCTCTGCCGGTTGTGGTGAGGCGTTGGCAGAAAACATAAAGGGCAGAAAAGTTGTCCTTGGCTGTTATTCACACTCGCACG
The DNA here is from genome assembly GCA_029783475.1 of Metacarcinus magister. Taxonomy (NCBI): domain Eukaryota; kingdom Metazoa; phylum Arthropoda; class Malacostraca; order Decapoda; family Cancridae; genus Metacarcinus; species Metacarcinus magister. The sequence goes on from JAPQNM010000038.1 coordinate 11,926,381, forward strand.
CTGGCAACCTTTTGTCATGCTGATGGGAAAAGACGGTGTGTGTGTGTGGGTGTGGGGGGTGTCTGTGTGTGTGTGTGTGTGTGTGTGTGTGTGTGTGTGTGTGTGTGTGTGTTTATTAGTTTGTGGTTAAGATGTTTTGTCATTTTTTCTTTTTGTTCCATATAAATAACTACACATTATAATAAGCCTTTTCACTATTTTTTTTTCTTCTTTTACATGTATTTATATTTAGCATTTTCAATTCTATCATCTATTTATATATATCTTTCTCTCATTCCTCCGACAACGCCGTTCCCAACCTCAATATTTCTCGCACTATTCCACAAACATTTCAACTAACTTTAATTTCTTTAGATTTGTCCCCAAACAACTCACTCTCACTCTCTCACTCTCTCTCTCTCTCTCTCTCTCTCTCACTCTCTCTCTCTCTCTCTCCGCCCTCGTGAAGGTCGGAACCAAGGCATTATTACACCTCTCCAGCGCCTTGCCTCCCTCCCTCCCTCCCTCCTTTCTTCGTTCCCTTCCTCCTTGCCGCCAACTTCCTTTCATTCACAATTCCTTTCAACACTTCAGCAACTATTCTACTTTGCATTACTTGCTCACAACCACCTTTGCCACCACCACTCTCGATGTGTATGTACTTGAGAGAGAGAGAGAGAGAGAGAGAGAGAGAGAGAGAGAGTCAGTCAGTATTTGCTTGCCCACCTCGTTTCTGGAACCATAATCTTGCCAGTAGGTTAAAACAAGGAATTACTCTCGTCTTGGCCAGAGGAGCAAAAACAACCTCTTCCCCTTCCCCTTCCTTTTCCCTTCCCTATCCCCATTACCTTTCCCCTCACCTTCCCCTTCCCTTTCTACTTTTTCCCTTCCCCTTTCTCCCTTCCCTTTCCCTTCCCCTTTGGCTTTTGCTTTATTTATTTATTTATTTATTCATAGGCTCTCTTTTACCTACTTTCCTTTCTCTACACACACACACACACACACACACACACACACACACACACACACACACACACAAAGAAACACACACACACACACATACACACACACACACACACACACATTATTTATTTTTATCATCATTATTTATTTTTATCATCATTATTTATTTTTTTCATCATTATTTATTTTTATCATCATTATTTATTTTTATCATCATTATCTATTTTTATCATTATTTATTTTTATCATTATTTATTTCTATCTTTATTATTCATTTTTATCATTAATATTTATTTTTATCATTAATATTTATTTTTATCATTAATATTTATTTTTTATCATTAATATTTATTTTCATCATTAATATTTATTTTTATCATTAATATTTATTTTTATCATTAATATTTATTTTTATCATTAATATTTATTTTTATCATTAATATTTATTTTTATCATCAATATCTATTTTTATCGTCAATATTTATTTTTTTCATCAATATTTATTTTTATCATCAATATTTATTTTTATCATCAATATTTATATTTATCATCAATATTTATTTTTATCATCAATATTTATTTTTATCATCATTATTTATTTTTATCATCATTATTTATTTTTATCATCATTATTTATTTTATCATCATTATTTATTTTTATCATCATTATTTATTTTATCATCATTATTTATTTTTATCATCATTATTTGTTTTTATCATTATTTAGTTTGATCATTATTTATTTTTATCAATATTTATTTTTATCATTATTATTTATTTTTATAATTATTATTTATTTTTATCATTAATATTTATTTTTATCATTGATATTTATTTTTATCATTAATATTTATTTTTATCATTATTATTTATTTTTATCATTATTATTTATTTTTATCATTATTATTTATTTTTATCATTAATATTTATTTTTATCATTAATATTTATTTATATCATTAATATTTATTTTTATCATTAATATTTATTTTTATCATTGTTATTTATTTTTATCATTAATATTTATTTTTATCATCAATATTTATTTTTATCATCAATATTTATATTTATCATCAATATTTATTTTTATCATCATTATTTATTTTTATCATCATTATTTATTTTTATCACTATTTATTTTTATCATTTATATTTATTTTTATCATTTATATTTATTTTTATCATTAATATTTATTCTTATCATTAATATTTATTTTTATCATTAATATTTATTTTTATCAATAATATTTATTTTTATCATTAATATTTATTTTTATCATTAATATTTATTTTTATCATTAATATTTATTTTTATCATTAATATTTATTTTTATCATTAATATTTATTTTTATCATTAATATTTATTTTTATCATTATTATTTATTTTTATCAATAATATTTATTTTTATCATTAATATTTATTTTTATCATTAATATTTATTTTTATAATTAATATTTATTTTTATCATTATTATTTATTTTTATCATTATTATTTATTTTTTATCATTATTATTTAATTTTATCATTAATATTTATTTTTATCATTAATATTTATTTTCATCATTAATATTTATTTTTATCATTATTATTTATTTTTATCATTAATATTTATTTTTATCATTAATATTTATTTTTATCATTATTATTTATTTTTATCATTAATATATATTTTTATCATTAATATATATTTTTATCATTAATATATATTTTTATCATTAATATTTATTTTTATCATTAACATTTATTTTTATCATTAATATTTATTTTTATCATTAATATTTATTTTTATCATTAATATTTATTTTTATAATTAATATTTATTTTTATCATAATTATTTATTTTTATCATTATTATTTATTTTTTATCATTATTATTTATTTTATCATTAATATTTATTTTTATCATTAATATTTATTTTTCATCATTAATATTTATTTTTATCATTATTATTTATTTTTATCATTAATATTTATTTTTATCATTAATATTTATTTTTATCATTATTATTTATTTTTATCATTAATATATATTTTTATCATTAATATATATTTTTATCATTAATATATATTTTTATCATTAATATTTATTTTTATCATTAACATTTATTTTTATCATTAATATTTATTTTTATCATTAATATTTATTTTTATCATTAATATATATTTTTATCATTAATATTTATTTTTATCATTAATATTTATTTGTTATCATTAATATATATTTTTATCATTAATATATATTTTTATCATTAATATTTATTTTTATCATTAATATTTATTTTTATCATTAATATTTATTTTTATCATTAATATTTATTTTTATCATTAATATATATTATTATCATTAAATATATATTTTTATCATTAATATTTATTTTTATCATTAATATTTATTTTTTATCATTAATATATATTTTTATCATTAATATATATTTTTATCATTAATATTTATTTTTATCATTAATATATATTTTTATTATTAATATATATTTTTAACATTAATATATATTTTTATTATTAATATATATTTTTATCATTAATATATATTTTTATCATTAATATTTATTTTTATCATTAATATATATTTTTATCATTAATATTTATATTTATCATTAATATTTATTTTTTATCATCAATATATATTTTTATCATTAATATATATTTTTATCATTAATATATATTTTTATCATTAATATTCATTTTTATCATTAATATATATTTTTATCATTATTAATATTTATTTACTCAGACAGCAACACTTCCTTAACATGTATTATTATTAATTTCAAAACCTTTAACTTCAATATAAGTTTTCGTGGATTTGTGATGAAAATGGATTCGTGTAATTTTTGGCCCGAAGATTTCAACCAGAATTTGAGTCCAAAAAAGTTTATTCATTTTCCAAGTAAAGTATTTGTCCTACAACAAAGATGTATAGAAACAAAGTTGTTCAGCTTGACAAGTTCTATCTGATGGTGTCATCCGTTTTTAAATTGCTCTTGTGGTTTAGGAGGAAAATGTAATTAAATAGAAGTTTAGTGTAAAATACAAATAGTTCAATATCTCCATTACTTATATTCTGATTACATTCTAGTAAAGCTCAAAAGAACAAGCGTCTCCTGCTCTATATTTACTATTACGTATGTTTTTTACGTAAACCTCATACTTTTCGAGTTATTTTGAAAAACATGATTTCATGAAAAAAATCTAAGGTGACACCCTTGAAAATTTCATGAAAAATTTCCACACCTCAGAATTTCATGAAAATTTGTACCTAAAGGTTTTCAGTCAAACTGAACACGAATCTGGACTCAGTTTCATCATTACTATAATATTAAACACTATATACGCATGTGTGATACGTCTAAAACTATTTATTCTCTCTATTTATCTCTCTATCTCTATCGCGCTCTCTCTCTCTCTCGCCAAACTCCTACAGCAAAATCATAATATTCTCCCCCTCCTCCTCCTCCTCCTTCTCCTCCTCCTCCTCCTGTGTCTTCCTTCTTAAATAGTCTTCAGTGGACCAATTAGCGCCAAGCAGTCACGCGCCGCTAGCCAATCACGAGCCTTGTAGCTAACTCAGGAAGTGACGTCATATAATCAGATGAAATAAGAGGAACATCCTTGAACCAGGTGTGAGAGAGAGAGAGAGAGAGAGAGAGAGAGAGAGAGAGAGAGAGAGAGAGAGAGAATTGTGTGGTATATTATTTTTTTTCTTTTCGTGATTTTTTTTGCAACTGCCTGTGTGTGTGTGTGTGTGTGTGTGTGTGTGTGTGTGTGTGTGTGTGTGTGTGTGTGTGTGCCCACCGGTATTTTTATCATTAATATTTATTTTTTATCATCAATATATATTTTTATCATTAATATTTATTTTTATCATTAATATTTATTTTTATCAATAATATTTATTTTTATCATTAATATTTATTTTTATCATTATTTATTTTTATCATTCATATTCATTTTTATCATTATTATTTATTTTTATCATTAATATTTATTTTTATCATTAATATTTATTTTTATCATTAATATTTATTTATATCATTAATATTTATTTTTATCATTAATATTTATTTATATCATTAATATTTATTTATATCATTAATATTTATTTTTATCATTAATATTTATTTTTATCATTAATATTTATTTTCATCATTATTATTTATTTTTATCATTTATATTTATTTTTATCATTTATATTTATTTTTATCATTAATATTTATTTTTATCATTAATATTTATTTTTATCATTAATATTTATTTTTATCATTAATATTTATTTTTATCATTATTATTTATTTTTATCATTAATATTTATTTTCATCATTAATATTTATTTTTATCATTAATATTTATTTTTATCATTAATATTTATTTTTATCATTAATATTTATTTTTATCAATAACATTTATTTTTATCATTAATATTTATTTTTATCATTAATATTTATTTTCATCATTAATATTTATATTTATCATTAATATTTATTTTTATCATTAATATTCATTTTTATCATTATTATTTATTTTTATCAATATTTATTTATTTTTATCAATAATATTTATTTTTATCATTAATATTTATTTTTATCATTAATATTTATTTTTATCATTAATATTTATTTTTATCATTATTATTTATTTTTATCAATAATATTTATTTTTATCATTAATATTTATTTTTATCATTAATATTTATTTATATCATTATTTATTTTTATCAATAATATTTATTTTCATCATTATTATTTATTTTTATCATTTATATTTATTTTTATCATTTATATTTATTTTTATCATTAATATTTATTTTTATCATTAATATTTATTTTTATCAATAATATTTATTTTTATCATTAATATTTATTTTTATCATTAATATTTATATTTATCATTAATATTTATTTTTATCATTAATATTCATTTTTATCATTATTATTTATTTTTATCATTAATATTTATTTTGATCATTAATATTTATTTTTATCATTAATATTTATTTTTATCATTAATATTTATTTTTATCATTAATATTTATTTTTATCATTAATATTAATTTTTATCATTAATATTTATATTTATCATTAATATTTATTTTTATCATTAATATTCATTTTTATCATTATTATTTATTTTTATCAATAATATTTATTTTTATCATTAATATTTATTTTTATCATTAATATTTATTTTTATCATTAATATTTATTTTTATCATTAATATTTATTTTTATCATTATTTATTTTTATCAATAATATTTATTTTCATCATTATTATTTATTTTTATCATTTATATTTATTTTTATCATTTATATTTATTTTTATCATTAATATTTATTTTTATCATTAATATTTATTTTTATCATTATTATTTATTTTTATCATTAATATTTATTTTTATCATTATTATTTATTTTTATCATTAATATTTATTTTCATCATTAATATTTATTTTTATCATTAATATTTATTTTTATCATTAATATTTATTTTTATCATTAATATTTATTTTTATCAATAACATTTATTTTTATCATTAATATTTATTTTTATCATTAATATTTATTTTCATCATTAATATTTATATTTATCATTAATATTTATTTTTATCATTAATATTCATTTTTATCATTATTATTTATTTTTATCAATATTTATTTATTTTTATCAATAATATTTATTTTTATCATTAATATTTATTTTTATCATTAATATTTATTTTTATCATTAATATTTATTTTTATCATTATTATTTATTTTTATCAATAATATTTATTTTTATCATTAATATTTATTTTTATCATTAATATTTATTTATATCATTATTTATTTTTATCAATAATATTTATTTTCATCATTATTATTTATTTTTATCATTTATATTTATTTTTATCATTTATATTTATTTTTATCATTAATATTTATTTTTATCATTAATATTTATTTTTATCAATAATATTTATTTTTATCATTAATATTTATTTTTATCATTAATATTTATTTTTATCATTAATATTCATTTTTATCATTATTATTTATTTTTATCATTAATATTTATTTTTATCATTAATATTTATTTTTATCATTAATATTTATTTTTATCATTAATATTTATTTTTATCATTAATATTTATTTTTATCATTAATATTAATTTTTATCATTAATATTTATATTTATCATTAATATTTATTTTTATCATTAATATTCATTTTTATCATTATTATTTATTTTTATCAATAATATTTATTTTTATCATTAATATTTATTTTTATCATTAATATTTATTTTTATCATTAATATTTATTTTTATCATTAATATTTATTTTTATCATAATTTATTTTTATCAATAATATTTATTTTCATCATTATTATTTATTTTTATCATTTATATTTATTTTTATCATTTATATTTATTTTTATCATTAATATTTATTTTTATCATTAATATTTATTTTTATCATTAATATTTATTTTTATCATTAATATTTATTTTTATTATTAATATTTATTTTTATCATTATTATTTATTTTTATCATTAATATTTATTTTTATCATTAATATTTATTTTTATCATTATTATTTATTTTTATCATTATTATTTATTTTTATCATTAATATTTATTTTTATCATTAATATTTATTTTTATCATTAATATTTATTTTTATCATTAATATTTATATTTATCATTAATATTTATTTTTATCATTAATATTCATTTTTATCATTATTTATTTTTATCAATAATATTTATTTTTATCATTAATATTTATTTTTATCATTATTTATTTTTATCAATAATATTTATTTTTATCATTAATATTTATTTTTATCATTAATATTTATTTTTATCATTAATATTTATTTTTATCATTATTATTTATTTTTATCATTAATATTTATTTTTATCATTAATATTTATTTTCATCATTAACATTTATTTTCATCATTAACATTTATTTTTATCATTATTATTTATTTTTATCATTAATATTTATTTTTATCATTAATATTTATTTTTATCATTATTATTTATTTTTATCATTATTATTTATTTTTATCATTACTATTTATTTTTATCATTATTATTTATTTTTATCATTAATATTTATTTTTATCATTAATATTCATTTTTATCATTATTATTTATTTTTATCAATAATATTTATTTTTATCATTAATATTTATTTTTATCATTAATATTTATTTTTATCATTAATATTTATTTTTATCATTAATATTTATTTTTATCATTAATATTTATTTTTATCATTACTTATTTTTATCAATAATATTTATTTTCATCATTATTATTTATTTTTATCATTTATATTTATTTTTATCATTTATATTTATTTTTATCATTAATATTTATTTTTATCATTAATATTTATTTTTATCATTAATATTTATTTTTATCATTAATATTTATTTTTATTATTAATATTTATTTTTATCATTATTATTTATTTTTATCATTAATATTCATTTTTATCATTATTATTTATTTTTATCATTATTATTTATTTTTATCATTAATATTTATTTTCATCATTAATATTTATTTTTATCATTAATATTTATTTTTATCATTAATATTTATTTTTATCATTAATATTTATTTTTATCAATAACATTTATTTTTATCATTAATATTTATTTTTATCATTAACATTTATTTTTATCATTAATATTTATATTTATCATTAATATTTATTTTTATCATTAATATTAATTTTTATCATTAATATTTATTTTTATCATTAATATTTATTTTTATCATTAATATTCATTTTTATCATTATTATTTATTTTTATCATTAATATTTATTTTTATCATTAATATTCATTTTTATCATTATTATTTATTTTTATCATTAATATTTATTTTTATCATTAATATTTATTTTTATCATTAATATTTATTTTTATCATTAATATTTATTTTTATCATTAATATTTATTTTTATCATTAATATTAATTTTTATCATTAATATTTATATTTATCATTAATATTTATTTTTATCATTAATATTCATTTTTATCATTATTATTTATTTTTATCAATAATATTTATTTTTATCATTAATATTTATTTTTATCATTAATATTTATTTTTATCATTAATATTTATTTTTATCATTAATATTTATTTTTATCATTATTTATTTTTATCAATAATATTTATTTTCATCATTATTATTTATTTTTATCATTTATATTTATTTTTATCATTTATATTTATTTTTATCATTAATATTTATTTTTATCATTAATATTTATTTTTATCATTATTATTTATTTTTATCATTAATATTTATTTTTATCATTATTATTTATTTTTATCATTAATATTTATTTTCATCATTAATATTTATTTTTATCATTAATATTTATTTTTATCATTAATATTTATTTTTATCATTAATATTTATTTTTATCAATAACATTTATTTTTATCATTAATATTTATTTTTATCATTAATATTTATTTTCATCATTAATATTTATATTTATCATTAATATTTATTTTTATCATTAATATTCATTTTTATCATTATTATTTATTTTTATCAATATTTATTTATTTTTATCAATAATATTTATTTTTATCATTAATATTTATTTTTATCATTAATATTTATTTTTATCATTAATATTTATTTTTATCATTATTATTTATTTTTATCAATAATATTTATTTTTATCATTAATATTTATTTTTATCATTAATATTTATTTATATCATTATTTATTTTTATCAATAATATTTATTTTCATCATTATTATTTATTTTTATCATTTATATTTATTTTTATCATTTATATTTATTTTTATCATTAATATTTATTTTTATCATTAATATTTATTTTTATCAATAATATTTATTTTTATCATTAATATTTATTTTTATCATTAATATTTATATTTATCATTAATATTTATTTTTATCATTAATATTCATTTTTATCATTATTATTTATTTTTATCATTAATATTTATTTTTATCATTAATATTTATTTTTATCATTAATATTTATTTTTATCATTAATATTTATTTTTATCATTAAAATTTATTTTTATCATTAATATTAATTTTATCATTAATATTTATATTTATCATTAATATTTATTTTTATCATTAATATTCATTTTTATCATTATTATTTATTTTTATCAATAATATTTATTTTTATCATTAATATTTATTTTTATCATTAATATTTATTTTTATCATTAATATTTATTTTTATCATTAATATTTATTTTTATCATTAATATTTATTTTTATCATAATTTATTTTTATCAATAATATTTATTTTCATCATTATTATTTATTTTTATCATTTATATTTATTTTTATCATTTATATTTATTTTTATCATTAATATTTATTTTTATCATTAATATTTATTTTTATCATTAATATTTATTTTTATCATTAATATTTATTTTTATTATTAATATTTATTTTTATCATTATTATTTATTTTTATCATTAATATTTATTTTTATCATTAATATTTATTTTTATCATTATTATTTATTTTTATCATTATTATTTATTTTTATCATTAATATTTATTTTTATCATTAATATTTATTTTTATCATTAATATTTATTTTTATCATTAATATTTATATTTATCATTAATATTTATTTTTATCATTAATATTCATTTTTATCATTATTTATTTTTATCAATAGTATTTATTTTTATCATTAATATTTATTTTTATCATTATTTATTTTTATCATTAATATTTATTTTTATCATTAATATTTATTTTTATCATTAATATTTATTTTTATCATTAATATTTATTTTTATCATTATTATTTATTTTTTATCAATAATATTTATTTTTATCAATAATATTTATTTTCATCATTAATATTTATTTTTATCATTATTATTTATTTGCATCATTAATATTTATTTTTATTATTAATATTTATTTTTATCATTAATATTTATTTTTATCATTCATATTTATTTTTATCATTAATATTTATTTTTATCATTATTATTTATTTTTATCATTATTATTTATTTTTATCACTAATATTTATTTTTATCATTAATATTTATTTTTATCATTAATATTTATTTTCATCATTAATATTTATTTTTATCATTAATATTTATTTTCATCATTAATATTTATTTTTATCATTAATATTTATTTTTATCATTAATATTTATTTTTATCATTAATATTTATTTTTATCATTAATATTTATTTTTATCATTAATATTTATTTTTATCATTATTATTTATTTTTATCAATAATATTTATTTTTATCATTAATATTTATTTTTATCATTAATATTTATTTTTATCCTTAATATTTATTTTTATCATTAATATTTATTTTTATCATTAATATTTATTTTCATCATTAATATTTATTTTTATCATTAATATTTATTTTCATCATTAATATTTATTTTCATCATTAACATTTATTTTTATCATTATTATTTATTTTTATCATTAATATTTATTTTTATCATTAATATTTATTTTTATCATTATTATTTATTTTTATCATTATTATTTATTTTTATCATTACTATTTATTTTTATCATTATTATTTATTTTTATCATTAATATTTATTTTTATCATTAATATTTATTTTTATCATTATTATTTATTTTTATAATTATTATTTATTTTTATCATTAATATTTATTTTTATCATTGATATTTATTTTTATCATTAATATTTATTTTTATCCTTATTATTTATTTTTATCATTACTATTTATTTTTATCATTATTATTTATTTTTATCATTAATATTTATTTTTATCATTAATATTTATTTTTATCATTAATATTTATTTTCATCATTAATATTTATTTTTATCATTAATATTTATTTTTATCATTAATATTTATTTTTATCATTAATATTTATTTTTATCATTAATATTTATTTTTATCATTAATATTTATTTTTATCATTATTATTTATTTTTATCAATAATATTTATTTTTATCATTAATATTTATTTTTATCATTAATATTTATTTTTATCCTTAATATTTATTTTTATCATTAATATTTATTTTTATCATTAATATTTATTTTCATCATTAATATTTATTTTTATCATTAATATTTATTTTTATCATTAATATTTATTTTCATCATTAACATTTATTTTTATCATTATTATTTATTTTTATCATTAATATTTATTTTTATCATTAATATTTATTTTTATCATTATTATTTATTTTTATCATTATTATTTATTTTTATCATTAATATTTATTTTTATCATTAAAATTTATTTTTATCATTAATATTAATTTTATCATTAATATTTATATTTATCATTAATATTTATTTGTATCATTAATATTCATTTTTATCATTATTATTTATTTTTATCAATAATATTTATTTTTATCATTAATATCTATTTTTATCATTAATATTTATTTTTATCATTAATATTTATTTGTATCATTATTATTTATTTTTATCATTATTATTTATTTTCATCATTATTATTTATTTTTATCATTAATATTTATTTTTATCATTAATATTTATTTTTATCATTAATATTTATTTGTATCATTATTATTTATTTTTATCATTATTATTTATTTTCATCATTATTATTTATTTTTATCATTAATATTTATTTTTATCATTAATATTTATTTTTATCATTAGATGGATGGGTGGATGGATGGGTGGGTGGATGGATGGGTGGGCGGATGGATGGGTGGGTAGATGGATGGGTGGGTGGATGGGTGGGTGGATGGATGGATGGATGGGTGGGTGGATGTATAGGTGGGTGGATGAATGAATGATGGATGGCAGGCAGGCTGTACATTCAAAATGTTGGTGCTGTGTTCAGTGTGGATAACGACGCTAGCCTATCCGATGAGCTGCGTCAAGTTGACAATGGCACATTTTTACAGAATATTTGCATCCAAGATAAATTGTGTATAGAAAGAAAAATATTTTTCCTCTATTCTTCAGATCGTTTTGAGTTGATAAAGAACAATTTGAATAAAATCATAATTTTTTTTAAAATCTATAAATCGAACACTTAGAAAAGACCTCGGCAGTGTAAGGGTTAATTTCCATTTGACCAGCGTGCCTAGTACTTCACAGGGGCGAGGCAGATGGCACTCCTGGCACTCTTGGCACTGGATGTTTGAGCTGCAGGAAAACGTGACAAAGTGTTTCTACTCCTAGATTCCCTGTTTAATGTGTCTTTTTATTCTGTCCTCAATGAATTTTCGTTAATGATATTTAGTTTCCTGTAAAAGTTCTCTCTCTCTCTCTCTCTCTCTCTCTCCTCTCTCTCCTCTCTCCTCTCTCTCTCTCTCTCTCTCTCTCTCTCTCTCTCTCTCTCTCTCTCTCTCTCACACAGTCCTGTCTTGGGCATCCCTGCATTCCTTCCAGCAATCCATTAAGTCTGTGTCTACTGGCCTTACACATCAACGCCGTTTAACTAATGGATTCCTTTTCCGTACCGATGTGCACATGCTGCTATTTCACACATTCATGCCTTCCCCTTCTCAAGCCCTTTCTCTGCCTCGCTAACCACGACTTACTCCTTCCCTTGTTTCTCTTCCTTTAATTTAATGCCTTTCACTGCAGGCGTTAGTTAAGATCCCTCGTGTACGTGTTTCAATTCAGTTTTATTTCGATGTTATTAAATAAACGTACACCAGCAAGCGTTGTTCTACAGAAGCGTAAGGACATGGTTAAGTTATTATGGAAAGGCAAGGTGTGAATGAATTAATAGTGAGACTGCAATGATACCTGTCGTCAATAGCATTCTAATCCATTATTCCATCCACGTCTAGACATATTAAGAAATAGTTCTCCATAGATAAGATACTAAAAGAAAACTATACTATTTTTTTTCTACTTATCCTTTCCACATAACGGGAGAGATCAGGTGTTCAGAAAAAAGATGTATAGTCACAACTCTCTCCACCGGCCTTCCTGTACGCCGCTCCTTCTATCTCGTTATTAACACTTGACTAATGAGTAAAAAAAAAATGGGAAAGAAATATAACCGTCACTTGTTTGATGTTGACATTAATATCTAACTCGAGGCAGCTTCACCCCGCACGATAAACACAAACATATACGCATAACAATGATAAAATACAATCAGATAATGCCCTTTTTTATATACATTATCAACATAAAACATACTATTTACCTGTTAATAAGTAGTCGTAATACCTGTATCCCAGCATAACTATAACTAAAACATATCATAGGGTAGAATTATTTAAGGAGAAAGACTGGAATGAAGGAATTGCAAGGGAATTATGTCAAGGCCGATCTACAACTACCAATGTTGACACCAATCAGTCAAAGAGTTGGAACCCAGCGATTATCAGGCAAGTTATCACTCAAAAACACGGACGGCGATGTTCAGGAAGGACAACAAAACAAAATTAATGTTTCCAGCACACAACAGAGCGAGCGAAAAAAATATTCATGTACAAGTAGTGAAAAAGGTACAAAATAGGCTACATAACCACTTCCAAAGCACTCACAGCAACATAACTATAACCTGACCGGGTGTACTTACTGTAAAAAATAAAAGATAAGAGAAAAAAGACGCTTAAAGGTAGAAGAAAACACCAAGTAAATATCACAAAAGTTTAAGCTTAAGGAAAGGGAACAATAGAGGTACAAACATAGGAAAACTCGCAACAGACAAGCAGACAAACAAAGAAAACAAACAAAGGGAGAGCAAAACACGAACCACCAAGACACGATGCTAATTAGAGGAAAGAAAGCGAGCGGAAATAGTGTTCAAAATGACGCATAGAACTTTCTTTTTTTCCCACTTTATTTTCTTTTTTTCCCTGCTTTACTTTCTTCCTTTTATGGCGAGCGATGCAAAGGTGTGAGAGAGAGAGAGAGAGAGAGAGAGATAGAGAGAGAGAGAGAGAGAGAGAGAGAGAGAGAGAGAGAGAGAGAGAGAGAGAGAGAGAGAGAGAGATAATAATAACAAGAGAAAATACAACACAGACAACGTAGTGAAAAGGAAATAAGCGCTTTAAGAAATTACTAACATTAGTGGGAGAAGCAAGCCAGAGGTACATTAGTTTCCCGCCTTCTGTTCCTGCTGTTTAGCGAATATATATTAATTAGTTCACATTTACACACCTGCACCTCTTACCACTCCAAGCCCACACAGGTAAATACTCCACGCTTCCACGGACACCTTCATTAGTTTCTACTCCAACTGCGGATATGTTTTCTAATACATATATATCTTTGTGAAAAATAATAATAGGGAAAGGAAATCGGGTTATATCTACTCATTAATTTCTTGTTCTTTTTTATATGTCAGTTCATCTCCTTCCTCATCCACTTTACCTGTACTTTTTACTCCCCACAGGTGTACTGATTACCTGTTTCAAGGAGGGATGAGAGGGGAAAATTTTATAAGAAGAATGAGATGATTGGTTTCTTAGCGTTTTTTTGTTTACTATATTAAGTGTACTGTTGTTTTTGTGGATTTTTTTTCTCGTTACCGGCATTTTTATTTATATTATTATTATTATTATTATCATTACAATCATTACTGTTATTATTATTACCATTACTGCCATTCAAGCGATAATGTGTTGCATTAATAATATATTCTGCAATCATACTTAACGCTGAGGTCAGACAGAATTTCACACAGATTATAATCATAACACACAAGGTAACCAGACACCCACACACACACACACACACACAAACACACACACATAATCACACAAGGTGACCGGAAATACATATTAAACAAATGTTCTTTTTTCTGCCACCATATATATAAATGAGCAAATTGAACTTTACAATGTTCTAATGTGTTCTACTCCTCCATTCCCTTGATTCTCTTCCTTCTCCTTTCTTACTTTATTCTATCCTCCTGTTCTTTCTTCCGTTGGTCCAAGTAACCCTCTGTCAATGTAGCACTTCATCCCTCACTCCTGTTTCTTTCGTTCTTTTTTTGTTCTCTTTTTCTCTGCCAAAGTTTTCACCGCTCTGGAAGTTTCGCTCCGCACGCCAAAAGCCTTAAATCACCCACATTATCGGCTGACAGATAAAGATCGGCTCTCGGGCTACCGGAAACTATCGAGTTATCGGGTCTATTGGTAGCTATCGTGAAATATCTAGTAGTGTAAGATTTCAGGGGTTACTGTGAGCAATCATGGCTTACTTAGACTATTGTACGGTTATTATTGAGTATAAAAGTGTCGGTATCTATGGTAAGAAAAGTATGGGGAAAGAAGAGAAAAATGAAGAAGATAAAACAGTAAACTACGTAAGAATTATTAAAAAAGAATATCAAGAGGAGAAAAAAGGCAAAAATGTCACATATTTCAACTATTTCTATTTATTTTACGTTAAAAAAAAAAAGCGAGTGCAAAGATGAAATAATATAATTAATTAATGGCTGATGAGGAAGATGAAAGGGAATATATTTTTTCATCTGCCTTACTATCTATCCATTTAAAAAACATATCTTAACTGTACTCTCTCTCTCTCTCTCTCTCTCTCTCTCTCTCTCTCTTTCTCTCTCTCTCTCTCTCTCTCTCTCTCTCTCTCTCTCTCTCTCTCTCTCTCTCTCTCTCTCTCTCTCTCTCTCTCTCTCTCTCAGCAGAAATAATGTCTGACGCTGATGAGGTTGTGTTTTTCGTAATATTTAAACATGTTTGTGATTACATTATATTTGTGGGTTATATTTTCTGTCATATGCATGTAAATAAATTTCATGCCCCACGACTGAATGATGTGTGAAGGTCTCTCTCTCTCTCTCTCTCTCTCTCTCTCTCTCTCTCTCTCTCTCTCTCTCTCTCTCTCTCTCTCTCTCTCTCTCTCTCTCTCTCTCTCTCACACACACACACACACGTACATGTATAATATGAAGCATAACCATGATTATGATACACAACATATCAACAAACAATTACATTACGTATTTCAATGATCCATCTGCTTTATGTCAGCCCAGTGGTGTATGTACATGTGTGTGTGTGTGTGTGTGTGTGTGTGTGTGTGTGTGTGTGTGTGTGTGTGTGTGTGTGTGTGTGTGTGTGTGTGTGTGTGTGTGTTATAACTGCCTTTCCCACCATGGTGTTAAAATCGCATGAATATAAAAATCATCATTGTTTGTTAGTCAGAAAATATAGAAGATAATGACTCTGTTTCATCGCTGATTTGAGTTCACTGTGGTGGTGTTGGTGTTACAGCCAGCCAGACAGACAGACAGACAGACAGACAGACAGACAGACAGCCAGACAGACAGACAGACAGACAGACAGACAGACAGACAGACAGACAGACAGACAGACAGACAGACAGCCAGCCAGCCAGCCAGCCAGCCAGCCAGCCAGCCAGACATACACACACACACACACATATATATAATGAAAATATAGCACATAGATATATAAAACAGCAAACAGAAACACTTATAAAAACGATGAGGGAAAAAAATATAAGTCCACGACAAACAGACAAAGAAAATTAATACCTACGTGTAATAACACAAGTAATACACAGACATACTACTGTGTCAAGTACAACAACGTCCTGTAGCTATTAATTTGATACACCTCTTATATCGTGTTCCTTGGTAAACATACTATCTCATATATTTTTTTTTTTGCGTGATAAAAAAAAAGAGCGAGAAATACATAGAGATTGTGGGTGTGCGTGTATATACATATGTATGCGGGTGTGCATGTATGTATGTGTATGCGTGAATGAGGATTACAGGTGAGGTTGAAAGGTAATAGAATAATGTTGACGAACCCTCAGGCGAATTAATTATGGAATCAGATCCTCTTCATTGGGCAACCTTCTGTCTGCAGCCATTACGCGGTGACGAGGGGGCGAGAGAGATGAAGAGGAGGAGGGGGAGAGGACGAGCAGAAGAAAGGAAGGCGGAAGGGGTGGAAGGGGGGAGAGAAGGAGATTATGGAGAAAATGGGGAAGGGATAGAAAAGATACTGGGGCTAAAAGAACATGAATGTGAGAGGTCGGATGAAGGAGACCTAGAGAGGAAGGAGAAGAAAGATGGAGAGAAGAGAGGAGGGGAGGTGAGGGTAGGAAAAGTGAGGGGAGGGAAGGAAAACAGTGTTGAAGAGAAAGGATTTGGAGTTAGAGGTATGAAAGGTTCAGATTAATGAGATAAAGAGAGAGAGAGAGAGAGAGAGAGAGAGAGAGAGAGAGAGAGAGAGAGAGAGAGAGAGAGAGAGAGAGAGAGAGAGAGAGAGAGAGAGTCAGGCAGGCTGGCAGACATACACACACAGCCTTTCTATATATCCATCCACCTATCCGTCTCCGTTAAACACACCAGCTGTGCCTCACGATTAATTGCACCAATAAATTGTTGAGAAAGAGAACGAGTCGTGTTAATTACCCGCCTGATCTCATTAGTTCGAGGGCAACACAGCCCCCGCTAGATGCCGCCATCAAGCAAGAACATTGTTACCAGGTCGGCGCAGCTTGGCACCTGTCTGCTTCCGAGGTCACGGCAAACACGTATCTACACGCACCCACACACACACAGACACAGACACACACACACACACACACACACACACACACACACACACACACACACACACACACACACACACACACACACACACACATACTCTCACACACCCACACACACGTGCATCCGTGTTACTGGCAACTAATATTGACAATGGCAGGTTGGTGTGACGTTTCCCGCTACTAAATTAGTGATAACATTCACCGGAATTTTGAATGACAAGCTAGAATTTGCATCAAGTCACCATCAAGTCAAAATATATATATATATATATATATATATATATATATATATATATATATATATATATATATATAAACATATTGATAGATAGATAAATGGATAGTGATATATACTACAATTATTATTATCATTATTATTATTGCTATTATTATTATTATTATTATTATTATTGTTATTACTATTATCATTATTATTAGTATCATCATCATTATTGTCGTAACATATTGGTGGCGTAGAATTTAATGCACTCGGTTCATAACAAAATATGTTTAGTGTGCGATTCCCAGAGCGAGCGAAGGAATACCCGTCAAGGTCTCCTTTCATACTACTGCCCCAGCTCACCGACACGGAAGTAAATACATACGCAGCTCAGGAAATTGTGACTTCGCATCCCGACGGGACTGGGTAGCTAGCAATCTTCCTCTCGTGAGTGTGTGTGTGTGTGTGTGTGTGTGTGTGTGTGTGTGTGTGTGTGTGTGTGTGTGTGTGTGTGTGTGTGTGTGTGTGTGTGTGTGTGTGTGTGTGTGTGTGTGTGTGTGTGTGTGTTTGTTCCTCTCTTCAATGTAAGAAGTTCCCACACCAACACCAGATGAGGACAAAACCAGCCTCAAGAGTTCCATCATCACATTGGACAAACCGGTGTTATGATTCCTTAAAAAACAAAACAAAACAAACATCACATGACATTGGACCAGAAAACCGAAACCAAATAACATATTCTTGTTCCTCATGAACAGGATTTTTAATAAACACAAAAATAATGGAAGGTATATCACATATCTGTCCACGTCAGAGTAATGCAACGTAACAAGAATCAACGTTCTTTCAATATTTTTTCCTGCAAAAGCGCCAACAGCTGACATAGTGCACCCGGAACAATTATATATTTTTGAGAAGCAAAGATATGAGGAGAGGGAAGCCACAGACGAATGCGAGTAACGAGGAGGAGGAGGAGGAGGAGGAGGAGGAGGAGGAGGAGGAGGAGGAGGAGGAGGAGGAGGAGGAGGAGGAGGGATATACCTTAAGAGACCATTAATCATTCTCTATCTCCCTTAATTCCACGAGAATCCCCTAATAAAGGTTCAAGCCTTACGCCTCACGCAACCCAGACCACAAGGCCACCACACCGAGTCCTGGATGCTGTTACTGTGACCATAACACACTACTGATTTCACTCCCCACTTCTCCTGTATCACTGTTACGCCACACCATACTAAGCACATTGTTGCGTTGTACTACACAGTAACATACAAGAATATGTATACATCACACTACACTGTCACCAAAACACCAAATCACACCACACAACGGCACACCACATACACTACACACCACACCACTAACACCACACCACACCAAACACAGCTTAACAATTACACCACAAAACATACCTTCCTCGCCTAAGTAAGGAGTCACAAACACCACTAGGAACCCTCACTGATCACTAACATCACCCACCAAAAGCACAGAATGGTACTGTGCAAGACACGAAGGAAAAAAAACAAGAAAAAAAAACTACATCACGTCCCGACAACCTCAGCGTGGCGATAAGTCGGTCCTGAGAGGCAGTGGCGGCTCTCAAGATTTCCCGGCGAGGCCCTTGGAAGCCCGTACCCCACCTCCACACTCCTAGAGATCCCGTGGAGAGCGTGACTATAGGACGTGTTCTAGTGATACTACTGTGATGTCAAGGAGGAAAACAGCATCAGGAAACTAAAGCAAAACAGGTTAAGGAGAAATAAAAAAAAAATAGATAAAAAGGCAAAACTGTGTTAGTCTTGACGTTTATAGATTTTCCTGAACGATTTTTTAGTTATATGATGAAAAAAAAAGAATGACTTGTTACTTATATTTATTCAAAGTGGGATTCACAGATAAGCTAAAAGTTTAATGATGAAAATAATGTCGATGATTTGTTATTAATTTTGGGTGATTTATTTGATTTCTTATGCCTTGTTATTTTTCAAGAGGACGAATAATTAGGGTTTTAGTGATGGGCTTATTGAGAGGCTATATCCGAGGCCAAGGTGGTGATGTTGTGTTGTTGTTGTTGTTGTTGTTGTTGTTGTTGTTGTTGTTGTTGTTGTTGTTGATATCAATGTTGTTCTTTGTAGTTGTCTTTGAACTTCATGATGCACGTGTGTGTGTGTGTGTGTGTGTGTGTGTGTGTGTGTGTGTGTGTGTGTGTGTGTGTGTGTGTGTGTGTGTGTGTGTGTGTGTGTGTAATTTGCAAATGGCGACTCATTTCAGTAATTGAGTTCCAGAGAATGGATGTTGATGTGTGTGAATTATGGGATTTTTTGTTTTTAGCTTCTATTCTCTCTGCTTCTTTATCCACATGAGACAGAGAGAGAGAGAGAGAGAGAGAGAGAGAGAGAGAGAGAGAGAGAGAGAGAGAGAGAGAGAGAGAGAGAGAGAGAGAGAGAACCATTTTGTAACTTTATTAATTATTGTTTATTTGTCACTATTATTCTTACTATTATTTCTACATAAACTATAAACAACATATAAATAAAAAGTAGCTTCTCTCTCTCTCTCTCTCTCTCTCTCTCTCTCTCTCTCTCTCTCTCTCTCTCTCTCTCTCTCTCTCTCTCTCTCTCTCTCTCATAGGGTTATATAAACAGAAACAATGCAGGCATAAACTTACGTAAATTTCCTTTCAATACCATGTTTGACCAGTAAATTAATACAGAATGAAGGCTGATTATAGGGACGAGGAGAGAGAAAAGGAGGAACCTCACGACGCCTGCATTGGAAGGGTAAAAAAGAAAGGGTTGTATAAGAGGCTGGGTAGATGTAAGCTGAAAAGGTAGTAGACAAAAGGCTAAAGAGTAGAAACAAGGGTAGGGATAGGAGATTACAATGGGAACGGGGTAAATGAAAGGGGTAAAGGGAAATGTTTATGAGAACAGTAGCAAGAGTACATAGATGGATAAAAGCTGTAATAAGGTCACGTGGGAAAAGGGTGAGGAGGTAAATGGTAATAGACAGAAAAGATGTAAATTGGGTGAAAGCAAACAGACGTATATAAAGAGGACAGTATGGACGCAACGAAGGGTAGAAAAGGAAAAGAACTGAGAGAAAACTAAAAAGAAAAGAATGAAGGAACCGTGGAGGGAAGAGAGAAAGAGTGTGGAAGGTAAAAGGTGGGTCACATAAACACTTTTTTGGGGACGGAGAGGAAAAAATTACCTGAAAAAATATGGTGGCGCTGATTTTGAGGGAAAATATTCATCGAAGTTTGGTCACACGTAGGAAATAGACCTTGGTTCGTGGGTTGAGTTAGCATACAAAACACGTATCCAATTTTTTTCTTTCTTCCTCCCCATAGAGCTTATATACACTGTCCAAAACGGCGTGTCAACATATTAGTTCTACACACATACACAATGACACCACATACGTAGCAAATAATATAATTCAGTTAACTTAGACTTTTTCGAACTGTCTTGAATCAGTACTTCTCAAAATCATTAAGTTTGTGTATGTATTAAACCAATTGATACATTTACAAGATACTGAAGAGGAAGAAAAATAGGTGTTTTCTCGCCCTCACTGAACGTGCCTTACCGCCTATGTAAATATAAAGTCGATTAGTCGCCATGTCACGTTGCTCCGGCCACCTTAATGTCCCCGAAAACTGTGCTCACTGTGTCTTAGGAGAGCTAAAGTAAAAAGGAAAAGGAAAATTGGGGTAGGAAATGTGGTATAAAGTGGGAGAACAAGAAAGATGAATAAAAACAAAAGGAAGGAAGGAAGGAAGGAAGGAAGGAAGGAAGGAAGGAAGGAAGGAAGGAAGGAAGGAAGGGAGAAAGGACGGTAGAGAGTAAGAAATACTGATAAGAAAGTATAGGAGATCGAAAGATGGAGGAAACTTGGAAAAGGGAATGATGATAAACATTAAAGAGGGAAATGGAAGAGAAAAAAGGAAGGAAGGAAAAAAGGAAGGAAGGATGGAAGAAAGGAAGGAAGGAAGGAAGAAGAAAGGAAGGAAGGTCCCAGGATGGTTATGTAATATATTAATACGAGTGATTTGGCGTAAAACGAGTTGGAGAACCATTGTGCTGGAGACGCTGAATCGATAATTTATTGCTGTCGAGTGCAATTCAAAAGTCAGACCATCAGACTACCAAATAAGGAAGGGAAAAAAGGGGAAGAAAACGGAGAGTGATGACGCAAAGGGAAAGATAAGAAGAGAAGGGAAAAAAACAAAAAAAAGACATGCAAATATATATATAAAAAAAAAAAAGATGAATAAAGTTGAAAAGAAATTTGTACTTGAAGAATCGAAGTGAGGAAAATGGAAATGTATATAAGAAAGAATAACTGGATACAAGGATGGAAGGAAGAAGAAAAAAAGGAACTCAATGGATAGTAACTTCTTAAGAAATCAAGTAAAACATGGATATAAGAAAGAATTAAACCATGAATAAAAAAACATACACTAAAACGTAAATGCAAAAAGAGTTATAAGTAAGAGGAAGAGGATTAGATAGGATTACACACATTGACACAGGATTACATAGGAAGGACAGACACCAGGAGAACTATTGGTCTATAACGAACCTACTGAACTATTACTACGAGGAAACACAGTGTGGGAAAAGAGGATAGAGTAGAACACATCTCACACGCACAACGTTAACTTCTCTCTACATTACGTTGGCAGAAAAGAGAAGGAAATTAGCACCATGGAAGGAACAGGAAGAGGAGAGAGAGAGAGAGAGAGAGAGAGAGAGAGAGAGAGAGAGAGAGAGAGAGAGAGAGAGAGAGAGAGAGAGAGAGAGAGAGAGAGAGAGAGAGAGTAAAATCAAATTCATGGTTACAAAATCATTTTCTGATAGAAGTTTTGGCGCGAACGCTGCATAAATCTGGCTTAAAATTTCATCACCTCCCAAGTTTGCATTAGGTTGCCTGCTGCTGCTGCTTTTTCATCA
This sequence comes from Metacarcinus magister, assembly GCA_029783475.1. Classification (NCBI taxonomy): domain Eukaryota; kingdom Metazoa; phylum Arthropoda; class Malacostraca; order Decapoda; family Cancridae; genus Metacarcinus; species Metacarcinus magister. The sequence goes on from JAPQNM010000038.1 coordinate 11,950,084, forward strand.
CCATCACCACCACCACCACCACCACCACCACCACCACCACCACCACCACCACCACCACCAAGGCTATATCTTTCTTTTTCTTTCAAAACAAACACAACTCCACCAGCCTTGTCCACCTAACCCTGTCAGGTGGAAAGGGAATGACAGATGCAAAGAACGCGAGAGGGCAGTAAATCTAGTGGAAAAAAAGATGTAATGTGTGACTATATTGGGTAAGAGGTTAGTCAAAAGGATAAAAAGCAGAAAAATAGATTGATAGAGAATTAGATAGATTAATAGTAAGAAATAGAGAGAGACAAACATAAAGAGAGATACAGGCAGAAAGATGAGGAGGATTGACACATAGAAAGTGGAAAATGTGGAAGAGGAAGGGAAAGAAGAAGTAGAAGAACAAGAACAAGAAAAGAAGATAATGATGAAGAAAAAGAAGAAAGAAGAAACCAACAATTGCAACAAAGAGGATTACAATACAAGAAATCCAACTCCCATGAGGGGAAAAAAAAGATAAAAAAAAACAACAGGAAACAAAAACAAGACCAATAAAGAAAATGAGAAAGAAAGCAACCTAGAAAGAAGCAAAACAAAAACAATTTGCAACAACTGAAACAAGCAAATAATTATATAAGAAAACAATAGAGGTAACAATGAGAAGATAATAATAAAAAAAAAACAGAACAAGAGAGAAAGGGGTAAGGGGAAAGGAAGGGACACACATATATATAGGTAAGTGAGGGCAGTTGAGGGGAGGCTCGCGGCAAAATTCTTGGAAAAGGAAGTCGTTAAGAGGGGAAGAGATTGGATACAAAAAAAGGGAAAAAAGGAAGGGAAAGTACGAGGCTAAGGGCACTCTAGGGGGAAAGAACTAGGAATAATGAGATAATAGACCAGTTTTTTTGAAGGGGTAAAAAATAGTGTTGAGGATATGACTAAAAACAAAGGGGAAAGAAGGGAAGGAATGAAACCAGAAAGGAATTACTAGAGCGAAATAAAGTGTTTTATAAAGAGTGTTTTATAAAGAGTAGCTAAAAACACAAGGCTAATAAGTGTGTGTGTGTGTGTGTGTGTGTGGTGTGTGGTGTGTGGGTGTGGGTGTGTGTGTGTGGTGTGTGTGTGTGTGTGTGTGTGTGTGTGTGTGTGTGTGTGTGTGTGTGTCAGCCAATCAGTAAAGTCAATCAGTCAGTCTGTCTGCTTCACTGCCTGCCTTTCTGTCTGTCTTTCTGTCTGTATTTATTTTTATTTATTGAAATCAAGGAGTCTGGTATTGATTCTGTCGAGCAAAAAAAAAAGCATACATGCCCCTTCATAAAATACACAAATATAAATTAATTGACTTCTCAAAAACAGACAGAAAGAGATAAGGAATATGAGAGCGAGAGAAATAGAGAGAGAAAGAGAGAGAGAAGAGAGAAGAGAGAAGAGAGAGAGAGAGAGAGAGAGAGAGAGAGAGAGAGAGAGAGAGAGAGAGAGAGAGAGAGAGAGAGACGAGTGTATCCCTGACACCAAGTGATTCATGAACTCTTGTCCCTAGTGCGCGCATGTGTGTGTGTGTGTGTGTGTGTGTGTGTGTGTGTGTGTGTGTGTGTGTGTGTGTGTGTGTGTGTGTGTGTGTGTGTGTGTGTGTGTGTGTGTGTGTGTGAAAGAGAGAGAGGAGAGGAGACGAGAGGAGACGAGAAGAGAGTAGAAGAGACAGAAAATAGACAAAGACAGAAGCTAAATTGCCAGACAGTAAACCAGACAGACATACAAACAGACATAGACAGACAACACCAAGCTCTCTCTCTTTCTCCAACGACACCTTAAAATTGCCCCTTAAAATTAACGTTTCCAGCCTAATCAACAAGAATAAAGAATATGATTTTTGTTCTCCACGTGTCAGTAGTAAACAAGATGATTATTCTGAAGCATCATATATTTTTTTTTTCACACGATTAATATCAAAATGCATCAACATTTTCTTTTTTTTTTTATACGCTGAGTGCAATTCCAGCCTCAGTGGATTCAATTATATGCATTTCTCTTTTGCATTTTCACATCTCTATGCTAATTATGTTATGTTTAAATGTGTTTTTGACTCCTCCTTTTTTTTTTTTTTTGGGGGGGAGTCAGGAAATGTTCTGTAAAATAAAAGTGATACCAAAAATAACTGACGATACACAGGTTGAAAATACAAAAGAAATATGACAAAAAAAAAAAAATTATGATATTAAAAGAGAAGAATAGGAAGAAAAAAATGGTGAAATACAACAGGAAGATTGATATTTGTGTAACTAAATAACTAATAATGATGATAATAATAATAATAATAATGTAGAGGAGGTCGAACGGGGGTAGAGGAAGTCCTTATCCCCCAACAAGTATCTATACCGTCAGCCATTGGAGTCTCCCTCACACTGGTACTTGTTATGTAAGGGTTCACTGCCTCCACTTCTTCATTTCCTCCACAACATGCCTCCATTTCCCCTCCATCATTCTCCCTCCATCCCTCCTTCTCTTTCCTATCACATATTTCATTCCTCCTCCATTTCTCCTTTGACATCATTCTCTCGCTTCATTCATATTTTTTTTCCTCTCTCTCTATCTCTCTTTTTCTCTTTCATTTATCCTCATGCATTATTTTTATACATAATTCACATATTTCTCTCTTTTTTCTGTTTTTTTCCTTCCTCTCCTCTTCAACCCCTTCCTCTATTTTTGCTTTCTTACTCTTTTTCCTCCTCGAATTTATTTTTTTTGTTACTCTTCTGACTTTTCTTCCTCTTCCTCTTCCTCTTCTTCTTCTTCTTCTTCTTCCTCTTCTTCCTCCTCCTTCTTAACCCTAACCCTCTACTTTGAAAGGCCTTCACCACCTTCTCTACTTCACTAGTCGTCAAAATCTACTCATGCCTCTTCATCATTCATTACGTGCGAGGCCTCTCTCTCTCTCTCTCTCTCTCTCTCTCTCTCTCTCTCTCTCTCTCTCTCTCTCTCTCTCTCTCTCTCTCTCTCTCTCTCTCTCTCTCATCCATACTCTCCTTTACCCTTTCCACAAGCTTCATTCTTAAACCTCCACCTGTTCCTCCTTCTCCTCCTTCTCTAATTCCATCTTCCATGACTTCTCTTTTTCCTCCTCCTTGTCTTTCTTCCTCTTCCTACCTCCTACGCATCATCTCGTTCTGCTTCTCCTTTTAGCGGGGCCCCGAAGCACATCTTAATCGGTCGTCATCAGCTCCCAAGCAAATTACCGACTGAGGCTAAAGATCAATAGATATTAATCAGGAGACCACGACTGAGACCCTCTAGGAATAAGGGGTCGAAGGGGGAGCAGCGACCCCTGACGAGAAAATTAAGGCGTCATGACTTACTCGAGGACATGAGACAGTAGGGGTTAATGAGAGGAGGGTTCGGTGGGAGGGAGGAGGGATTAGTGGTGGTGGAAGGTGTTTGAAAGTGTGATGAGGGAGGGAGACGAGAGAGAGAGAGGCGAGGGGAGCTGAGGGATGCAAGGAGGAAGTGTGGGAAGAATGTCTATATTGGATATTTTTTTCTTCTCTCTCTCTCTCTCTCTCTCTCTCTCTCTCCAGTTCTTCCTCTTTTACTTTCCTTTACTCATTTTCTCATTTGTTTTTTGTTAACCATATTCTTTCTTCCTCTTTTTCGCTTACTCCATCACGACGAAAACATCTTTATCATCACTAATGGTTATCCTGATCAATAATAACATTTACGAAACCCACTACACTCAGAAATTCATTACTAACATCACCACCACCACCACCACCACCTTTAGTACACTATTGACAGTCTCTTGTTTACTCTTCTCCCCCAAACGTTACTCAGTCCAATACCAGACCACACCCACCAAACTAGCATAGCTTCACCCTGCTCCTCCTCCTCCACTTCCTCCTCTTCGTTATTCTTCAGTGCACTCCTAAAAACTTAAGGGTGAACAAGAGCTGGACGAAGAGTGAAAAAGGTAGCGAAAGAAAAAATATAAGAGAAATAAGTTAGAAAAAAAAAGGGTGAAAGAGAGTTTAAGAAGGGAAGGAAAGGGTTAGGGAAGAGGTGTAGATGTGGCAGCTGCTAGAAGATTGAAGTTGAGTGAGAGGTGAAGGTAATGAGTTGTTTGTTTACGCCACTGTGATGAATGGGGTAGTTTGTCACATCTGTATGGGAAACTCTAGTCTTGTTGGGTAACCTTATCATTAAAACAAACACACACACAAACACACACACACACTCATACACATGTATAGAAACACACCACCTAAAAAACAACTCACACATATGAGATTATAAATGAAAAGGTGTGTGTGTGTGTGTGTGTACAGAGAGAGAGAGAGAGAGAGAGAGAGAGAGAGAGAGAGAGAGAGAGAGAGAGAGAGAGAGAGAGAGAGAGAGAGACCCAAAACACAACAAAAATATATAAATAAAAAAATTAATAAATAAATAAATATATGTATAAATAAATAAATAAATAATTAGAACATCGTTGAACCACTAATATACCTTTCCAATGCGACTTTTTCAATATAGCACTTCCAATCATGTATAATAATAATGTTCCAACCTTTTTTTTCATCAGTCAAAACTCAGCTACCTATTGAATAAATTATGGAATACAATAATGCACGCCGTCGACACTATTCAGCAATTATAATTCAAAAAGTTAACAATTCTAAATAAATAAAAAAATAATAAAATGCAACACAACCTATATAATTTATCATCCAAGCAAGAACTTCAAAAATAATTATAATTTCGTTGTGAGGTAACTTTCCTCGTTCACCATTAGTATCTCACTGCGTTTTTTCCTCCTTGTGGTTTTCTCTCTTTTACTTTTTCTCTCTCTCTTCATTAACATCCAGATTATCGTCATCATCATCTCCTCTTCTTGCTCCTTCCTCCACGAAGTCATCACCATTAACAAGCATAACGCACTCATTACCGTCTATGAACTTCTGTGCCTTGCCACACACACACACACACACACACACACACACACACACACACACACACACACACACACACACACACCATCGTTGGCTGTTTAATTATATACTTTTTTAACTCTCTCTTCTCTCTCTCTCTCTCTCTCTCTCTCTCTCTCTCTCTCTCTCTCTCTCTCTCTCTCTCTCTCTCTCTCTCTCTCTCTCTCTCTCTCTCTCTCTCTCTCTCAAAAACAAAACACAAAGAATCCATTACCAAGGTTCGCACAGACACATGTGACTTTATTTTTTAGCAACACAAATGACGCACGATCCATTTCTTTCGTGTGTGTGTGTGTGTGTGTGTGTGTGTGTGTGTGTGTGTGTGTGTGTGTGTGTGTGTGTGTGTGTGTGTGTGTGTGTGTGTGTGTGGAAGCAGGGAATAATCCATGGCAAGCGTAGGTTTAAAGGGAAGGAAAGGTTGCAGTTCGAGCAAGACTGTTTCAAATGATGGGACGTGTGTGTTGTGAGAGTTTTTTCTGTATCTCTCTCTCTCTCTCTCTCTCTCTCTCTCTCTCTCTCTCTCTCTCTCTCTCTCTCTCTCTCTCTCTCTCTCTCTCTCTCTCTCTCTCTCTCTCTCTCTGTGACAGCTTAACAATAATTTGGGAATTTCGTTTTATTTCCAATTTTCCTGCAATATTATGACTTGCAAACCCATAACAACAAACGCCCATTGAGTCGTCCACATAATTTCCATAAAAACAAAAGTGTGTCCACGTGCCCAGTTTACGGTAATGGCAATGCAACACCAGCAAATCCAAAAATGCCTATATTAGAGAAAAAAAATCAAATGTGTACTAATGGGAACAAAGCAAAACGATGGTTATATATGAGAGAAAAATCTTTGGAAAAAATAGATGAGTGAAATCAAAATTCTCTACCGATGCATTGAAGCAAGTCATTCAATCTACGAATATGATGTTATTAAAGGGTTTTCTTCCACGAGTTTACGGGAATATAATAAAACAACATTGCATGAAAATTGACACATAACTAGGATTTGACAATGCATTTCTCGTCGCCAGCATCGTTTGAAGATTCTGCGAGATAATCACAATAACTCAAACACAAAAATTCACATCTTTTTATCTTCCTTCCATCCTTCCTCCTTTCCTTCCTTTCTTCCATACGAACAAAACCCTAAAGATGAATTCGGTAACGCAACACTATTTAGGTTACGTTATATACTAGTAGGTCAAGTTATTCATATACACATTTTACATCTATAATCCATTTTCAGTCCATGAGCTTAAATCTAAAACAGACGAGATACAATGGAGTAACAATGAAACATAATTATAACCTAAACGATACAGTTGCTATTTCCACGAAGACAAAATGGAAGCTTTAAATCAGGCATCGTTATAGCCTTGCACATTGAAGCTCAACATCAATCTTTGACCAACCGATGAAGTATTCTATAAATGTTCAATTGACGGTTCTCCTGTTAGTGCAAAGGTTCACTCAGATTGCAAAGTATACCAAATGAGGTCTCTCTTTCTCTCTCTCTCTCTCTCTCTCTCTCTCTCTCTCTCTCTCTCTCTCTCTCTCTCTCTCTCTCTCTCTCTCTCTCTCTCCTGGAATAACACAATTATAATGCCATTAATCCCAGCTATTGATTTGCAGCACTTAAAATATTTACGTCACGACCGGAAAATTAACCTGAATGAGATGGAATAATAGAGTCACAAACGGCGATAAAGAGAATAGTAATTGTGTGTGTGTGTGTGTGTGTGTGTGTGTGTGTGTGTGTGTGTGTGTGTGTGTGTGTGTGTGTGTGTGTGTGTGTGTGTGTGTGTGTGTGTGTGCAATTAGAGAACATTCGATATCCATTTACCCTCCAGTATTTTTTTTATCCTCCTCCTATTCTTCCTCCTCCTCCTCCTCCTCTTCCTCAACTCCCTATTTTCCTTCCTACTGCCAACACCCATTCACTTTCTTCCTTATTTGACATTCGACCACGTAAATGACTTTCAGCGATCAGCCATAGAAAGAAATAGCATCATTATCCTTCTCCTCTGTCTCCCTTCACTCCTTCTACCTCTTCTAACCTTCTCTCTTCTGGTGTCTGATCCTCTTATGTAGTATTATGTGTCTCCTTCCCTCACTTCCTCTATCCTGTTACATAATTCTCTATGGTATTCCCTTACTATTATTCTCTTAGTCTCTTCCTCTTCCCTATGCATCACTTTATTCTTTGCCTGCTTGTTGTATCCATTTCCACCTTCTCTACTCTCAAAGTCCTCCCCTCTGTTTTCTACTCCTCGTTTCCGTCTAGTCCCCTTTACATAATTTTTCTTCTGTCTAGCTTCTCCCCTCTTCTAGTCTGTTCGTCTCCATCTCACATTTCTCTCTACATTCTTCTGCCTTTCCCTTCCATTGCCTTTCCCCCTTTTATTTATTTGCTCTTGGCCCTACTCTTTCATCTACTTTCCTCCCCTACTATCTCCAACCTTGAGACAATAGTTATTTCACACAATTACACACCTCAACACTCGTGCATCCTGCCTTCCCTTATCCTCCCTTTATCCCTTCCCTTCTTCCTTTCCATTTGTCCCCTTACTCCCCAGCCTCTACCATCCTTCCCTACCTTCATTCCTTTCTCTCTTTTTCCTTACTAAGCTATCCTTCCCATTACCCAAGTCGTTCGGCCAGCGAGCATAAAGACACTATCCTTATTAAACCATCTACTTATTCGATTTTTGCCATAAACCGCAGAAAATGGTTTTGCAACTCTGCCTGAATAATGGACGTGACGAGAAGTGGAAAAAAAAACATACGAATGATACGAATGTTAATAAAGGCGAATATAAACGACAGTGTAGAAACAGAGGGGAAAGTAGCGAGGTCACTGAGGAGTGGAAGGAGAGAGAGAAATGAAGAAAGGTACTAAGAGCCACATGAAGAAAGGAAGAGGAAGAAGGGAGAGTGAAGACAGATGAATGAAGCTAATGAGAAGGAAGGATGAGGATGCAAGTACAATGGATGAATAACTTTGAGAGGAGGAGGAGGAGGAAGAGGAGGATGAAGAGGAGGATATGCTAATACGTATGTAAGAGGAAAAGAAAGATGAATGAACGCCCAGGAAAGTAACGGAGGAAAGATTATTCCTGTGAGCAAATCCTACAATGAGATGGAAATGTAATGTTGCAGATATGACATAAGAGGGGAAATAGGGATCGACTGAGAGGGGAATAAAAGGTACATTTTGAAAGAGGGGAAGAATAATAATAAATGGACGAAGAAATTTAAGGATCCATGACAGAAGGTAGAAAGGGAAGATAAATAGGAAGGTTACGAGGCATGGGTGAGGGGAAGGAAGGGGAAAATGAGGGAAGGGAAAGGCTAGAAAGGGAAGATATAATAAAGGATGTGAAACTTAAGAACAGAAAGAAAGTAAGAGAGAGAGAGAGAGAGAGAGAGAGAGAGAGAGAGAGAGAGAGAGAGAGAGAGAGAGAGAGAGAGAGAGAGAGAGAGAGAGAGAGAGAGTAATATAGGTTGTCGATTGGTTTTATGCTACTGATATTATTACTTATAAAGAAGAGAACCAAGTGTGTGTGTGTGTGTGTGTGTGTGTGTGTGTGTGTGTGTGTGGTGTGTGTGGTGTGTGGTGGTGGTGGTGGTGGTGGTGGTGGTGGTGGTGGTGGTGGTGGTGGTGATGATGATGATGATGATGATGATGATGATGATGATGATGATGATGATGATGATGATGATGATGACAGCAACGACCAGGCAGCGAGGATGATAAGGAGTAAGAAGCAGCAAAGGACAAAGAAGAAGAGGAGGAAGAGCAGGAGGATTACGATTAGCACCAAAAAATCATTGAAGTTGTCAACCCAAGCTGGTGGAAAGGAGATAAAGTTATAAAGAGAAGGAAGGAGGGATAGGAGGGAGGGAAAAAGGATGAGAGAAAAGATCGAAGGAAGGCAAGGAGAAAAAGGGATGAAAAATAAGCAAGAAAAGACGGAAGAACAAATAAGAATACGATCAAAAAGTGATAAATAACGGAAAAAATGAATAGGAGAAGGAAGAAATAGAGAAAAAATGGAGGGAAGATTAAGACGAGAAATGAGAAGAAGGGAATAGAAGGATAGGAGAAAAGGTGTTCAAAGGAGAGAGAAAACTTAATATTCAGATGTAGGAATAAGATAAAATTAATAGGGAGAATAAAATAGGAAGGAATGTTAGTGGCAGAGAAAATGGAAAGGAGGAATTAGCTGTTTGAGAGAGTAATTTAGAGGAAAATATGTATGGATGAGGAAAAAAAAAGAGGAAATGGTTTGGGGATTTTATGAAAGGAAAAATTTGAAGGGTGGTGTGGGAATACTGAAGTGGAAAGAAAGGATGAGGAAAGGAAGGATAAGGATCTTTCTATAGGGACACGTGTGGTAATAAGAGAAGGTTCACTGAATAGAAAATGAATCAATAAGGTAAAAAAAAATAATAAGTAATCCTTCATTTTACTCTCGTTTCCCTTACACACCTCACTTCACTTTTTTCCCCTCTTCATCCTCTGCTATCCTCTACCCATTTTTTTTCACTTTTTTCTCCCTTCCCTCATCTATTTCCTCTATTCCTCTTTACTCCCTGTGTCTCTATCCACTCCTTTTCACTCACATCTCCAATTCCTTCCTCACACAACCTTACTTTTAAATCACATTACCTTCCCCTCTTCTACCCTTCTCTCTTCATGCTGTTATTCCAATATATTCCCATCCCATCTTCCATACCCATATTTACTCCCTGTTTACTCATCATACCTTCGTCTTTACCCAGCAAGTCTTCTCCCTTACATTCCTCCTTCATTCCCTCCCGCTGACAGATGTCCGTCTAGTGGATTGTTTCGCTTATGGCCGCGACGCAGGACGAACCAAAGTGGTTTCGCTTACCAACAACCATTTCGAGGCAGACACAGGTGCTCGAAACTCATTACCAGTGGACGAGGCAGGTGTCCAGTTGAAGGAGAGGAACATTCAAGTTTATTTAGACTGTTCGGCTCCTAGTTAGCTTGCCATGTTTAAGTTGCAATATTACTTTATCTAATTAAAACCCAGCGACGTGCCAGTGACGTGAAGGATAGAGTATGTAAGGCAAGAGTAGAGGCGCACGATGAAATGTAAATATAGAATCCACTTTACAGATTTTACCTTTATAATAATACTTTTTTTTTTAGTTAATACACAAAGAGGCAGCGTGTTCCCAGTAACCCCAGATTTCTACCAAGCTGAGAAGACCACGACCTCAGCCCTTCCGTCTTTCCTAATGGTCAGGCAGCGAGTGTCGGGCCAAAAGAAGACAAATGAAGGGAGATAAACGTAAAGTCGTATTAAGTAGATGGCTTGTGGAAACTTAGTGACATCCTGAGCAATAATTTATTACCATACATATAAAAGTTCTGAGGAAACGTAAAGCTGGATAAGCCGTTTTCTGGGTGGAGTTGCGTTTGGAAGTGGGTTGCGGGGGTGTTACGGTGACTTGGTCAGTGGAGCAAATTGTTCTGAGTGAGTGAATGTGTCGGAGAATACTTTACGTCACTGCTCTTACCTTGATCATAACTTTGCTTGGTGTCTGTGTGTGTGTGTGTGTTTGTGTGTGCAAGTGTGCGTGTGTGTGTGTGTGTGAGATCAGGTTATTTTATCAAGGACAGCTTATCTAGAGAATAATCCCACGACAAGAATGTTTGTTTGAAATGTGCAATGAAAAGTAATATGTTTAAAAGCCTCACGGAGATATAAGTTGAAGTCAGTCAAAACTTCATCAAGCCAACAATATATGATACACTGTAATACACTCTTCCTAACATTTTTGTAAGGAAGAGCACAAAGGTCATGGCCAATAGGATTAATTTCATCGATTATTGTACGTGAGGGAGTGATACGGCGGCAGGAGCATCTCTAACAGGCAGGGAAAGGAGCATGGAAATGTAACACCCAAGGTTAACATGCATCATAGAAAGAAGGAAAAAAGGAATGATTGAATGATAATAAAGCGAACAAGTTACAATTGATATAAATGACTCAAACTTGCCGCTTTTTCGTCTGAGTTAAGACCTTAAAGTGACGAGAAAAGTAGTTCAAGGTCACAGGTACACGAGAAACCTGACAAGAATTACAAGTCATCACACAACCCTTGCCCCACGTCTGCTTTCACGCCTCGACGGTCAAAAGGTACCCCAAAGCATGATGTAGGAGAGAAAGCCTTACCCCAACGTGTAATCTAGAGAACCTGCAGCATAAAAAGCCGTAGGATGCCTTGGCTTACCTTCCTCCCACGACGATCCTTAATGACTGGATAAATCAAAGTTAAGATAAAAGCTCCTGGTAAAGACTCCCTTCCGGAAACTAGAGTTCGGCGGAAAAGTCAAGTTACTCGTCGTTAAATATGATGATGAGACGATAATAAGGAAGGTGAGGAAGTTGCAGACCAAAATCTATGAGAGGAAATGAAGAGAGGAAGGAAGTGAAAAAGAAACTAATAATGATGAAGATGATAATTTGATAGAGGAACAAATTGAAGGGAAGCTCTTTATAGCTGGCTCACCTACCTGATGATTCCGCCGCAATGCAATTAACGGGACTGATCACTGGGAAACTTTCCTTCAAATTGAGAAGTGAGATTGTATAATTGTATTTCGGAAAGTGGTCGCCTTGTCCTCCTTCCCCTGAACCTCACCTTCTCCTACACTCACAAACACGCGCACTCGCATCCTCCTACCTCTTTTCTCCAAGCTAACCCGCCTCCTTGCTGCTGCTCCTCCTGCTCCTCCTCCTCCAGCCATTCTCTCTTAATATATATTGCACACGCTACGTCTCTTCACGACCATTACATTTCCCACTACGAAAAGGCAATCACCATTTTCACCGCCAAATAAATGGATTGCCTATTTCAGCCACACAGCACAACCCTTTTCTCCGCCACAAAGCACAATCATTCTATTCCCCATCAATCGAGTAAATGATTTCTTTCTTTACCACCAACAAATTTTGAAATGTCGCCACCACACAATTTAATCATTTTCTCCTCCATCACTTCTCCACGAACACAAAGCCATTAATTGCTGTGGATCACTTCTCTCTTATCACACAGCTCCACCAGTCATGTCTCCACCACAACCCCAAAACAACCACTTCCTCCACCACCACCACCACCACCACCACCACCACCACAGCACCTTGTCTATTTTTCTTGGTAGTGGAAGAGATCAAACACAACACCACTTCATGCATTCATCCTTCCCACCACATAATTAAAACCTATTCAACCTTGAAATTAATTAATCATGTCTTGATTTACGTATATTTGTTGTCAAAGCAGAGATTAGCATTAAGAGAGAAAGAAAGAAATACACTTACAATAAATCATACAAAACATAAAAGGAAAGGTGAAAAGGTATATAAAAACGTAAAGAAAATGCCTTCGGGACGATTTTACAAGTGTCACGCGTGATACACTTTTACCTCTACTTGTTTTCCTTGAGACTCTATTTGCTTTTTCGTTTCTCTCAGAACAACACTGTGTTACTTCCCTGTATCGAGTTTCCCTCTTCTCCTCCTCTATCATTTGAACTTCCCCTCTTTTATTGTCCCTTTCCTCTCCTTTCCTTCATCTCCCCTCATCCATTCTTCCTACTACGTTCTTCCCTTTTCCTTTGCCCTCAATTCTTCTCTCTCACTCACTCTTTTATTTCTCCCTCTTTCTATCTATCAACTAATTCATATAAATATTTGATAGCTATTGAAGAGTTTAACATTAGATATGTATAAGTAATCTCCTGAGCTGGTATGTTTAGGATACGGAAACTCTCCCAACCATGGTTATAAAGTCTACGGTGCCACATTGCCACATTTCATTACTCCCTCCCCTCCCCTACACACCCCCATCAAGAGCATAGTTTGTTTCACTTCAAAATGAACAGCAATCGACTATCTAAAAGCAAACAAATTTATTTACAAAATGCAAACCTTATTAAGTAGCTTTTATTCTTATATAATGTCATGTTATCAAAGAACGCTGCTGAGTTGGAGGTAATATTTCTACATGCAATATTTTTTTTCCCATTTCTATTTCCTGAGGTATAAAAAAAATGCAACTAGGAAAAAAAACGTTACATAAGTCATTCTGTGTGACAAAAAAAGGAAAGAAATCAGTGTTGCAAAAATTAATAAGCATTTGTTCATCAGCTATTTTATGTAGAATTTTTTTTCTTGCATTTTTTTTTTCTCTCTCTCTCTCTCTCTCTCTCTCTCTCTCTCTCTCTCTCTCTCTCTCTCTCTCTCTCTCTCTCTCTCTCTCTCTCTCTCTCTCTCTCTCTCTCTCTCTCTCTCTCTCACAAAATTATCACTTCCTTCCACGCACGGCTTACCCTTCCCTCTACTCATCCATCATCTCCATCTCTCTCTCTCTCTCTCTCTCTCTCTCTCTCTCTCTCTCTCTCTCTCTCTCTCTCTCTCTCTCTCTCTCTCTCTCTCTCTCTCTCTCGCACTCACAGCACCTGAGACTCTCCCATGCTTGATCACTTCTCCCCTCTCTCCTCCCTTTAAGAATTAGCTGTCAGTAGTGCCCTCTATATCAGTCACCCTTTCGACACTCCTCTCAAACTTTTTCTGTTTTATTTTTAGGACATTCCTTTTTTTTCTCTCTGCAACGGGTCATCAAACTCACCACAAATATATTTAATTCTATATATTATTTATTTGTGTATCTTTTTCTTAGGAATGAGAAATACACTCTGGAAATTTGGCAATTACAGACGTATCATTATTCAAAGCCAAGATCTTTCCCCTCTTGTTTGCATCTAATAACCAGTCCTTCTAATAATGAAAGAGTAAAAAACGTGAAGTGTAAAAATAAAAACGTTTATTTTATCACACGCAAATTAGTGACTTGTGCCGAAAATTACACGACATACCACCAAGGATGGAAATAAAAAAAGTTATCAGAAATTCACAAAAAACAGACTTCCACTGATGAATCCAAGTAAGGTTTCCAATTGCCCAGAAGCTTGTCATGTCGCGTAGCACGGTAGTCACTCATATTGCTTCCGCCATGAACGTAAACACACCACCACCCAGTCGCACGCTAGCCTCTGCTGATAAACAAATCCATGAGCCAATCAGCGGTCGACTCCCACTGGTGTAAACAAATCCCTGAGCCAATCACAGCTCCGCTTTCCCCGATGTAAACACGACCTCCGCCAATTCATCGTGATTCCACAAATATTTCCAGCCAATCAGAACTCAGGGATAAATTATCGTAAAAGTTTTCTTATGACATTATTCCGACGTAGACAAGGTTGACTCTGATTAAAAAACAAAAAATAAACGAGAAGAATTAAAGATGAAAATGCAATAAAACGCATAATTCCCATTGTATATTAGGATAAAGAGATAATTAGGATTAATCATTGAATTCAATACTAAAAATATTATGGATGTGTCGCGATTTATACATCAAATTGAAATAAAAAGGAATTAATGCCTACTAATTTTTCATTACATATACAAAATTTGAACACGTCGAAGCTTCAATTTAGATATAAAGATAAATGCAAAAATTTGTAAATCATATAAAAAATGCACAAAACGTGACACGCGATTTCCAACACCGGTGGATGAGTAATACAATCTGTAACCATCTATCTGTCTGTCTGTCTGTCTGTTTGTATGTCCATCTGTCTGTTTGTCTGTCTGTCTGTCTGTCTGTATGTATGTATGTATGTATGAATGTCTGCCTATTTACTTGCGTGCTTGCTTGCCTGCCTGCCTGCCTGCCTGCCTGCCTACCTAACTAACTAACTGACTGCCTGCCTGCCTGCCTGCCCATTCCATGCAGTTATGGAATCGTCCTTCAAAACACACACACACACACACACACACACACACACGCACACGCACACGCACACGCCACACACACACACACTTCCGTGGTTCAGTGGTTAACGTCCCCGCCTTCTACCCGGTAAGGCGTGGATTCCATCCCTGCTCAGGTCGCTAAGGATTTTTCACTGACAGGGAGTAGTTACTGTCCTCCTTGAGCAGGGGGATGGGAGTGTGTGATGTGTGTGAGAGGTCTCAGCCTTACCCATAGATCCGTCTCTATGAGTTCTGACCTCTTTCAGGGAGGGTAATGGCGTGATCCTCCACACCAAGGTGAATAACACAGTCCACCACAGCCTCAGAAAGAGTGATGAACCGCTATTTCCACGGATAAACGAGTGAGTGAACTAAAGTATTGCATCAAAAAGAAGCATTATGAAAAAAAATAATAAAAAGGGATGAATGCAGGTTTATACGCAGCATAAATCATGTTGTGCGAAGTCAAACAAAATAAAAAAGATATATCTATATATGAGAGATGAGAGAGAGAGAGAGAGAGAGAGAGAGAGAGAGAGAGAGAGAGAGAGAGAGAGAGAGAGAGAGAGAGAGAGAGAGAGAGAGAGAGAGAGAGAGAGAGAGATCAGATATCAGACCATGAAAATACTCGCATATATTCATCATGCATAGCGTCAGCTTATACCAATATGTATAGATTTTTTTTTCAATATATTCAATAGCAAAATGGTCCGTTACGATAACATATATATATACATTAGCGTGGCTTTCATCAATTTTCATCTGTGGCATCAATCAACGAAGACTCACGAACGACACACGAATATATCACACTACATAGGAAAAAGGAAGAGGAATGGACAGTGAGGGAACAGAATGAAAAAGTGGGAATGGGAATGGGAATGGGAATGGTAAAGCAGAGAGGGGAACAAAAAAATAACAGGATATAGCATGACAGGCGGAAGAGGAGGAGATGGGAAGAAGAAGGGCGGAGGTAATGGGTAGGGAAAGGAAGGGAAGAAGAAGAAGACGTGGAGAGAAAGCAGTAATGGAGAATACTGGAGCCACAAGAATGGAAGAAAGATATAAAAAGCAAGGAAAAGAAATATTTAAATAAAAAAGGGAGATAGAAGAGAAGAGGGAGATGGTAAAGAAGAAGGAATAGAACTAAAGGAGACAATAGGATGTGAGGAAGAAGTGCTAAGGATGCATAGAAGGAATACTGATAAACGGGTGGATGAAGGAAAATAGTACAATAAAATAAAAGAAGAAAAAAAGAGAAAGAGACAGAGAGAAAAAGTCAGATCAGTACAGAAATTGACATGACTAGTTCCTGGTAATCTAAGTGAAGTGAAGTGAAAGCTCAGTGTTGTGGTGGATAGACGACGTAATAACAGATGCTTCCTACCCATTTGCATTTCTCCTCCGACTGAGTGACATGTGTCGGGGTAGAAAGAAGAGAGAAAAAAGAGGGACAGACGGGACAACATGCTGCTAGGACTTACTCTTTTTTTCTTTTCTTTTATAATTAACTGCACAAATTTTTAAATACTGAAAGAAATGGAGCAAAAATAAGGTTACAACATGGAGGAAAAAAGGAAACTTTAAACATTGTGACAGTTATGCATATCCAAAGAATTTTAGTTATATTTTCTTATTTCTTCTTCTGCAGTTAAGTTCAAAGACCTTATGCACTATCTTATCCTCTTTACCCGTTTCCTTTTCGTCTTCCTCCTCCCTTCCTTCTCCCTTCTCTTCTTGTTCCTCCTTTTCCAGCACACATTCTCTTTTACCAAATTTTCCATTCCCTCTATATCTGCCTCGTTCTTGCCAACAGAGGAGGGAGACGTTGAAGGCTCTCATATCAGCCCTTTCCTCCCCCAAAGCCGCCCCCTACAGTGCATCAGCCATTACACTACTCCTAGACCCTCCTCCCACCACTCCCTTTCCAGTCCCCTGTCACCTTCCCCACCTCAGCCCACCTGCAACGCCATTTCCAGGTCACTTTCCATCACCGCCTCAGGTGGTCTCCCAATTATCCTTTCCCTTTGTGTCTCTCATTTCCTCATGTCTTATTTCCCTGTGTTCTGTGTCCTACTCTTCCTTGCATCTCTGTGACCTTTCTGTATGCATTTCCTGTTCCCTTCCTCCTCTTCCTCCTCCTCTTCCTTCTTCTTTTGCTCTTCAGTTTCATTATCTTATCATATATAATTATTTTTTTTTAACCTTGCTGTCTTATTATCTTCTCGATTTTTTTCAATATTCGTGTTTCGGTTTCAAAAAGTGTGTTATTAAGTGCGTGTGTGTGTGTATGTGTGTATGTGTGTGTGTGCGTGTGTGTATGTGTGTGTGTGTGTGTGTGTGTGTGGAGGGGGGGGTGCTAATTACCTTCTCTGATGCAGACGAGAAATTATTGGCAAAACACACACACACACACACACACACACACACACACAATTAAAGAGCCGTACGCCTACGAGAACACAAATAATCAACAGGTGCGAGGAACTACTCAAGCGTAAGATACATGAAGGCAGGAATAGATCAAGAGGAAAATTTATCCGGGAAACAGCTAAAAAAAACAAGCTTGGAAAATAATATCCTGCAGGGAATAACGACGCAGGCTGTACGGCACTCCTGTATGTGGTGTATGGGGCTTCAGGGGGAAGGAACGGGTCCCTAACAACCTGTGATCCGGCCCATCAAGGAGGCCGTCCCCTCGGGTGGCGGCAAGGGAAGGGTGGGTGATGCAACGGACTTATTATATAGAAAAGGAGGAGGAGGAGGAGGAGGAGGAGGAGGAGGAGGAGGCAGAGGAGGAGGAGGCAGAGGAGGAGGAGGAGGAGGAGGAGGAGGAGGAGGAGGAGGAGGAGGAGGAGGAGGAGGAGGAGGAGGAGGAGGAGGAAGAAAAGGAGCTAAGTAAAGTTAAGGAAAAGGTAAAATGTTATTAGACAAGATAAAAGAGACACGAGGAAGGACCTTAGAAGTACTCAATACATTTACAAAAGAATAAATCAAGTAGATTGGAATAACTATCGAAAGAAGGAGAGAAAAAGAAAGAACGAAAGAGAGAGAGATAGAAAGAGAGAGAGAGAAATAACAAAGGTTACAGAGAACACATGTTTTTTTGGAGGCAGTTTGTTTGTAAGCCGAAGTAACATAAGCAGGTATCGGAACCAGCCATCCGGAACACCTGAGGCAGACAGTGAGTGATCGAAAGGTTCCCGGAGAGTTTAGCGTGTTACACTTTTCCATTGTGAGTGTAAGCATATTTCACTCTATCCTTATGCTATTTATAAAGACTTATTTCGTGTTATTCAGATGAAGCTGTTAAAATCTTTCCTCATTATTTTACATTTCCGTGACAGTAGGAAGGTTTAAGAAAGTATATGACTGGGATGAGGATTAGCGGAGTGTTTTAGCGTTTTAAAGTATGTAGCAAGAGTCTCCCAGAGGCGGCGTTTGTGTGGAGCAAGTAGGTCAAGGTAAACAAGTTAAATGCAGCCAGTTTATATTCATGAATTTTATGATGTAAGGAAACTACCGCCTTGGCCGCTCGCCTTGAGACTGCTTCTAATTTTAGTGCACTTTAAATGGGATGGTGGGAATGAAAAAGACGATGCAGGTCCCACTTAAGGTCTTCCTAATGCCTTTTTGTGATGATAATAATACGTAATTTTGTTATGGACGAAGCTGTGATTTATAAAACATTAAAAATATTTCGTATCTTCATTTTTTTCAACTTATTACAATGTTAGAAATTCTCACAAAGTGCTGAAAATACATACAATGAATATGATTTATGTTTACTTTGTATCCGTAAATTTAGTTGCAGAGAAGGTATTGACTTTAGATAAAATTCTGCTTGAAAGGCGCGTGACTTTCCCTTTTTACCACAAAATTGTATCATGCATCTGCACCTGCCTTGCCATTACGCATCGACCTTCATGCATTCTATTCCATTCAATTCAATTCATTCCCATAATATGTTGACTGTATTCCTCATTTTTTTAGTACATTTAAAAACACAATCTTGGTCTCATCACAAATTTACAGGCAAGACTTGTTTTCATCTGCACCAATATCGTTAAAATAAACACTATTAACAACACGGGGTTCACAAAAGAGCCTGAAGGAACACCACTCTCAATAATGGATTCACCGAGGAAAATCCATTATTGAAATCTCTTTGTTTCCTGTTCGCGAAACATTTGTCAAGTCTTTTTTTCTAAATGAAGGAGAGAAGGAGCGAAGGTTAGAGTGCCGTCACCATCAATAACTTTCCTCACTGACTAATATCCTGGAACTTTATCGAGAGTATTTTGAATAAAGTTGTATAGAGATAATCCAACATTCTCTTCTATGCTTGGATGTTGGAGGCTCCTTGATGTAAATAGAAAATGAAGGCAGAGGAAACAAGGTGTAATCCACTTCATTTAAGCCCATGCTGAGTGCCTAATAAGCTGATTCCCTTCTGGATAATTCAATAAAACGTGTATCTCTAATTAAAGTTTCATAGATGGTTGTGTTGATTTATTTTTCCGACAGAGATTATGTACTCTGAGTGGCATGTCTGTACGTGATGTAACTTTAAAAAATCTAAAGTTTTTTAATAATTGTTTGTGAGAGAGACACACAGGCAGAAATACAGACTTTCAAACAGACAGACACACAAATACATACAGAAAAAACATACATAACATATAAAGAAAAACAGATATAGTAAACCATAAAGTCAGACTCATACAAACAGACAGACAGACAGACGGACAAGATGGAAAAGGAAGGAAGGAGGGAGGGAGGGAAAGTCAAGTAGCGAGAAATATTAGACAGAATGTGATAAATGAAGGATAAGAAATAAAAAAACAGGCAAGAATAACACTTTTGTCAGAAAGTTGACGAAGTGGCAAGAGGGAAGGGGAACTTTGGATGCAGTGTCTAACGTAACCAGATAAAAGAGAGGACCAAGAGTGGAGTACATTTTTATGAGGGGAATGGGTGAAAAGTTAAGCTGTGGTAGAAGGAGGTGGAGGAGGAGGAGGAGAGGAGAGGAGGAGAGGAGGAGGAGGAGGAGAGGAAGGAAGAGGAAGAGGAAGAGGAGGAGGAGGAGGAGGAGGAGGAGTTAGAACTCGTCTGAGGGTAAAGTGTTCCTGTAAGAATAATGTGAGAGAGAGAGAGAGAGAGAGAGAGAGAGAGAGAGAGAGAGAGAGAGAGAGAGAGAGAGAGAGAGAGAGAGAGAGAGAGAGAGAGAGAACGGGAGGATGGCGTCTTACTAAGGAGGAATTTCAACTATGCTCTGCCTTAACCGAGATGAGACTATGTAATTAAGATGAGAGAGAGCGAGAGAGAGAGAGAGAGAGAGAGAGAGGAGAGAGAGAGAGAGAGAGAGAGAGAGAGAGAGAGAGAGAGAGAGAGAATGACTGGAAGCCACATCTTGATATAATTGTCTCGCATGCTTCTTCAAACGATTCTTTTGCGTTCCTTTCATTCCTACAAATCTTCTTCTTCTTCTCCTTCTCCTTCTTCTTCTTTTTTCTCATTCCTCCTCCTCCTCCTCCTCCTCCTCCTTTCAACTGGACTAGAGGTGGGTGGAGATGAACCTTCCCCTTTATTATCATTTGTCTCTCACTACCTCGTATGCTCCAACAGGCTGCTGCTGCTGTTCTCCCACACCTCTTTACCTTTTCTTCTGTCAATACTATTATGTCAACACCACAAATAATCAGCTTTTTATCTAGTTTTTCTCCACCCTTTGCATCAACAACATTACACTCGACATTACCTATTACACATTGACACCCCAGAGACCTTTCATTATGTGGAGCGTGTGTTTTTTTTCTTCATATATTTTTTTTAATACTACTGTACTCTGTGTGTGTTGGGAGAAGGCATAGGTTGAGGTGTGTGTATGTACGTGTGTGTGGTGGGTAGGGTAGGTGGGTAATGGGTGTGAGTAGGTGAGTGTGGGTGAGGGTATGTGTAGATGGGTGAGGTTGTGGGTAGGTAGGTAAGCGTGGGTATATTTGGGTGGGTGGGTGGGGGTGGTGTGGGTTGACAGGTTTTTCTGAGTCCATCTCCTGGGACCTCTGATTAGCATTTTGTGGGTCCTCGAGGGTACAGATTTGGTACAACCGTAAAAAAACTATCCAATTTAGATTTCCACTTTCAGATAGTGCCTTGCTTTCGTCCTCTTGTATATTGTCTTTTACATGCTACGCCAGAAAACTTTTTCGCTTGCTTCTAATACAATTTTTACACCTCGAAAAAACAAAATATAGCAATGTGCTCCAAAAATCGACAAAATGGTATTATAAAGCTACATCTGCACATTGTAAAGCTTAAGGATACAGAAGCATTGTCATCTGTATATTGGTTTCGTACGATAGGAATAAACCAAACTGGAAGAGATGATGAGATGGTACGAGGGAAGGATAGGTGATGAATGGGCAAGAGAGGAGAAGAGACAAGAGAAAGGAAGAAGAATGATGGGAAGAAAAAAGACGAGGGGAGGAGAGAAGAGAGGGAAAGGAAGGCCACGACAGTGAAGGAGAAGAGGTGAGAAGAAAGGAGAGCAGAAGGGAAGGAAGGAAACAAGAAATGGAGAGAAAATAGAAGTAAAGGAATCTAAGGAAATCGAATATAAAGAAAGCCAAAAAAAATACACAAGGAAAAGTACAAAACAATAACCTCGTAAGAGAAAAAAAAAAACTAAGAAGAAAAACACGTAACAATATAAAAAAAAAAAGATGGAAAAAACTGCAAAGAAAAAATATTAAAGCAAAAAGAAAGAAAAAGTCAAAATAAATATAGAGGCGAGGCATAAAGGGAGACATTAGGAAGGAAATGGATGGGACGATTCGAGGGAGGGAAGGGAACAAGATACGAGGGAGATTAGAAGGATGAGATGACCTGGGATGAATGAGGGAGAGGACACGGCATTACGGGGCACAGGGAGGCACGCACGGAAAATGTCTTCAGTCATCGGGTTCAGAATGCCCTCCCTTTCCTCCCTCCCTCTCTCCCCTCCTCCTTCTCCTCCCCTCCCTCGACACCAGATGGCTGCACATGCAAACCTTTCTGAACGAGGAGGGAGGGAAGGAGGGTGGGACGGAAGGAGGGAGGGAGGGAGGGAGGGATGAAGGAGGGATGAAAGAGGGAGAGAGGAAGGGGAAATTGCAAGGGATGCAGTATTTGAAGAGGGAAGATGTAAAAACTGAATGATTATATGCACGGGAGAGAGAAGGAAATCAAAGAAAAAAAAGTCAAAGAAGAGAAAATAACCGGAGGAAAGAAAATTGTTGTGTTAATTAAACGAAAAATGATGGAGATAGAAAAATAAATTCACTAAATATACACTTCAAGGGAATGTGATATAAAAACTAACATTTCTTCTTCTTAAAAAAAAATACATTCATGTTGAACGCAATACACAACAAACACACGAGAACAATGCCAGGAATATTAATGGAAATTATAATTATTCCCAATGGTTATGTGGTGTGTGTGTGTGTGTGTGTGTGTGTGTGTGTGTGTGTGTGTGTGTGTGTGTGTGTGTGTGTGTGTGTGTGTGTGTGTGTGTGTGTGTGTGTCGTGGCATGGTCCCCTCACCTTTTTTTCTTTCTTGTATGAACAGCTCCCCAACACTCATCAATCTTTCATCTTCCCTTCCTTCCTATTACTTCACTTTTTCCTCCTTCACGCCTTTGTCTCTTTCCTCCACTTTCCGCTTCCTCCTTCCCTACCTCCTTTCGTTTTTCTTCCTCCCACCCTCCTTCCCCACATATGACGGTAGGGAGAATGAGGTGGAGGGAGGGAGGGAGGAAGAAAGGGAGGGAGGGAAGCAGGCAGGCAAGACACTTACTTACCTCTGCACATCAATTACTGCATCGCCACGGGATGCTTTCTCAGTGTACCAGGACCCCCACCACCACTAAAAACAACAATAACAACAACAACAACAACAACTATAATTTCAGGTCCTCGCACAGCTGAAGGTCTTACGAATGTAGTGTCCTTGAGGGAGTGGAGACAAAGGTGGAGGGAATCAGTATGAGGAAATAGAGGAGAAGGACGAGGCGAGGGCAAGGAATGAGACGGAAGAGGAAGCAGGAAGAGGAATGAGAGGAGGAGGTGGAGGAGGAGGTGTGAGTGGTAGCCGTGAGTGATAGGTGTGGATGGTCTAGCATATTGTTTGTTGTTTGTTGTTCGTGTCTCAAGTTCTGGTCACGTCAAAAACATCACTCATCAAGCTGCCTCGCACTGCCCGCTAAGACGACACCACGTTAAGAATCTCCAACCAGACATCAACTACTGCTACTTGACTTCCTATAAGCTGAAAACAATACTTATCCACGCAGAGACGACGGAGAACCACCTATATTTGCGTTCAGAGTATCTCCTTTAAGCCACGTTCATAACACATCCTCGACCTCAATCTATGGTTCACAGTCTCTCATTAGTGTTGTCAGCTCTCGTTGAAAAGCCTTTACGCAGCAACATTCAAAGTATCTCCTTTTAATAATTTCGTGTTCAAAAATTACATGATTGATGTCTTAATTTGTGTTCGGAATTATTAAACTTGCCACCCCCCAAAAAAAAATAATAAACGTATCAAAAAGTTGGAAAAAAGAGGGAAAAAGAGAACACGCAGGAGGGGTAAGAAAAATATGTACCGCATGAGGAAAATCTGACCGAGGTGTCCTACCTGTCCGTCCTCGTCAGAGTTAATTAATAGCGGGCCCTCAGAAGTTACACCTGAGTTTGGCTTCCTTTGTTTCATTTGGCCCGACAGAGATGGAGGAGAAAGAGGAGGCGGAGAAGAAAGAGGAGGAGGAGGAGGAGGAGGAGGAGGAGGAGGAGGAGGAGGAGGAGGAGGAGGAGGAGGAGGAGGAGGAAGATTACTTGTATATTGTATTTATCTGTACAAATATCGGTGTAAAGGTGATACCGACAATTCCCTATACTCTCTCTCTCTCTCTCTCTCTCTCTCTCTCTCTCTCTCTCTCTCTCTCTCCTCTCTCTCTCTCTCTCCTCTCCTCTCTCTCTCGTCTCTCTCTCTCTCTCTCTCTGTATGTATGTATATATATGAATGCATGCCAAAGAAAGAGCGAGAGAGAGAGAGAGAGAGAGAGAGAGAGAGAGAGAGAGAGAGAGAGAGAGAGAGAGAGAGAGAGAGAATATGTGAGTGGGGTTTAGTTGAAGTGAAGGAAATTTGAGAGGCAGTTGTGGAAGGCTGATCTGTGATGGAGAAAGGGACAGCAATAGAAAGCAACCAATTCGCCTAGAGGGAAAAATGAGAGATGAAAGCAATTTATGGTGAGGGAGACAGGAGAGGAGAGTAATGTTTGATGTGATAGACTTCTTAAGGCCAGCAAGTGGTTCTGGATGGAAGAGGAAACTAAACAGAGGTGTGGCGAAGAGTGAGATAACCAACCTCCCGGGTCTTGAGTGCGGGAGAATAAGACTGTGAAGAAATACATCCAACAACGCCTGAACCGGACTAATGGTGGCAATAACAGGTCCATACATATAGAGCCTACTGCGTTAAGGGGGATTAGGAGAAGTGAGTGTGAGAAAAAAAAAAATAAATAAATAAATAAATAAAATAAATAAATAAAATAAGAGGGTGAAAGAGAGGCGTATACAGTAAGAAAGACTGGCAGGCACTTTTCCCGGAGTACTCTATGAACATGATCACATTGTAAGGCCACGTAATGAAGGTCTGGTGGGATGGTAAGTGGATTATCCGGCCTAAAAGTGTGTCTGGCCCAAGGACACGACAGAAAAGCAAAAGACTCTCCCTCTACCCCCTTTCCCTACTCTAAAGCGACCCTTTCTATATCCCTTGGACACCTTCGTCAGCGAGAATGGAGAGAGGAGTAGAGAAAAGAAAATAATGGAGTGAGAAAGATGGTGGAAGGCAAGTGAGGGAGTGAGTGAAGGGAAGGGAAGGGAAAGAAAAAGAAATGAGAGAGATGAGAAGACAGGAGGAACCCAGGAAAAAAAAAGGCTGAAGAGGGAGAAGTTGCAACGAAGGGAATGTAAAAAGAAAACGAGAGGGGAAGAGACAGCAAAGATGACGATGGAATGACAGGGTGAAAAGATTGGAGCGAGAGAAGGCTGGCTGGGCCCCAAGTTACCAGGGACTGAGCGAGCGGAGGATTATATTAACTTTTGTTTTGAGAGAGAGAGAGAGAGAGAGAGAGAGAGAGAGAGAGAGAGAGAGAGAGAGAGAGAGAGAGAGAGAGAGAGAGAGAGAGAGAGAGAGAGAGAGAGAGAGAGAGAGAGAGAGAGAGATGAGAGAGAGAGAGAGAGAGAGAGAGAAAGAAAGAGAGAGAGGAGGCAGGAAGGGATGAAGAACAAAAGATGGAGGGACAAGGAGAGAAAAATACACACAAACAAGAAGAGGAAAGAGGAAGAAGGAAAAATAAACGTGAAGGCACGTGGGGAAGAGAGGATAGAAGAAGAAGAAGAAGAAGAAGAAGGAAGAGGAGAAGCAGAAGGAGGAAAAGGAGGAGGTGAAAGTATACAACGGTTAGAAGTAGAAGCAAGAACGATGAAAGTTTAGGACGAAATATAGAGCACCATAAGGGAGAAGGAAGAAAGATAGTGTGGCGGAGAAGAAGAGGAGGAGGAGGAGGAGGAGGAGGAGGAGGAGGAGGAGGAGGAGGAGGAGGAGGAGGAGGAGGAGGAGGAGGAGGAGGAGGAGGAGGAGGAGGAGGAGGAGAACAACAACAACGATGAAGAAGAAAAATAAGAAAAAAAGAAAAAAAAACATTGTCAACGAAAAGGAAGGAGATAAAATCCAATAAATCTCGGAAATAAATAATGACATCATTGTATTAGAAGAAAGAATAACAAGAAAATAAAAGAAAGCGAAAAAGAAAAAAAAAGAAAAAGGAAGAGAGAGAGAACCACCACCACCACCACCACCACAAGACCAGACAAGTTTAATCTGAAGTTTGTGCATCTATCTTGCTGCCGGTCATCTCCTGTGTATGTGACGAGGCGTGGTGATGGGGTGGTGTTGAGGCTCTCGCACGCCCGCACACTACACCAGCCACCCACTACATTATAACTCCTCCTGTAGGGCGGCGCTGTAGGTCTTATCCCTTCGCTTCACATGTCTTCGGCAATACACTAAATCCGACCCTCCTTTCCTCTTACCCTTCCCACGAGACAGCTTGCGTTGGAGGCATGAAAGTAGATGTGATTCTCTCTCTCTCTCTCTCTCTCTCTCTCTCTCTCTCTCTCTCTCTCTCTCTCTCTCTCTCTCTCTCTCTCTCTCTCTCTCTCTCTCTCTCTCTCTCTCTCTCTCTCCTCTGATTTTTATTTCTCTCTTGTGTACTTCTCAATTTTTTTCTTCTTCTTCTTCTTCTTATTATTATTATTATTACTATTTTCCTTACCACCACCACCTCCTCCTCCTCCTCCTCCTCCTCCTCCTCCTCTTCCTCCTCCTCCTCCTATTTATCTTCTCCCGTCTTTATTCCTTTTTTCCCCCGTCTTCCTCCATTACTTATTTATCACATTAACACCAACATTTCCCGCCCACCATCCTCCTCCACCCTCGAAGCCGCATTTCCCGGCTGGATGGGCGTGCGTCTCTTCACATTCTCCTTCATCTTCTCCTTCTCCTTCAGTCTCTCCATCAGACGTTTCTCTCCTCATACCCCCAACCCGTCTCCTAGCTCTTTCCTTCCTCCAGCGTCCTTACTTCAAACACTATGAAGCCTCCTCCTGCTCTTCTTCCTCCCCCTCGTCATCCTCGCCCTCCTACTCTTCCAGCAAGCTTTAGAAGGGAAGGCGAGTGAGCGGCGGAGGGCCAGTCGCTCGTGCTTTGGACTCGTGCTGATGAAGGTCTTGCCCCGGGGTCGTGAGGCGATGTATATGAAAGGGTGTGAAGGGTGAGGATAAAGTATATAAGATACCCTTTCTTTTGTGAGGAAGGGAGGGAGGGAGGGAGGGAGGGAGGGAAGAGGGAGCGATATAAAGAAAGAGATACACACACACACACATACACATACACATACACAGACCACCACCACCACCACCACCACCCAAAAACCTAAACCATACCTACTGTCTCACAAGTCCCCTTAAACCCATCTTTTCGTCCATCTCACCCACATCACCTGTCACCCGCTGTGGACAATAATGACACACCTGCATTTTCCTACTCATCAGCTTGCGTGTCTACCTACCTGTCTACATGGAAAATAATAAGTCAACTATAGATAATTGCTTCATCAACTCGTTTACCATCGAACCTATTTATCTCAATCCATCGATCCAATTAACTCACTCCATCATACTCGTGTGGAAGAATAAATATCCCGCTGATGTTATTATGTGCCTAGCGGGAGGGGGAGCATGATTAGGGTAACACAGTGGATCAGGGCAGAGAGAGTGTTGTGTGATGGGAGTGTGGTGGTGGTGGTGATGGTGATGTCACGTGGTGTTAGTTAGGGTGATGGAGAAGAGTGCAGACTGATACTGGGTGTAGATAAGTTTAGTGGAGCAGTATGGGTGTAGATGGAATAGGGAGTAAAGTAAGGGATGTGATGTAAAACTCAGACGACAGGATACGGATGAGAATAGCAAGGAATAGAAAAGTAAAGAACATGTCAACGTAAGCCAAGACAGCAAGGTGTATGACAGGAAAAATGCAGGGTGAGGTTAATGCAATCATGGCAAAGAAAAATGGGAGATGGAAGAAGAGAGAAACACAGAAATGCATTAGGTAGGGGCAGGTTACCACTAATAGGGTTGAAGAATACGGAAAGATGGTAAAATTACACCTAACATAAATGAAGTAGGACTAGATGGGGCTGAGTTAGGCCGGGCGGTGAAACGAGGGTGTCTAAAAGTACTACACTAAAAAGTCTTGTGTTATCATGGTTGTGCTTGGGGTTGTGAAGGAAGGGAATGAAGGTAATGAGGTGTTGAGGGGTTGGTGGGTGAGGAAGGGATGGGTGAGGTGGAGGAAGGAATGGTGGGTTGAGGGTTGCTGTCTGTAATGGGAGAAGTGGAAGCTGGTGATAATTAGTGACTTCACATTTTTCACCTAATTTTTGGTGTTTTATAATTAATGAAGGGTGTGTTGAGGATGGAAGGAGGGAGAAGAAGAAGAAGAAGAAGAAATGATGATGAAGAAGAAGAAAGGGAAAATGAAGGAGCAAGATAGAATGAAAATGCAGATTCGTTCTCTCTCTCTCTCTCTCTCTCTCTCTCTCTCTCTCTCTCTCTCTCTCTCTCTCTCTCTCTCTCTCTCTCTCTCTCTCTCTCTCTCTCTCTCTCTCTCTCTCTCTCTCTCTCTCTCTCTCTCTCTCTCTCCTTGTTTTTATTCATCTCCCTCCCCTCTTTCCTTCCTTCCTTCCACCCTCCTTCTCCCTCCTACCTTACCCTCCACCAGCCTCTCCAACTCCCTCCTTCACACTTTAATTTCCTCTCCTTTTCTTTCCTCTTCCTCCTTCAAGCCTCCAACACCCTTTTCCTCTTCTCTCTTTATTCTTAATTTATCTTATTTTTTTCATCATCCTTCCTTATCTACTCCTACAATAATATTTTCTTATCTTTCTTCCTCCTCCTCTTTCTCCCCCTCCTCCTCCTGCTCCTTTACTTCCCTTCCCTCAAACATATTCTCATTTCCATTTCCTTTTTTCTTTCATTGCATACCTCCCTCTATCCCTCCCTCCTTCCCTACCTCCCTATCTCCTTCCTTCCCTCGTCTATTCCAATTCTCTTCTCTTCTAAACCAGTCCAACTAAATAAGAAGAATGAGTATAAAAAAAAAAAATTAATATATATACTTGTGTGCAAAATAATAGAAAAAAATTACACTGGAATAAGCTTCAGAAACTCCCAGTTTAAATCAAGGTCATTAACTCGACAACAGTACATCTTACAAAATGGACTAAAGAATACAGAACAATTATAAAGCAAAAAAAGAAATAAGAAACACGCCTACATGATTACACGGGAAGCTTCTTTAATACAGTACTGTTGTGATAATTAATGAATTCCTAGGATGAGCGCGGGTGTTAATTTCACGTGGTGCCTTGTTTTCCCCTTGACATCCTCACTAATTTATGATGCTCTCTGCGTATGTGTCTGCAGATGGCTGGGGATCTCTCTTTTTCTCTCTTTTTTCTCTCTCTCTCTCTCTCTCTCTCTCTCTCTCTCTCTCTCTCTCTCTCTCTCTCTCTCTCTCTCTCTCTCTCTCTCTCTCTCCACCCCCCCCACCCCCAAAAAGGCTCTTGACCTTCAGTAGACCCGGAGGCAGCAGGTTAATTATTAAGACCCGGACTCTTGACACCTGACCCTGGCCTTACCTGCCCTTACCTGGTCAACCTCTAGTGACACTCTGACACAGGCACAGTGGCAACCCTAGATAAATACTTATATGGGCCTCTCCCTCTCTCTCTCTCTCTCTCTCTCTCTCTCTCTCTCTCTCTCTCTCTCTCTCTCTCTCTCTCTCTCTCTCTCTCTCTCTCTCTCTCGTTCTAAGAGATAAAAGCCTGGGATAAACCCTCTCCCCCCACAACTTAGGTCACCAGCCCACACCTCCAATGGCCACTTCAAAGTTTAATTACCAACCCTGGCCTAGATTACCTTGAAAGTGCAAAGTTGCAGACAACCCATCCCCTCCCTCACCTATGCATACCACCACCTCCTCCTCCTCCTCCTACTCCCCCCCACACGCTCTTGGACTCTTACCTACCTCTCTGCTGGCTGTACCCTCACCCCATTACCCCCATTTTCTCCTCTTTTCCCTAGTTTAATCATGCAATGTAACCTTCTTTCTCGGTGGACGTGCTACACAACTTCAACACTATTTTATTTTCGACTTCCAGTAAAATTTTCAGATAGCCTTTTTTTTCTCCTTCCAACTCACACACATAAAAGCAAACACACACACACACACACACACACACACACACACACACACACACACCACACACACACACACACACACACACACACACACACACACACACACATTTTTTCCTCCTCTCCCTTCCAGCTCATCCTTGAAACGGCATCACGTCACCTGTTTAGTACCTGATAAAGAAACAGTTCGTCGTTTGTTTTCTACTTTCCTAAGGTCATCCATCTAGGTGTCTCTCCCTCGCTCCAGCTGTACCTATTTTACATTCAGGTCATGCTGCCTCTGACCCTCTTGTCTTGCTGGGGAAGAGGAAAGAGGGGAGAGGGAAGAGGGGCACGAGGACGAATGTGAGTGAAAAACACCTACAATTTGTTTCCTCTTTTTTTACAATTTGTGATTTAGAATGACTCCGCGTCTTCACAATGGGAGGAGACTAACCTGACTGATGATACAATGATGGAGGGAGAAAAAAAAAAGTAAATAGCGTGGGAGAGGAAGGTGAGGAGGGAGAAGATCTTGGAGGGAAAGACGAATGGAGGAAACAGCTGTCTTGGAAACGAGGCAAGAACGGGCTCAGAAATACGAAAAGAAAACCAAAGGGAGGAACAGACGGCGATAAAACCAACACAGTGAGAAAGAGAACGGCGACTGACGTAACATAGCGGCAGACGTGACTCCCAGGCGACGTCCACCCTGCTGCCCCGACTATCATTCTGCTACTCACTTCCTTCCCTATCTTTTTTTTTCTCCTCTCTCTCTCACTCTCTCTCTATCTATCTATCTCTTTGCGTTTGTGCGTGTGCGTGTGCGTGTGTGTGTGTGTGCGTGTGTGTGTGTGTGTGTGTGGGTAGGTGGGTGGGTGGTGTGTGTAATGGAGAGCAAAGTGAAGAGGAGGGAAAGAGCGGAAGAGAGAGGGCGGGGGATGTACTAGATGGGGACAGAGGGGAGACCACCTGTGTGATACACCTGTAATCAAGCTATTTCCGGCAGCGAGGGAAGACCATCTGATGGAGTTTAACGTGTGTGTTTATGTGTGTGTTTGTGTGTGTGTGTGTGTGTGTGTGTGTGTGTGTGTGTGTGTGTGTGTGTGTGTGTGTGTGTGTGTGTGTGTGTGTGTGTGTGTGTGTGTGTGTGTGTGTGTGTGTGTGTGTATAAAACTTTGATGACATTTATTAAATATTGCAGAAGTCTATTTCGCTAACTGATACCTGTTATTAAACAAACTGGATGTATATGGGATTTTGACATTGAACTCATTATGTCTCTCTCTCTCTCTCTCTCTCTCTCTCTCTCTCTCTCTCTCTCTCTCTCTCTCTCTCTCTCTCTCTCTCTCTCTCTCTCTCTCTCTCTCTCTCTCTCTCTCTCATTAAAAAGCCATACACAATGCTACAGGTTAAGTCAATCAAGGTAATGCAGCATCCAATAATGATTTTCTCTTCCTTCCTTCCAGGTGAGTGAGGAGACACAAGCCGCCCACAACACACACAGTAAGAGTAAGGAATGAACTGACCTGTTTCCCTGACTTCTAATCCTCTCTATCTTTTTTTTTCTGTCATTTGTTATCATTCACCACCTCTATATTTTTTGTCTTTTTAAATCGACTAGTATGTTTGTGTTTTCGTGTATGTTACGTTTTCTATATGATGCGTTGGTGCATTCGTATTCTTCGTATTTTTCTTGTGTGCTTCGTGTTCATCGATTGAGTGGAAGTTTGCAGTGGTAATGTATTTTCCACTGATTTATTAGGTGAATTCAATATGTATAGATATGTATAGACAACCACACACACACACACACACAGACACAGACACTCTCACAGACACCACCCACCCAACCAAAACTTTTCTCAAATCAATGGTGGAAAATATTGACGATAAAATCCTGGAAACAAAATAATTACGAATTTGACGCATGGCAAAAATAGTTCCAGTGAGTTCCAGGCTACGTGCTCGCTGCTGCTGAAAAAAATATATATTCCACCCAACGAAATGGAAGGAGGAAAGGCTAATCCCTAGGCACTTAAGCGATAGAAATAGTAAGAGAAGGTCAAATCTATAGACATTCACCACTTTTCTCTACTCTACTCTACTCTACTCTACCTTCAGTCTATCACGGCAGCTGAACACTAGGTAAATGGAAAATATACCCTGAGGAATAGGAAATTACATCCACATTGTACCATAGAGGATATGTGAAAGGTCAACATGTAGATTTCCATTTGCAGCCAACACTAATGGATTTCTAAATATATCAGTGAGAAGGTTCAGGCTTCTATGCCAGTAATGCTACAGGTAAATTGGCTGCCATCAGGTAGGGACTGTTAATTATATGTACCGCGCCACCCACAACAAAGGATTAATGCTTATGTCATACCCTTGTTAACGGAATAATGTGATGGACGTCTCCTATTATATATAAAACAAGAAAACTGACGTGTGTGTAAAGAATAACACAACAAAATGGTAGTCTCGTAGTTGGAATCGAATCAACGAAGGTATTAAAATATAAATGTTTCATCCAGCGACCCACACCTTATATGTTCAGATTTATGTAACGTACCTGTCTACAAAAAAACAAAAAAATCTGTTCGGATTAACTTAACAGATTATTTTCACTCTTTCCCTATATCAATTTTTTCCCCTGTATACATCTTTCCTCAGGCTTATAATATTTATGTTTGTCTGGGATGAATGCACGGAACAGGTGGAAGATAAGGTACAGTACAAGGAGACAGGAGCGGTCTTCTTCAATGCTGTAATGCTCATAGAAGTGGGAAAATTCCTGTACGTTAAGGTTCTAATCCTACTTCCCTGCTTTGAACTGTCTCTCTTCCTTACCTTAGATTGGGTGGAGAGGTGATTGAATCCTTGCAATGAAGTGATGATTTGTTTGCTGTTAATCTTCAAAGACCACTGATTCATGCTGCGTTTTTTCTGTAAATGATAAAAAAATCAACAACTTTGAAGAATTTGATCATTAACTTAACTATAAATATATATATACGGAAAAGGAAGAAGAGAAAGCAAGAATATGAGAATAGCGAACGAAAATGAGAGAAAGAAGAGTGAAAAGTTATATGAAGGGGAAGAAAAAATGATGAGACGTGATGACTGGCCAATGAGATAGTAAATGAAATTGTGTAGAGGAAGGAATTAAAGGAAGGAAGGAAGGAGAGACGAATCGAGTAAGGGGACAGGAAGGGAAAGAAAAACGAATAAATGCCAAAACGAGAGGAAGGAAAAACAGGAGAGAAACGAGATGAGAAAAACAAAAAGGAATAAAGGAAAACCGGATCAGTGAGGGGAAGAGAAAAAGTTGAATAAATAAGGAAAGAAAGAGGGAGAAAGGACAAAGTGACCACAGAGAAGGAGAAGAATAAAAAGATCATTACCACCGAATGAAATGAGAGATAGATAGATAGATAGATAGATAGATAGAGAGAGAGAGGGGACTGTCAAGGAAGAGAAAATAAGATATACAATATTTTCATTATTACTTAAAAAAACGTTACAAAGAAAATACACACACACACACACACACACACACACACACACACACACTTGGGGGGGGGGTCACGCCTTGTCTCCTCTTATGGCCACACAAACCAAACCTTCCTTTATACAACTATACAACATTTCCATCCCACCTCAATGGCAAGATATGTATGCTGCATTTAACCACACATCACAAATCATGTACTGTATATCATATGCTTCTACATAACACACACATACATATACATACACGATCCTAACACACACTACTACTACTC
This sequence comes from Metacarcinus magister, assembly GCA_029783475.1. Lineage (NCBI taxonomy): Eukaryota > Metazoa > Arthropoda > Malacostraca > Decapoda > Cancridae > Metacarcinus > Metacarcinus magister. Next base: position 11,983,543 of record JAPQNM010000038.1, read on the forward strand.
ACACTGTTTGATCCACACTTCCCTCGCCATACTAAAGCCAATACTGCCATGAATAAAACACACACAAAAAGCCTTACAGCAGACCACAGCTAATGGTCACTAAGTAGACACAAATCCCTCACCATCATACATTAAACAACCTTCCTCCAGTACACATGTTTCCCAACGAGGATTTCAGTCGATCTCTTACTCTTGTATTGCCATTCACACTTGGTTTGGATCCCACGCTGAAGGTTCAAATAGTGTACTGCGAAGGGAAACAGAGTGAGTCAAGTTTGCACGAGTTCTAATTTCTGTTTTTGAGACTCGTAGCATAGGACATGAGTGTAAAGAAGCAGTATTTTTTGTATAGTAAACTTAATGTGTATATCTAGGAGGTAAAAGTAAGGAAAAGAAAGGACAGGGAACAGAATGAGAGGGTAGGGAGGTGGTGATGGTTTTTATTTAATTAAAGGGAAGGGAAGGGAAGGAGAGGGATGCAAAGAAAAGGAGAGGGATTAGAAAAAATGGGAAGGTAAGGTTTTGTGCTAGTTAAATAGACACCAGTTAGTGACACGTTTCATGCCTTCTTTACCAGTGATTTAAGACAGACTGGGTGACTGGGTGAGTGGGTGACTGGGTGAGTGGGTGACTGGGTGACTGGGTGACTGGGTGAGTGGTGTGTTGTGTGACTTCAGTGAGTGGTGGTGGTGTCTGCAGCGTGACGGAGAGCCTGTCCAACCACACCACTACCACACCACCACCATCAACAGGCTGAAGAGGATTAAGCCGGCTGAAAACAAGTACAATGTTTCCCTGACACTAACCTTGAGTCATGTTTCTTGCTACGACAAACATTTTTTTTTCTCTCTCTCTCTCTCTCTCTCTCTCTCTCTCTCTCTCTCTCTCTCTCCTCTCTCTCTCTCTCTCTCTCTCTCTCTCTCTCTCTCTCTTCTCTCTCTCTCTCTCTCTCTCTCTCTCTCACGAAGCCCGCCACTCAAATGACAGATTGACATGAAAAATAGCTGAGAGAAGCCGATTTAAGCGTACCTTTGAATCCACCTGTGTGTGCGTTGAGAGAGAGAGAGAGAGAGAGAGAGAGAGAGAGAGAGAGAGAGAGAGAGAGAGAGAGAGAGAGAGAGAGAGAGAGAGAGAGAGAGAGAGAGAGAGAGAGAGAGAGAGAGAGAGAGAGAGAGAAACCAGAAGACCTCTATTTTCTTTACCAGCTAATGTTTCACGCAATAAGTGAGAGTTTCGTTAAGTTTTGCTCACCCATTGAACCCAACACCTGTGAGTGCACCTTTGTACACACCTAAGAGGGAAGGGAAGTGCTTGCAGATCCTTTTCTAATGACCTTGAGGGTACGACGCGAGCCCATCCTCTGACCAAGGCATGAATAAAGAAACAACACAATGAAAAATAAATGGGATAGGAATAGGAGGGGGGAAAAAAACATGCTACGAATTGATGGAGAATCGAAGGAAGGTAAGGAAAGGAAGACCAGAAGAAATCATTATACATGCAAGAGAAAGAGAAATAAAAAAAGGGTAAAAAGGTGTGAAAAGGAAAGTGGAATGTAAATGAGGGTGAAAAAAGGGAAGGAAAAAGAAGAAAAGGAAGGGAAGGGAAGGGAAGGGAAGGGAAGGGAAGGGAAGGGAAGAGAAGGAGGGTAAAACAAATAGAGCAAATAAAGGAAGAAGAAAGACAAAACAAAAAAAAAGCAAAACAGCAAGGAGAGGTTGAAATACAGAATAGGAGGAAGAGACGAATGAAAGGAAAGAAGGAAAGAAGAAAAGAAGAACAGAAAAAAGAAAGAAATACTGCAATAAGAGGAACCATAAGAGCAGAAGGTGAGGGAGAGATTGAAAGTATAAAAGGAAGGAAATGAGAATGAGGAAGAGAGGGAGAAACGACTTAAAAAAACGAAGAAATGAAATACAAAGGAAAGGAAATAGATTAAATGAGAGTAAGAGAGAGGAAGGACAAGCTGTGAGATAGTGGAGACAGAAGATATATATGGGGGGAAGGGCTGTGAAGGAAGGGAGAAATATGCAGAGTTAGGACATGCGAGATGCGAGAGAGAGAGAGAGAGAGAGAGAGAGAGAGAGAGAGAGAGAGAGAGAGAGAGAGAGAGAGAGAGAGAGAGAGAGAGAGAGAGAGAGAGAAGAAAAAATGTGATGAAAGAAAAGAAGATGAAAAAATGCAGTTAGGAAAAGGGAAAGACGAATGAAAAATATAAGAAAAAAAAATATATATGATAAAAACGACAAGAGAATGCATGAAGAAAAATACCGAACGAGAGAATAAAAAAAAACAGACATACAGAAAAAGCAAAACATAGTCACGAGGAAGCAAGAGAAAAATGAAAAAAAGAGAGAAAAGGTGAAAGAGAAGGAGAGGAAAGGATAAGAGGGAGGTGGGAGCTAATGTCCTTCAGGCCTGTAAGTATAAGACAAGAATCTTCAATGGACGATAAAGGAAGTCCCCAAGAAGATGCAAGATGCCGAACCGAAGAGGCAGGGAGGCAGAGGGGGCTGGCAGGGGAGGCTGGGGTGGTGGCAGGGTGTTGGCAGGGGGCTGGAGGCTTGATAGAGGAAGGGTTGCGTTCAGTCAATGAAGATAATACACCTAAAATTTTCCTTATCCCTTTATTTCAAGACAAAGATTCCAGCACCTTCCCCTATCCCCTACCCCCCTTTAACATAGCGCCCATCCTCCCCTTGATCCACCCCCTTTGACTCCCCACCTCACCACCCACTCCCTCTCTCCTTCCCTCCTTCCCTCCCCTTACCTTCTATAGCCAATTATTATTCTAGCTACTCTTCCCAAA
>JAPQNM010000038.1:11991351-11993851 GCA_029783475.1 Metacarcinus magister
ATTAGCGAATCAATACCAACTGCAACACAACAAACAGACACAGAACAAACACTAGGAATGATTAATTGGGTGACAACATTACTAGAAGGAAACATATGTACACACAGACACATACATACATACATAAAGATACACAGACAGACAGACAGAATCAGACAGACATAAAGATACACAGACAGACAGACAGATAAATAGACAGACATACAGACAGAGATGAATATACATAATTCATAACTAAAGAATCCGTCAATTTAGCTAGAAAACAATAACCTAAAACACACACACACACACACACACACACACACACACACACACACACACACTCAAACAAAGACCCACAAAAATAATCCCTTCACGACCTCAACACCTTCAGGAGAGGAAATAACCCATCTAAACCTTCCCTTCTTTATTTTTTTACCGTAAACACATATTTTTTTTACCCCCCCAAAAAAATATTTCAGAAAAGCTCGACCACTTCTCATTCTTTATCAAATCAATAACAGAAACAAACACGGCTTTCCCTACTATGATAACACATGCCAATAAGGAAACATAAAACACAAATAATAAACATAATATACAAAATACACCCCAAAAAAAATTAATAAAAAAAAAAAACACGACACAAATAAAATAAAAAAAACAGCAACCCCCTTGACGCCATCTAAAAAAAAAATGTATACATATAAAAAAAAAAAAACTTGCCCTTCCCTCCACGACGGAAAATTGAGTTAGAGAACGAGTGGTGTGGCGGTATCTAGAGGCAAAGGTTAAATTGGTTAAAGAGAGCAGCAGCAGCAGCAGCAGCAGCAGGACGTGGTAGGAAAAATAAATATATAAATAAACAAACACAATGCCTCGACCTTACCAAACACCCTTATAGTGACCACTGTTGACCTTAGAGATGGAGGACCTTTTCTTCATATTCTCTCTCTCTCTTTTACTTTTACTTTTATTTATCATTCCTCGCACTTTATCTATTTTGTATCTACTCTCTAATCTCCTTCCTTCCCTCCTTCCACCTTGCTCTATTTCCATTATTTCTTATTCTTCTTGTCTATTACACCTTTACTTAATGTTCCCATATTCTGTTTCTCTCTCTCTCTCTCTCTCTCTCTCTCTCTCTCTCTCTCTCTCTCTCTCTCTCTCTCTCTCTCTCTCTCTCTCTCTCTCTCTCTCTCTCTCTCTCTCTCTCTCTCTCTCATATCTTATTCATTGTTTCAGTTCATAAATCATCCAAGTATCTTATAGCGAGGGGTCCGCAGACTTTAGGGATGCCCTCGAGCCTCTTCCAGCTACCTGCGTTTCACCTGTTTGGACTCACTAGCCTTGGAGGGTGGAATGATAGGTATGGGATGAGTGGGATGAGTGGGATGAGGGAGAGGAAGGGATAAAGTTGAAGTCGCCAGTGAGACAACGTAAGGAGACAATGATAAGGAGAAGGAAGAAGGGAAAGGATGGAAGAAGGATTTTAAGTGGCAGGAGACAATAGGAGAAGGAAAGTGAGGATGACCAGGTGTAAAGATGAAGGAAATAGGAGATAAAGTTTTGGAAAGGGTGTGTAAGGCAGGGAAAGGAGGAGATATATAGGTACCCAAGAATGAACAAAAAATAATAATAATAATAATAATAAATAGAATGATATACAATCACCAACCACACCTTCATAATAAGAGGTAAATATTAATGAATTTCCTAAAGCTAAATAAATAACTAAGCCATTGCCTCCCTGGATACCTTTGTCACTCCCAGAAAATGTCCAGCAACTGATAAAACTCAAAATTAATACTTCATTGCCTATGCCTTGTGTAGGTCAATCAGTTCTTGCAGCCTCCTAATTTTCTTATGCTCGTATGTTATTTGGTATCTATTGGAGCGGCAATTCAGAATGTTCTTAGGAGGAGCTGTGTTAATAGCTTGAGGAATGTTACACAGAAATACAGACCACACAAACACAAACACAACACCTACCGAGGTGGTTTGTTCTTGTAAATTCACACAAAGTCAAACACCCAATAAGTGTTTAGTTGGAAATTTAGTTCGAACAAGTGTGTGTCAAAGTTTGTATTCGAAATGAGTCTATTACGTTACAATGGAGAGAGAGAGAGAGAGAGAGAGAGAGAGAGAGAGAGAGAGAGAGAGAGAGAGAGAGAGAGAGAGAGAGAGAGAGAGAGAGAGAGAGAGAGAGAGAGAGAGAGAGAGAGTGCTAAACGGGATTGGGTTGCGTCTGAATGTGACAAAGAATAACAAAAACGAAAACAAATGGAAAAACAGCGATAGAATGGAGGTAAAAAAGAAAGAAGGAAAAGGAAGGAGGAGGAGGAGGAGGAGGAGGAAGAGAAGGAAAAAGAAGAAAAAGAAGAGCAGGAACAGGAGGAGGAAGAGGAGGAGGAGGAGGAGGAAAAGTAACTATTTAGATAAGCAATTTCGTCCCCAAGGAGTCTGCCTTCGGGTTGCTGGCTGAAGTGGGAACAGTTATTTTTACCCTTTATTTTTATTT
>JAPQNM010000038.1:11998851-12006351 GCA_029783475.1 Metacarcinus magister
GAACAGACTAGGAGAAAATAGGAGAAGAAGAAGAAGGAACCATTCTGTCTGTCTGTCTGTTACCTGTTTGTTTGTCTGTTTATGTCTAACAGTATGTCTATCTGTCTGTCTTTCTGTCTATCAATATATCTGTCTGTGGCCTATTATGTGTGTCTGTCTGATGTCTTTATTTGTGTTTGTGTTTGCTATCTTCGTATGGTGTTTAAAATATTCCTGGAAAATCTGTCCTTATCATCATCATCATCATCATCATCATCATCATCATCATCATCATCATCATCATCACCATCATCATCTTCAGAAAACATCGAAAAACATGAAAGATAGTAAAATATTGATATAATCCTTGAAAGAATTAGGTTATCTTCCTCACAAGTGGCATTTCCCTCTCTTCTTTACTTTTCCTCCTCCTTCTTCTTATCCTCTTCCTCTTCCTCTTCCTCCTCTCCTTTCTTATTACACAGCAGATAACCTTGTCATAGGTCGTATGTTTGCTTTTAATCATCTTCCTGTTCTCCTGTTCTCCTTTTCTTCCTTCCTTCCTTCCTTCTTTCCCTCCTTTTCTTTTTCATCATTTCGTCTTTTAAAATGTTGACGTTTGTGATATGACATTACAACTACTACCACTACAACCCACACACACACACACACACACACACACACACACACACACACACACACACACACCCCCACACACACACACCTCTTCCACCTATTCGAAATACAAATCTATTCAGGGAAACTAGACTAAAAACGAGGGAAAAAAAAATAATAAAAAAAAACAACGGGTATTATACAAGTTTTTTGTTTTATTCCTAGAACCACAGGACAAGAAGATGAATATTCGTAATAAAACATCTATTATTTTTTTTTCTGACAGTAGTGAGGAAAGCGTAAAATTTCAGGTTAAGCTCAAGAGTGTGGAAAGTATTATAAGCTCATTTATAGTCTTTTTTGGTCCACTATTGAAGGTAAAGTACTCACTCGTATTCATAATGTTGAAGTGAATTCGAAATAGCCACTACGTTTCCCAATGCAGTGTTTTCTTTGTTTTGTGAAATTATACTAAATGTAGAGTGAATTTTAAGGCGAGTCACAGGAATAATAATGGAGGAGGAAGAGGAGAAAGAAGAAGAAGAAGAAGAAGGAGAACAAGAACTGAAACAAGAAGAACAAGAAATTGAAGGAAGGGAATGGAGATGAAAAAAAGAACAAATAAATAACAAGAAAATAATAACGAAATAGAAAAAAGAAAAAAAACAAGAACATGAACAAAACAAAGAAAAAATTAAAACATCACTAAAAATACCACCACCATCACCACCACTACTACTAAAAATAAGAAGAAAAAATGAAAAACAAAAGAAAAAGACAGAAAAAAACAAAATAGCATCGACCACCACCACCAACTCACCTTCGTCTATGAAACTCATTTGTGTTTGTAGATATATCTCTCTATATGAAGAATGAAGAAAAAAACTTTGGATATTTCTTCATTCATTATGCAAACGCACCTGCGCTCTTAATAAGTAAGAGGGGGACTCGCATGTTCCTCTCTCTATCTCTATCTCTATCTTTCTCTCTTTTAATCCTCTTATAACTTTTCACTTCGTCTCCCTTTCCTACCTCCCTGTTATTTAAGTTCGTTCAAATTCACCCTAGCTTTCACTGCTCTCTCTCTCTCTCTCTCTCTCTCTCTCTCTCTCTCTCTCTCTCTCTCTCTCTCTCTCTCTCTCTCTCTCTCTCTCTCTCTCTCTCTCTCTCTCTCTCTCTCATCGTCCTAATTCTTCGCTTATCTTTGCCTCATTCTTAAATACGAATTCATCTTTCCTCTTCCTCCTCCTTCTCTTCCTCTTCCTTTAATTCTCTTGCTTCATTCTTCTTTAATTAACTCCTCCTTTAAATTCCTTCTTGATAACCTTAACCAGGAGTATCTTGGCGTTATAAAGTCAAAGCAACTGAACTCTCTCTCTCTTCTTCCTCTTCCTCTTTCTCCTCCTCCTCCTCCTCTTCCTTCTTCATTTGCTTATCCTTCTCCTCCTTTCTATCATTAACACAACCACATCTTCCCCCTTGCCTTCATAATCATCATCATCATCATCATCATCATCTTAGTTTACCTTCTCGTCTCCCTTCGCCTCATTCTCCGTGAACTCATTCCTGTTTTCCATCTTCATGATATTGACTTTTACTCTTATTTTCCTATCGGTCTGTCAGTCTGTCTGCCCGTCTATCTCCCTACCTGACTGACTCATTCTTTTTCTCTTCTTCTCTCTCTCTCTCTCTCTCTCTCTCTCTCTCTCTCTCTCTCTCTCTCTCTCTCTCTCTCTCTCAAACATACATAGTACTTGATGCACATAACTCAAAAAACCTCCTACACAAGAACCACCACCAAACACACACACACACACACACACACACACACACACACACCACACACACACACACACACACAAGCATCCACACACCAGGGAAAGGAACCAAGGCTGGCAACGAAGAGCAGAGAGAAAATGGGAAATGGAAGAGACACACACACACACACACACACACAGGTAGAAATGCAAGCAACCAAGCAAGACGACATGCAATCAAGCAGGAGGATAATCACTAAGGGTGGCGCCAGCGTGTCGGGGAAAGGGAAGAGGAGGAAGGGCAAGAGGGGATGGGAGAGGAAGAGGAGGAGGATTACACTGGATTACATAGGAAGAACAGACACCACCAGGAGACTTGTTGGTTTCTAACGAGGGTATCTACTGAACTACGAGTGAGAGAAAAGGAAAAAGGTGAATAAAAGAAGGAAATGAAGGAGAGGAGGAGAAGGAAAGGTGGAATAGCAGGAGGAAGAGGACAAGGAGAATAGAGGGAACAAAGGAGCGTAGTATTGGAATATTCTCCTGATTTGATAAGTGTATAGACTAATGTTCTTTCAACTCTCTCTCTCTCTCTCTCTCTCTCTCTCTCTCTCTCTCTCTCTCTCTCTCTCTCTCTCTCTCTCTCTCTCTCTCTCTCTCTCTCTCTCTCTCTGTCTCTCTCTCTCTCTGGTAATGGACTGCGTGAAATCAATTTGCTCTCCCTGAAAATCCCGGACAAGCTAAAATGAGTGGAAGTTTTAGGACACTCCGGGGATTTACATCGACTAAGGCTGATCATCTGTTTCCTTCTACCCACGCCTCCTTGTGCTACTATAGACACACGCACACCGCACACACACACACATGGGCTAAAAAAAATATATAAAATGACAGACAGACAGGTAGACAGACATTAGCAATTAATATGGCAAGACAAGTAAGTCAATTCAATTCCGAGGAAAAGTAAAGGGTAGGAGAGTATCGAAAGGTAAAAGAAGCCTAAATAAAATAAAATAAAAATTGAGAAAAAGTAAGAGGATGATGGATGGATGCATGGAAGGAAGGGACGCAGACGGAAGGATGACGAAGACGAAAACGATTGCAGGAGGAGGAGGGAAGAAAATTGTGAGGAAAGGAGAACGAATAAGGGAATGTGGGTGGAGGGAAAGAGGAGAGAGAGATAAAGAAAGAGAGAAGGTGAAGGTCACAGAGAGAAGGAGGACAAGATAAGATACGAGGAAACAGAGGAATAAGAAGAGGTGGAGAAAGAGAAATATGATAATAGATAGAAGAAGAAAAGCGAAGACAGATAGATAGATAGATAGAGAAAGAGAAAGAGAGAGACAAACAGAGAGAAAGAGAAAAGAAAAGGTGAAATAGATATAAGGGAAAAGAGAATGGGTGGAGGGATTGAGGGATCATTCTGAATAAATACATTTGCTTAAGAGATTAAAATTGACGGGATACTGAAGGCAGGTGTTTGAGAACCTGATATGAAGGCTAGCAAGAGATGCCTCCCACGGCGACACCAACTCCAGGAACGAGGGGAGAATAGATCCACGAGGAAGGGGAGAAGAAAGACTGGGATAAATCTAGGACGGGGGCGGGGAGGGAAGGGTAAGGAGTATGAGAATAACGAAGGGAAGCTTAGAAGGAAGGAAGGGAAAGGTGCAGTGTGGGAAAGGAAGGGAAGGGAAAAGGTAATGAAAGAAGTGAAAGGAATGGGCATTAGAGGAAGGGAGGGAAAGGTGTTGTGTGGGAAAGGAAGGGAAAGTTTGGGGTTGGTGCTACTTTGGCTTGTTATCTACGTGTCATGAATCTACTTTGGAATGCGATCTACACTTTATATTGTAATCTACGTGTCATGAATCTACTTTGTTTGTGAAGAAAGTGTGAGTGAAATAGAAGGTTCTACGAGGAGAAGAAGGCCAGTTGTTAGATGGAAGAAAAGAAGGATACTATTCTATACATTTCTGACGTAAACCTCATACTATTCGAGTTATTTAAAATAACATGATTTCTGCCAAAAAGTCAAATAGGTGGAAAACGTTAGTTATTTTGTGGCCTTAAATTCCACCAGAATTGAGGTCGAAAAAGGTTTACCCATTTTACTACGTAAATATTAGTCCTACAGGAAAATTGTATAGAGGTAAAGTTAAGGAGTTTGTTAATGTCTATCTTGTATAGTCATCATCTTTCCAATGACTCAAATGTTTATAAGGAAAATAAAAATTTTGTGAAAGAAATTAATGCAGAATACTTTACACTCCTACATCAATAATTAAATTACAGTCCAATTTATTTAAAGCTCAATAGAAAGAATGTTTTCTGCTCTTTCTTTTATATTTTATATGTTTTTACGTAAACCCCATACATTTCGAGTTATTTCAAAATATGTGATTTATCTAAAAAATTCTAAGGGTGTACCCTACAAAATTTCGTGAAAATTTCCACACCTCCGAATCTCATGAAAATTGGTACAATCAGGTATTCGGTCATGCTGAACACGAATCTGGAATTAGTTTCGTCTTTACTATAATATTTTAATTTTCCCTTCCGTGCCCCGTAAATTCCACTGGAATTGAGGTCGAAAAAGGTTTTCTCATTTTACTGCGTATATATTAGTCCAACAGAAAAATTGTATAGAAGTAAAATTATGTAGTTTGATAATGTATATCTCATAATGCCATCATCTTTCTAATAACTCAAATACCTAAGAAGAAAATGAAAAGTTTATGAAATAATTAATGCATAATACTTTACATTCCTACATCTATGATTACATTCCAATTCAATTTTATTATAGCTCAATAGATTGTACGTCTTCTGCTCTTTCTTTTATAATCCATATGTTTTTTACGTAAACCCCATACATTTCGAGTTATTTCAAAATAAGTGATTTATCTAAAAAATTCTAAGGGTGTACCCTACAAAATTTCATGCAAATTTCCACACCTCCGAATCTCATGAAAATTGGTACAATGAGATTTTCGGTCATGCTGAACACGAATCTGGCCTTATTTTCCTGATTACTATAATATCAAACTGTATTCCACCCTTGCTTGCCTAATAACATTAATGAAATAACCATTATTTAACTTTACTGGCTGATGCTGGTCTCATATGACAAAACCTAACTATTTCAATTACATTTTTTTTGTTATGTATGTTATAATATGTTTTAATATGTAGATATCATTCCAAAATAAAATGTGTGTGGTGTAGATAGTTTTTCCTTGTAGATAACAAGGTAAAGCAGCACCGTTTGGGTTTTGGTGAGGGTGATGTAAGTGTGTTTGTGGAAGGGCAGAATGAGGGAGTGATGGGAGTGATGGAAAGAGGGGGGGCGGGGGAGAGGGGGAGGTAAAGGGGGAGGGGCAACAGTAAAGTGCTTTGGTAGGTGAGAGTAAGATGGATGAAGGAAGGAAGGAAGGGAGGGAGGGAGAGGGAGAGAATGGAGGGAAGGTTGGAGGGATGTCAAGGAGTGGGTAGTGGCGTCCTTGAAAGTGAGTGAGTGAGTGAGTGAGTAAATTTTAGAGTAAGGTCAGAGCGTGGTTGAGAAAACTGGTGAAAGTTATTGAAACAGAAAATCAGTGAGTGAGAGGAAGAAGGCGTGCGTAGGGAGGAAAAGGAGGAGGAGGAAAAGGAGGAGGAGGAGGAGGAGGAGGAGGAGGAGGAGGAGGAGGAGGAGAGGAGGAGGAGGAGGAGAGACCCTGCAACCAAACACCAAACTGAGGGCATCATCTTTAAGTGTGGACAAGAGCTTGAAACTCCCCTCTATTTCCCCTTCCATGGCCCCTTCCTTTCCTTTTAAACTTGCTCCTCCCTATGTCCCTCAAAAAATGTAGTATCTCTCTCTCTCTCTCTCTCTCTCTCTCTCTCTCCTCTCTCTCTCCTCTCTCTCTCTCTCTCTCTCCTCTCTCTCTCTCTCTCTCTCTCTCTCTCTCTCTCTCTCTCTCTCTCTCTCTCTCAGATTGAGGATCCCTTCGTAACGAGAAACACGGAGGAGCCACACAATGTATCACCCACAAGTTGCTGCCATATAAGTATTTTCTGCTTGATTTGTGAGGAAAGTTCGCTTGAGAAAACTGTGAAATATGGTGCACAGTTTGGCTTTCACCTTTCTCTTTTCCTTTCCTTCCCTGCCCTTTCTTTTCCTCTTCCTTTTTTTTTCTTGTCCAATCATTTCATTGCCTTTTCTTGTCCAATCATTTCATTGCCTTTTCTTGTCCAATCATTTCATTGCCTTTGCCTTTGCCTTTGCATTTTACCTTTCTTCCATCCACGTCTATTTTTCTCTTCCTTTCCCTCCACCCTTCCACCTACCCATCCGTCTAAGCAATATTTCTTCCCACGAATCCAGCTATCCATCTCTCTCTCTCTCTCTCTCTCTCTCTCTCTCTCTTTCCTTCATTCCCTTCACTCCTCCTTACAACTCAAACATTCCATCAATATACCACATCATCCTTCCCTTTCAGACTACCTCCTCCTCCTCCTCCTCCTCCTCCTCCTCCCTCCTCCTCCTCCTCCTCCTCCTCCTCCTCCTCCTCCTCCTCCTCCTCCTCTATAGCTACAGGTTTCGGTTTCTTTCTACATCCACAGAGCGATTTTTCTTTTTTGTATTATCTCTCTCCTTCAAACATGGAGGAGGAGGAGGAGGAGGAGGAGGAGAAGGAGGAGGAGGAGGAGGAGGAGGAGGAGGAGGAGGAGTCGACAGGTCATCAGAGGCAGAGCGACGAAGCTTCTCCGTGAAAAACAAGATCAAGGCAATATCTATGAGCTTGCGCCCAAACCGCTCACCCAGACCCGCCCAAACCACGCTGCCCTTGTGTTTACATTTACAAACCTTGCCTGGGTGTGCTCGTAGGAAGGAGAGGGAGGGAGGTCAGGGGAAGGAACATATAAAGAAGGTTATGAGTACTAGGTAAAGGGCAGGATAGAGAGAGGAGTAACCAAGGCATGTATGAAGGGAAGGGGATGTGAAAGGGTTAGGGTTCCTGAGGTGTGAAAAGGGTAGAGGAAACAGAACCTATAGTTTAAAGAGAGGAGAGGATGAAGAGGAAAGGTACGTAGGATGGAGAGAAGAAATATGTAGATGGAATAGGGAGTGTTTAAAGGTTTATGAAGAAGGGAGAGGAGACTGAAGAGA
>JAPQNM010000038.1:12016351-12066351 GCA_029783475.1 Metacarcinus magister
TCTCTCTCTCTCTCTCTCTCTCTCTCTCTCTCCCCTTGGCTCTTTGATTTCGGTTCAAGAAAAAGATAGAAGGAAATTGGATCGATTTTCACTTCTCTGAGTCGCTCAATCACTCGCTTCAGCCTTTCCACGCGTGTGTGTGTGTGTGTGTGTGTGTGTGTGTGTGTGTGTGTGTGTGTGTGTGTGTGTGTGTGTGTGTGTGTGTGTGTAAGGGCTGCATGATCTACAAGTCAAATGATGCTTGATTTTATTCGAATCAAGAAAATAAAGCTAAAAATAATTACAATGGAGTAAATTCTCTACTAAGATCCAATTTACCAGCAATTTCGAAGTGATAAAATGAAGGAAAGAGAAAAGGAAGAGAGAAGGAAAGGAATACGCAGAGGGATGAAGGAAAGAACAGCAGGAATTTAGGAAGGAAGTGGCAATAAGGAGCACAAAAAGGGAGGAAGGAGGAGCAAATTAAAGAGAAAGAGAAGGAAGAAGGAATAGAAGGGAAAAGTAAAGGAAGAGAGAGAAAGAAGAATAGAAGGAGACGGAGATGGAGGAAGAGAGGATGGGAGAAAGGGAGCAGCTGTGAGTTGAGTTCAAATACCTCATGCTCTTCCTCTCTCACTCTTAGTATCCAACGCACGCAAACTTCCCTGTAACAGCTGCACGCACTTTTAACCTAGTATGTGCCGCCGGCCTCCACACACACACACACACACCACACACACACACACACACACACACACACACACACACACACACACACTAATTTTCAGTGGATCATCACATCAACCTCCACTCACCACACACATTTTGTTTAATCATGCCACTACTTTTTACCATCATCACCACCACCACAACCCCACAACCACGGTCAACAACACCAATAACACCACAACATCCATACTAATATGATCACTACCACCACTATCACCACCAATCACCACCATCACCACCACCAACAACAACATCAACACCAACAATAAAATGGTAAGATAGGATAACAAAACACTTTTAATTTCCACACATCTATCTCGCGGGCGACAATGGCGGTATAATAAGGAAGAAGGACGACAGGAGGAGGAGGAGGAGGAGGAGGAGGAGGAGAGGAGGAGGGAGGAGGAGGAGGAGGAGGAGGAGTGAGGATGAGATGAGGAGGAGGAGGAGGAAGATAAAAGGAGATATAGGGCTAAAACAAGGACTACGACGACAACGAAGAAGAGAACAAGAATGAAAAAGTATAATAAAAATAGATGAAGCAAGATTAAAAAAAAAAACGAAAAATGACAAATGATAGAAAGTAAAATTAATCCAAGAAGTCAAATAATCGAGCAGGAGAAAGAAGAGGAGCAGGAGGAGGAGGAGGAGGAGAGGAGGAGGAGGAGGAGGAGGAGGAGGAGGAGGAGGACAAGGAGGAAGAGGAAGAGGGTCGTGATACACCGCCTTGACTGGAGATATGAGGAAGTGAACCGTCTATTGGTGGTGGTGGTGGTGGTGGTGGTGGTGGTGGTGGTGGTGGTGGTGTGTGTGTGTGGTGTGGTGGTGGTGGTGGTGGTGGTGTGGTGGTGTGTGGAGAGGGAGAGTGCTCGCTTGAATTCCTTTATTGGCCTTCACAGCACCACGAGAGAGAGAGAGAGAGAGAGAGAGAGAGAGAGAGAGAGAGAGAGAGAGAGAGAGAGAGAGAGAGAGAGAGAGAGAGAGAGAGAGAGAGAGAGAGTGAGAGAGATTGATGAAGAGACAGAATATCCGGTGAAAGGACCTGAGGGATCCAGGCATCTTCCCAAAAGAAGGGAGGAGAGAGAGAGAGAGAGAGAGAGAGAGAGAGAGAGAGAGAGAGAGAGAGAGAGAGAGAGAGAGAGAGAGAGAGAGAGAGAGAGAGAGAGGTACTACATTTTTTGAGGGACATAGGGAAGAGGAAGTTTAGGAGGAAAGGAAGGGGCCATGGAAGGGGAAATAGAGGGGAGTTTCAAGCTCTTGTCCACACTTAAAGATGATGCCCTCAGTTTGGTGTTTGGTTGCGGGGTCTCTCCTCCTCCTCCTCCTCCTCCTCCTCCTCCTCCTCCTCTCCTCCTCCTCCTCCTCCTTTTCCTCCCTACGCACGCCTTCTTCCTCTCACTCACTGATTTTCTGTTTCAATAACTTTCACCAGTTTTCTCAACCACGCTCTGACCTTACTCTAAAATTTACTCACTCACTCACTCACTCACTCACTTTCAAGGACGCCACTACCCACTCCTTGACATCCCTCCAACCTTCCCTCCATTCTCTCCCTCTCCCTCCCTCCCTTCCTTCCTGCCTTCCTTCATCCATCTTACTCTCACCTACCAAAGCACTTAACTGTTGCCCCCTCCCCCTTTACCTCCCCCTCTCTGCCCCTCCCTCTCACCCGCCCCTCTCTTTCCATCACTCCCAACACTCTTTCATTCTTCCCTTCCACAAACACACTTACATCACCATCACCAAAACCCAAACTTTCCCTTCCTTTCCCCTCACTTCTTTCGTTACCTTTCCCCTTCCCCTTCCCCTTCCTGCTCCCCCCCTTCCCCCCCACACACACACTATCTATGAGGCAACAAGTTTCCCATTTTCTTTCTCTACTCATTAAAAAAAAAAAACTTGTTAAAAAGAAAACGCAAGTTGACGAAAATTCTACCCAAGTGTTATGAGGAAATGGGATGAAATTAGCAAAGTGAGAGAGAGAGAGAGAGAGAGAGAGAGAGAGAGAGAGAGAGAGAGAGAGAGAGAGAGAGAGAGAGAGAGAGAGAGAGAGAGAGAGAGAGAGAGAGAGATGGGGGGGAGGAAAGAAAAGGGGGGCAATAAGAAGAAATATCATGTGATTTGTGTGAAGGAAAAAAAAATGTTGACAAAGTAGACAGTGCAAGGAATTGAAATGGCGAGGCTGGAAGGAGAGAAAGGGGAAAGGAAGAAAGAAAGGGTAACGAGTGGAATGGAAAAAGGAGAGAAGGATGGGAGAAAAACGGGCATTGCTAAAGGGGAAAATAAATTGAAAGTATTGAGGACTGACTTAGCAAAACATTTATGGGGGAGGAAGGGGGATTTTCTGTCTTTTTTTCTGTTAGGAGTGGGGAGAAGAGTGTGTAGGTGGCGTGCTACAGAGGAGAGAGAGAGAGAGAGAGAGGAGAGAGAGAGAGAGAGAGAGAGAGAGAGAGAGAGAGAGAGAGAGAGAGAGAGAGAGAGAGAGAGAGAGAGAGAGAAAAAAAAAACTTGACCTTGGTATGACGGGTCCGCGGCGCTGCTCTTTCAAGGTCACACGTCAGCTTAAGCAACACAAAGAAAGAGAGAAAAGGAAACAAGAATGCAGCGGGAAGGAAACACAGAGGAAACAAAAACAAAAAAAAAGGAAAAATGGTAATATGAAAGACGAGAGAGGAGGAGAAAGGAAAAATAAGGGAGACATGGAGAGAGAGAGAGAGAGATCAAACAGAAAGGAGAGGAAGAAAGTTGCAATGTATGTACTTGACCTAAAAGCTTGATTTCCTTCATGTATGTATGCCGTGTATGAATGCATGTATGTATGTACGTAGAGCATCGTTCATGTATGTAGATGCAAATGTATGTACGTGTATGCACATGTATTTTAACCAGACACGAGACGCTGCATACATGGAAACTGCATGAGGGAGTTACTTATTTCCTCCCAAACACACATCCCCTCCCCTCACCTCACCCCCACACTCCTCCCCTCACACCTCTCCTCACACCCACCCCCATCTCTCTCTTCGCACCTTCCCCCCGGCATTCACTCTGGGCAAATGTAGTACAACTTTTTTTCCCCCCTCCCTTTCTCCCTAGTATGTGACCCGTGAAAATGGCCGATTCAAATTGCTCTTTAAGCCAGAAGAAAAAAAAGTGTAAATAATATGGTTAAAAAGGATTACAAAGAAAGAAAATAAAGTAAAGATGATGCATGTTGAAGCATTATTTTTAAACTCCTTTTTTCCCTTTCTCTTCTTTCCTCCTACTTCTCTCCTTTATTCCCCCTCTCTTGCAACTCCTCCTCCTCCTCCTCCTCTTCCTCTCCTCCTCCTCCTCCTCCTCCTCCTCCTCCTCCTCCTCCTCCTCCTCCTCCTCTTCCTCCTCCTCCTCCTCCTCCCTGTCTGGTCCCATGCATATAAAGTACGTTTTTTTTTTCTATTCTGCTAGGGTAGAGGGAGGGAGGAAGGGAGGGAAGGAGGGAAATTGAACGGGAGAGGAAAGGGAGAGAAAAGCAAGTGTGGAGGTAAAAAAAAGAAAAGACGATAAAAAATATTCCCTTTGAGAGACGATTAGACGAGGGCAAAAAAAAAAGGGAAATGGATTATGAAGACCACTCAATGATGGCGGTATTAGCAATAAATAACTAGATTTTTTTTGGTTTTAGGAAAGGGATGCTGTTGTTTTGAGTGTTTTTTTGTTGTTGTTATTACTATTGTCTCCATTTTTATCTGCAATACAATACTAACCAAATACAACACCTATTACGTTTCCACTCTCATTATTATTATTCATTATTCAACTCTCCAATGTAAATATAATAGTTGTCCTTCAATTTCATGTTGGTTAGGGCATAATCGAGCACCTGTCGCACCTGGTCCACCCTTTAATACCGACAAGGTGGCGAGTACTTAATTACGTCACCTGGGTGGAGGCGTTCAAGGTTGATTTATCTTTTTTCTTACAGGTTCATGTTTGCTCTTAATTAACCTACATATCTCCCTTCTCCCTTCCTCCTCCCTCCTAACCCCATCATCTTTCCCTTTCCTGATTCCTCTCGTCCGTCATACGCAGGTGGGAAATTAATCTTAAGGGAAATTAATCTTAAGGAGAATAAAATGAAACGTAAAATAGTTCTTCTCTAATTGACAGGAGTGTGAGTTGCCTTAGCAGAGTGAACAATGTTGCCACACTTGCAGCACAACCCTGAATAGTTTTGTGAAATAAAATAAATATGCACATTGATATGATACACAATTCGAGTGGAATGATATAAAAATGTATGAAATTATGTCAATTTCGTTTATATGTTTCGTGCAAATAGGAAAGGTGTAGATGAATTTGAACGAAGTATTGACTGATGAATTGTATACATACATCATACATATATGCAAACATACATACATACATATATTCACAAACACGTGCATATATTCCTTTGTAAATAATATACAATAATTTCACTGTTGGTAAATAAGATTGCATGTTAAAAGAATAAGTTGAAAAAAATTCCAGCGGATAAAATGTGAAACCTTAATTACACTGTGAAAAGCAAGTGGAAACGAAAAGATTTATATTCCGTGACAGAGAAATGTCTCCCCCCCAAAAAAAAGAAAAGAAGAAAAAATAACAGTTCAACGAAACATGAATTATACGTTAATTTTTTTGTGCATTCATTTTATCTTTTCTTTTGACTCCTGTGTAAAAGTCAGTGTGAATCAACATGCAAAAAGAAAAAAAAGCCACCCACTGTGAATAATAACATGAATATCAAAATATAAAGAGATAAAAAGATTTCGTGTGAAAAAGTGATAATATAATTCTCTCTCTCTCTCTCTCTCTCTCTCTCTCTCTCTCTCTCTCTCTCTCTCTCTCTCTCTCTCTCTCTCTCTCTCTCTCTCTCTCTCTCTCCACCATAACTGAGCATCCCGCCTTGGCCAGCAGCATCCCCTACAGTCATCTTGTAACTCAGTGTGACATCAAAGACACTCCAGCGCCGCCTCACAACACATCGAAGTGCCACGACGACACACACACACACACACACACACACACACACACACACACACACCCACACACACACGTATACACAGACCTTGACACCTTTTAATCCTCGGTACACACGCCTAACATTTCCCTACACACCACACATCCTCGGCCTACATTTTACTTCTTGCTTTTGGTTCTGTTTTGCATACCATGGACGCTACATTCACACCTTTAAGTCCTTGTTACACCACTTCACGCCGCCTACACACACGCCACACACTTCCTATCCCTTCTTTTCTGTCCTAGTTAAATACAGGTGTCCACATTCTCATAGATATTGAGCCTCGAACACACACACACATACATACACACACATATATATATTCTCAACCTTCCACTTGTCCCCATCACACAAACATCTTCCTTCTTCTACCCTTTAACCCTTCCCATAACATTCCCTTTACAATACCATACTTGATCCGTTGATACAAACCTACATCCCTTTTTCATCCACCTTGCACGCCCTCTACTCCCACATAACACCCACGTTTGGCCTTGAAGGACTAATGCCATCTCTCTTTAACCCATTCAGATGTCATGTTTTCCCTCACCTTCCCTAAACACACTCGATTCCCTTCAGGTACGAAACACCAATCCATTGCGTCAACTTCCAATGAGTAAAGTTTCTCTGTCACCCTTTAGCACGTCAGCCACAACCTCGCGCACCTTCACCTCTAAAGAACTGTATTCCCTCTTTCTTAATACTTCAAAGAGGACGCCACACTTAACCCCACAGCATTCATTCACTTGTTTGTCTATGTCTATCTCTGCCAACCAATTACTTACACATTTGCCTCCTAACAAGAAGAAAACAAAGCAATATCTAAACCTTCATATACTGCCATTAATACTCTTCAGAATAGACTCATTTCCCTCCTTCTCTCTCCTTCTCAATTACTCTCCTATCTCACTCCGACTTACACCTCTTCCCTTCCCTTTATCCTACCTGGCACTGCACTTCCCTAGCCTTGCCGCCACCGCTCGCCTTTCAGTGACCGTCGGTGTTCAGTGAGCCGCGTGTTCAGGCCAGACTGACCACCTGAGAAGCAAGTCACCCGTACACCAACACCACGCGGATTGTAACACTACTGTCGATGCCATCCGGCCATACCATAGAACGAACGCCACGCCACGCTATGCTATGCTATGCTACGTTACGTTACACCACACTACACCACACCACACCACATCACACCTCGCCACGCCACGCCACGCCACGCCACGCCACACCACACACCACACGACGCCACGCCAGGTCGTGTCACGTCACGCCATATCACACAACACGAAGCTACGTTACATTACGCTGCAAAAAACAACAGTATATTTTTTTGCTCTCTCTCTCTCTCTCTCTCTCTCTCTCTCTCTCTCTCTCTCTCTCTCTCTCTCTCTCTCTCTCTCTCTCTCTCTCTCTCTCTCTCTCTCTCTCTCTCTCTCTCTCTCTCTCTCTCTCTCTCTCTCTCTGTGTCTGATATATGCAAATAGTAATCCATACATAAACTTGCCTAAAGAAAAAAAGAAAAAAAGCCACCCTCCTCCATCGTCATAGGAAGGTTGCAGCAGCGCCACCTTCAGGACACCATCAGGAACATTTCTCTGCCGTTTGTGTGGTTCGAAGGCAACGGTGAGGTAACAGGGAGTGGGTGGGAGGCTCTGCTTGCATTTGTTATTTATTGTCACGCGTGCCAACCCACCACCAGCATCTCATCCCGAGAGAGTACCCGAGATTTGTTAAAGGGAGAGTGTCGGCAAACAAGTTGGAAAGGCAGGAGGAGGAGGAACTCTGAAGATGTGAAGGTGGTGGTGGTGCGAGGGAAGGGAGTAAGTAAGTATAGAGTCTTGGGGCAAAACCTTCAACACCCAACGCTTTCTGAGGAACTTATTCTTATCTTATATATTTTTTTGATGTTAAGATTGAAGGAGAAATCTGATTCTACAGCATCATGAAAATATTGAATTTCGTTGGTTTGAAAATAAAAGTTCTTCTCTTCTTCTCCTCCTCCTCCTCCTCCTGACGAACGTGCCTCAAATACCATTCCTAGAAAAATAAAAACCAGCCAGAGCGTTAAAGAAAAAAGAAGCCAGGGAAAACATAAAAAAAGACATCAAAACAGTGTAGTACAAGGAAGCTGAACGGTGCACTACAAGTCTATACATACAGGCACCGGGTGTTGTAACCTTATACCCGTATCACATCACTCGCTGTCTTGTGTGGAGTCGATCTCGCTCTCTCTCATCTCTGGGATTGAGTTTTGTGAGTTCAACATGAAGTCTTAAAGCTGCCCCGTGGGAGGATGAGGCACAGCAAAGCACAGCAAAGCACAGCAAAGTGCCTACTAGGTTTTGTTAGTGTTAGATGTGAATACTTATAAAGGATTTAGACGCGGTGGCAATAAAGAACGTAGTAAGGTAGACCAAACCATGACTTCCTAACTGACAGGAAGGTGAAGAAAGCAATGTTCCTCTTCACCTTAATTCCTTCGCTGCTTCTGTAGACTCTTGAGGAGGATATTGAAACCAAGCTTAACGAAGGAGTAACAGACAAATGGAAAAGAACCGAGTGTGTTAATACATGAGAAGAAGAAGAAACTATAATAATACAGAAGAAAAAAAAACGAGTAGATAATTGTCACGTCAAGGTCATACATAATGCAGTGAAAGAAATATGAGAGAAAATAAAGCAATATAACTGAAGCAAAGATATCGAATTATTGCAAAATAGACACGTTGCAAATAATCTTGTGTGTGACTGGTAATGGAATGAAGCTCAAACATCAGGAGGAGCGGGAAGAATGCTGCAAACACATCCTCTTTGCTGACGCTGTTGAGAAAGAGTAGAGAACAGAATTGCAACTCCCGCTGTACAATGCAATGCGATTACCAGTCCCTGATCCACCTTGACTGACGTTACCTGAATACACACACACACACACACACACACACACACACACACACACACACACACACACACACACACACACACACACTGAAACGAAGAGAAGCAGACAGATAATTAAGATAAGGAAAATTAAACCAAGGAAATAAAAGCAAATACAGGAAGGGAGAAAGCAGGTAGAAGACGAGGATAACGAGAAAAAGAGAGGAATGAAGAAAGGAGGAGGAGGAGGAGGAGGAGGAGGAAAAAAAAGAGGAGGGGAAGGGAAAATTGTACCCAAGTTAAGTAGAAAATTGCTTACGAACAACTGTGAAAAGACTCAACATTTTTATACATTAACTAAATGGTGGTGGTGGTGGTGGTGGTGGTGGTGGTGGTGGTGGTGGTGGTGGTGGTGGTGGTGGTGGTGGTGGTGATGGTGGTGGTGGTGGTGGTGGTGGTGGTGGTGGTGGTGGTGGTGGTGGTGGTGATGGTGGTGGTGATGGTGGTGGTGGTGGTGGTGGTGGTGGTGGTGGAAAACTAACATGAAAAGAAAATTAAGCATATAATAGATGAATAGATGAATGCAAATATACAGATAGCAACAGATAGATATATAGATAGATAGATTGATAGATACACATGAACATACATACATAGATAGAATTGATAGGAAATGGATTTGGTATGATGAATGCAAAACAAAACCGGTATCTAAACGCAAACGATTCCGCAGCAACACAACCCAACCCAACGCAACACAATGTAACGCACTCTAGTCCACACACATCAAAACAGCGCACCACAAACACTATTACATTTCACATCAGATCGAATAATAGAAAAACAACAAAAATACATAGCATGATGCAACACAAACACCAACAACATATATATACCACAACAAAACACCAACATACACATACACACACACACACACACATCGACAAATACTTTTTTCTCTCTCTTCTCTTGCCCTTTTTGCATCAAACACACAATACAAAAAATCACTAAAATCATATACTAAAATCAATATACTTTTCCCTTACCATTCCTTTCTATACCCTTGTCATCCCTTTCTATTGCCTCCCTTCCTCTTCCAATCCATCCCTACATCCAATTATATCTTCTTTTTCTCCTCAAAACTCTGACGTCTGAAAATCATTATAATTCACTATGTTAGCAGCTCCCTTATTTCGTTACTACTTTGCAGGGAAACTTTACCGCGACGAAGGACGAGAATGACACGAGCTTTGTTTGAAATAATTGAATAATGTAGTTTCTTGCGGCCCTAAGAAGCTCTCTTGGGAGGCGAGGGAAGGAAGGAAGAGATGAAGAGGGTTAAAAGATACCAGGAAAGGGAGATTGAAAAAGAGGAAAGGAGATAAGAAGAGAGAGAGAGAGAGAGAGAGAGAGAGAGAGAGAGAGAGAGAGAGAGAGAGAGAGAGAGAGAGAGAGAGAGAGAGAGAGAGAGAGAGAGAGAGAGAGAGAGAGAGGGTAAAAGACCTCGGTCAAGGAGTTCAAGTGAGGGAAAGGAAAATAGAGGAGGAAAGTGGAGAAAGAGAGAATAAGAGAATGGAGAAAACTAGAGGAGCAATATGAAGGAAAATGAGAAAGAGGGGACGAGGGGGGGAGAGGAGAGGGGGTAGAGGAGGAGGAATTTTTGCGAAGTAAGGCGAAGAAATAAGAAGAAAAGGAGAAAAATGAGAGAATAAAAGTGAAAAATAACCAAGGGAAGGATGGAGAGTGAATTTCAGAAAGTATATAAGAAAAGAACAGGAAGATGCATAAAAAAAAAAATGATAACACTAAAAGATAGCAAGGGATAATAAAAAAATATATATATAGTCAAAATTAAAATAAAAAGATGATTAAAAAAAAGAGGAATGTAAATAAGGGAATAAATAGTGCCCCCAAAAAAAATGAAGAAAAAAACCCATTAAGTTACAAAGCTTTTTCTTAGTAACTACAACTAAAAAAAAAAAAATAAATAAAAAAAACGGTAACGGAGACTTACAAAAACTATAATTAATTCACAAGACAAACAGGAATACGAATAAACAATAGAATATTTTTTAAAACAAAGGTTACGGGAAGAGGAATGAGAGGAGGAGGAGGAGGAGGAGGAGGAGGAGGAGGAGGAGGAGGAGGAGGAGGAGGAGGAGGAGGAGGAGGAGGAGGAGGAGGAGGAGGAGGAGGAGGAGGAAACCCCAAACAATTACGTCACAAACAACTAAACACGAACCTTAAACATAGGTACTCAAACAAACTTTATTTAACCAAGTTACATAAGCAACTCCTTCCTCTTCACGTAACTCAAACACGACGAAGGCGACGACGAAGGAGGACGAAGAGGATGAGGAGGACAAAATGACTGAACCCAAGATTTTCCTAACTCCTTCATTCCAACCCAAACACACCCTCTCACACCCAATCCCACCCAAAACACTCACTCTCCCACTCAACAGCCCACAGTAAACAAACCTTCTCCCACTCCACCCCACTCCAAACACACCCTCTCCAACACCCTACTCTAAACCACCACTCTAACCTCACCCTAACTCCAAAACAAACAAACCCTCCCACATTCCCACTCCCCCTCCATCCCACAACGATCTAACAACCCCTAACTCATTACAAAATTCAATTACACCAAATTCTAATGAACTCAATTTTGGCGAACAACCATTGCTTAATCAACTCAAATTCCAAATGAGCCCCAAATGGTGGCCAGTCTGGGTTCAAGGGAGGAACTCAGCTTTATTTGGATACCTTCACCTGTTTGTTCACCTGAGCATCGCTGGAGATAATTAGGGATCAAGACACGGTAAAGGAGGAGGAGCAGGAAAGGGGAACATAGGGTGCAGATGAAATGGGATGGGATGGGAGGGCAGTGATGGGAAGAAAAAGGAAGAGTAGAAGGAGGATGGGTAATTTTTTTTTCAGATAGATTTTTATGTTTTTTATCAATCATACCATGCAGCCAATTTTTTTCTCTCCTCCCTCAATAAATGGAAGGTAAAAATTGCCATTAATTCAAAACCATCAAAATCAATTAGAAAAAAATTGCTTTGTTACAATGTCTTTCCCATAACTGTTTGAGGCGATCTGAACAGCTTTCTCTGGTACCCTATGGAACCCTTAATCATGTGGGCTTCAAGCATCACGAGGTCATTAGTAAACAGCCTCAGGAAAGCCTCAGCCGCGACAGGAGAGAACAGTACCTCACCTCCAGCAAGCATGTCTTCACGAAACTTGTGCTGTTAGGTTAGGTTAAGTTAGGTTAAGTTACGTGTTGTGTTTTAAGTAATTCTAGAACTATGGTGAAGTTTGTTGTGATTAGTATATTAGTGCTGCTGCTGCTGCTACTGCGAGAGAGAGAGAGAGAGAGAGAGAGAGAGAGAGAGAGAGAGAGAGAGAGAGAGAGAGAGAGAGAGAGAGAGAGAGAGAGAGAGAGAGAGAGAGAGAGAGAGAGAGAGAGATGAGAGAGAGAGAGAGAGATTCAATAATAAAAAAAAAAAAAAAACGAAGAGAAAAATTCAGTTCATTCATCTTTAAATTCTCAACTCCAAACTTTTTCCCCCTCTCACTCTCTCACTCTTTTCTCCCCATCTTCCACCTCCTAATCCTCTTCTGCCCATCTTCCCTCTTTCCCGCAACCGGCCCAGACCCCCCTTTCATCCTCCTCCTCCTCCTCCTCCTCCTCCTCCTCCTCCTCCAGACAGTGCTACGTATGCAAAGCGAGGCGTCCCCGGCTGGTTTCTTGTCCCCTGACCCGTCGCACTCCCCAAAAGGTTTTATTTTCTCTCCTATTTTCCTTTTTTTTCAGGCGTTTGTTTGGCTGTCTGTTTTACTCTCCTTTACCCAGGTTTATCTTGGCCTCTCGTGCTTGTTTGGTTGCTTGGTTGCTTGCCTTTGTTGTCCTCGCATACTGGTGTTGTTGGCTGGTCTTGGTGTTGGTCTTGGCTTCGCTGGGTGTCGCTTGGCTTTTGTTTACACCGCGACGAGAAAAATGGTTTGCAAGAAAAAAATGCGTCGAGGAGGCTGGAATGTCCTTTGTCTACGTGTGTGTGCGTGTGTGTGTGTGTGTGTGGGTGTGGGTGTGGGTGTGGGTGTGTGTGTGTGTGTGTGTGTGTGTGTGTGTGTAGGCGCTGAAGGAAGATAACTCAAGATGTAAATATAATGCATATGTAATAAGCACAATGAATTTTCCTGAATAGAAAACTGGCGACACATTCGAAAAGGAGAAGAACGAGGAGGACGGAGAGAGAGAGAGAGAGAGAGAGAGAGAGAGAGAGAGAGAGAGAGAGAGAGAGAGAGAGAGAGAGAGAGAGAGAGAGAGAGAGAGAGAGAGAGAGAGAGAGAGAGAGAGAGAGAGAGAGAGAGAGAGAGAAATATAGCCTGTTGCCACACCAGCCCCACAAACACCTCCCACAGAAGGAAAACAGCAAAATAAAACAAATTAACAAATAGAGCATTACACGTGACCAGAATTCCCGCCATGCAAACTTTAGAAAACCACGAAATAAAACTTGAAACATTTAGGAAGAAAAAAAAAACGAAAAAACACACACACACAAACACCTCACGTACTTCTAATACTATTGACAAAACATTTTACTCTTACAATTTTTTTTTTTCATACCTTTCTCTCTCTTTTATTCCAGACAAATCAAATAAAAGAGGACAAAAAAAAAAAATAAGTGGAAGAAAAATGTTATGGGCCATCCACAGAAAAGATCAAACACGACTTGAAATTATTTAAGGTTGTGGCAGGGATGAAAGGGGGAGACACAGTGAGGATGTGGCTTGAGTAGGGAAGACAGGGATGAATACTGAAGAAGACACGAGATACTGGGTGGAGGGAGATAGATTTTAGATGGTGCGGAAAGGTAGGGTGTAGCGGAGTGATAGGGAAGAGAGAATACAGAAGTGGATGGGAAAGGCAGGATTGATGATGATGATGATGATGATGATGATGATGATGATGATGATGATGATGATGATGATGATGATGATGATGATGATGATGATGATGATGATGATGATGATGATGATTAATCTGTTTCTTTTCTTTTCAGGTGAGTTGCAAAGGTAGCTGAGGCACGTCCTTGGTGAGTAGGTGTGTGTGTGTGTGTGTGTGTGTGTGTGTGTGTGTGTGTGTGTGTGTGTGTGTGTGTGTGTGTGTGTGTGTGTGTGTGTGTGTGTGTGTGTGTGTGTGTGTGTGTGTGTTTGCTTTTTATGCAAGGGAGTAGAAAGTAAATCTTATCCACATGGTTAAAACTTCTGTAAGCTCAAGGTCGTGGATACAACAGTCAGCTATATCGCTTTAAGAACACATTGAGAATGGTGTCAGTAACCCAACACACTTGGATATTGGTGAGGCAAAGGTGAGGCTTACTGGGGGAGAGGTAGTGCTCCACAGATAAGAGAATTGGTTCGACATCGTAAAGGTGGCAGAAATCAATCTAGAATTTAATGTTATTGCATCTTAAAGTTGTGACCTTGATGTTAAAGGAATTTGAGACATTTCTCCGAGGCATGGCTACAAAACCAATCCATATGTATTTCTTTTACAGTATTTATGAATAGATTGTGTATGTCTACAAGTGTGTGTGGTGTTGTGTAGAAAAAAAGAGAAGTGTTGCCTTCAGTGTGCATGTGGCAACCGTTCACATGATTGAAATATACATAAAAAAACGAATATATATGAACAGTACCACCACCAGCAACCAACGCAACACAATACAACAGGCTCTACAGGCTGATGCACAAGAAAATATTTTATCAAATGTACTTTTTTGCCTCGCGTCTGCCCACCACTTTATGAAGTTATTACAGAGGCATCAGGATACACCTTTTCTTTATTATTTTTCACAGAAAGCTACAACATGAATAGGTTTAAAACAACTTTCATCTTTTTCTCTATCATTTTTTTAACGACCTTTAGACACAGAACTTTTCAGAGCAAAACAAAACCAAAAAACATGGTTAAAAATTGAAGAAAAAATAAACGAACATCTATTTCCAACCATTGTAATCGCTCGAAAACTTGACTCTCAGGGAAGGGGATCTACGTACACGAATGACAGCAAAGAAACACTAATATGCAAATAGTTGTAAATGGGAATGACACAGAGTAGGCAAGAGGGACCGTTTCTTAGGCCGCGGCGACATCTTTCTCTGTGTTGTGAAGGCGAAGGGAAGAGGGGACAGAGAGGAGCAATGTATGTAATGACTTTTAAGCAGAGAAAAAGAGGACAGCTGTGTGAATAGATGAAGGACGGGAATGAATATCAGACAGCTAGGGAGGAAAAGGGAAACTGAGGATATACAGTCAAGAACACGGATATAGATAGCCGAAGATGAGGGAAAGTGTATGAGGGAAGGAGTTCGAGCCTTTGGGAAGAGTCTGTCTGTATTCCAAAGGGTTAGAAGGCTGGGAGGAAGGGATGGAAGGCGATGATTGAATTACCTCGGGGTACACGCTCTTCCTGCAAGAAGCCGCGGCTGCTGTGGAGAAATACAGTAAGGAGAGAGATCAGTGAGGGAGGCGGGTAAGGCTTGCACGATAAGGAGGCTCGGTTGGTATGACTGAGGAAATTGGGTTCTGAACGATCAAAGAAGACGTAAGGCAACCAACTCCTCCTGGGACGCGCGGCTGGCGAAGTACTGGCGCTTCTAGGCACATTTGTTCCTCTTGGAGTTAAAAAGATGATACCCAAAATATATGTAGCTTTGTATGAAATTGATGTTGAGTTTTGCTAAGATTAACTCTCTTTCCGTGTATGCTACTACTACTGCTACTTATGATAATAATGATGATGCAATGGTGAATGTTTCTTTTAAGAATATAGGATGCGTCTGCAACAGTATATAGATGATCATTAAAGCATTGGTGCTCGTATAGGGTTAAACATTTTCTACACAGACAGATTATGGCAGTACCAGCGCCGCCCTGCCCTGCCTTGCCCTCAGCCATCACGCTTCATACAAACGCGGCAAAGATTACTTGGCAGAAGCGCTTAATGGTGCAGCTAATTGAAGGTTATTGCAACTTGTATGAAATTCCTGTGTGAGCGAAGGGGAGAATAAAAAGAAGTGTCTTAGCTCGTCCCAGTTACGCCAGACGCTCTTGAGTGGAAAATTAAATACATTAAAAATCAGTGTTTTGCGGGAAAGGCGAGGAACAGAATAAATGAAACGAGAGAGGAAGCAATGTTCTGAAGGAGGCGGAGCAAGATTAAAAAGTCAAGTTCTCAACGCATGAATAAATTTCTTATAATATGAAAATGGGGGAATTAGACCCAGTGGAAGAAGAAGTAGAAGGAGAAGGAGAAGAAGAACGAAGATGAGGAGGAAGAGGAAAAGGACGACGACGAGGAGAAGCAGATGAGAAGAAGATAGACCACGATTAAAAGCAAGACAAAGAAAAGGAAATGGAATATAAGGTGATGGGGAAGGAGAACGACAAAAGACGAGGACGACAACGACGACCAAAACAGGGAACGTGAAACAAAAGACAAGCGATTAGAGGCGAAACGACGTGAAAAACAACGGAACACAAGAGAGAGAGAGAGAGAGAGAGAGAGAGAGAGAGAGAGAGAGAGAGAGAGAGAGAGAGAGAGAGAGAGAGAGAGAGAGAGAGAGAGAGAGAGAGAGAGAGAGAGAGAGAGAGAGAGCAAAACTTTCGCAAATAACAGTAAGAGGAAAAAATTGGAGAGCTGTGAGGTGAAAGGCATTACACAAGACTCATCATTATTGCCTTCGTAATGTGGAGCCGCTGGACTTATTGAGTTTTCCGCAGTAAATGTTGCAACGCTGGAGATAGAAATAAAAAAATCAAATAAAGAGATTGGAGAATACAAATGTGATCTAGTAAAAATATATTGAATTACGAGCCATCCCGGGAAAGAGCAGGATTAAGATTAGTATTTGCTGGAAAATGCAAATGCTGCGAGAAAACGTTTACGTGATACAGCGAAATGATGATGATGATGATGATGATCTTAAACTAAAGCAGCTTAGAATGAAATGAAAATGTTCAAAAAGTGTGGAAATTAAATATGATATAAACGACAATGAAAAGAGTGTAAAAAAAAAGCAATGTAGAACAAAGAAAATAAGCAGAAAAGAACCTGGTTAATTGAAAAAAATATATATCAAACGTTGGAGACATGAGTGAAAGCGGAAATTAAAAGTTAGTAAGGGAAAAAAATTAGGGAAGGGAAGAAAAAAATTTGTCTTTCTACTATGAATCAAAATAATTATATGTAACGTGTTTGATACTTGTCAGAGAGAGAGAGAGAGAGAGAGAGAGAGAGAGAGAGAGAGAGAGAGAGAGAGAGAGAGAGAGAGAGAGAGAGAGAGAGACAGAGTGTCATATATCAGCTTATCGATGATTGATGACCTTCTCCCCTAATGACACCTTGCCTTCACCACCACCACCACCACCACCACCACCACCACCACACCACCACCACCATCCTTCTATTACCATTACAACCCCAATTAACACCACCACCAACACCACCACCCACACACACACACACACCCACACACACACACACACACCCACACACACACACACACACACACACACACACACACCACACACTCAGATGCTCTTGTCGCCTACAGTGCAAAGTGGCATCCAATGTTTCCTTCCCTCGCCACATCTCAAAATATATAGACTAGACCCCATATTTTTTTTTTTCCTTCTTTTCCACGTCGTTATCTGCTACCTCTGAAGACAGGAGGAAAAGGAGGAGGAGGAGGAGGAGGAGGAGGAGGAGGAGGAGGAGGAGGAGGAGGAGGAGGAGGAGGAGGAGGAGGAGGAGGAGGAGGAGGAGGAGGAGAGGGGAGAGATGGAAGATTTGTGGTCAGAGGAGGAAGTACCGTGAGAAGAGAAGAGAGGAGAAGGAGGAGGAGGAGAAGGAAGAGTGAGGAGGAGGAAGAGAGGAGCGTGTCAGCAACATTCAGCCCTGGTTTTCTTTTCCTCCTCCTCCTCCTCCTCCTTTGTACTCCCTTTTTTTCCAGCTTTTCTAAGGAGCAACATGAAATGGTCCAGACGGAACTCTTAACATTTATATTACATTTATATGGCCGTCGACAGGATAAGGGAAGAAGGGACGGGGAGAGAGGGAGAGAGGGAGAGAGAGGAGGTTGTGTTTTTTCTCTTTTTTGTTAGGTGGCAAAGGGAACAGGTACATAGAGGGGAAGGGAGGGGGAAGGAGAGGAAGTGAAAGCCCATAAACTCTACGGAATTGGGTTGACGTTTTGGGGAGCTGGAAAAGGGAGAGAAAAGGAAGGGAAGAATGGAGAGGTAAACAGGGACGTATATACATGACTAGACGTGGAGAGAAGTGTGTGGAGAGGGGAGGGGGGGATGGGGGTGGGGGAAGAGAGAGTGGTGACGGGTTGAGAAAGATGTGGGAAGGAGGGTAACTGAGCTGGTGTTTAAGTCTATGAAAGTGTGTAAAGGGATGTTAAGGGGTGAAGAGGAGGGAAGCCATTGTGTTGAATGAGCATTACTCCTCCTAATCCTCCTCCTCCTCCTTCTCTTCCTCCTCCCAAGGGGTCAACCACGGCAGGGTAATGACCTTTGTAAGTGTCCTTTCTCATATCACTTGATAGGTTACCCTCCTTCTCCTCCTCCTCCTCCTCCTCCTTTAAGAGCTGTTCGCGCCTCTATATCTTCCGTCCTCTCTCTCTCTCTCTCTCTCTCTCTCTCTCTCTCTCTCTCTCTCTCTCTCTCTCTCTCTCTCTCTCTCTCTCTCTCTCTCTCTCTCTCTCTCTCTCTCTCTCAAAACTTTAGAAATGCTCGTTATCTTTCCCTTTTTATTATCTCTATGTGAAATTTTACTACACTGGTTTCTCTTTACTTTCAAAACCATAAAATTTGCTTCAATTCTCCCGCGTACATTGATCAGTGAGCTTCAATGACTTTCAAACCAGAGAGAATTTTGATAGAAATTCATAAATAAACTTCAATATCCTTGTGGAATAAAAAAAAAAAAAAAGAAGTGTTTCAGCATATTAAGGGCAAAACGTTAAAGTGATAATTTAAAGAGAAACTTCGGAAAATTTCACTCGCCAATGGCCCATATGTATATACTTTTTTTTTTTTTACATTATATTCAGCATGAAAACTGAAACATTATTTCTCCTTCCAACCAAAAAATTAATAGATAAATAAAAATACAAGTTCCATCGTTTTCATTAAGGAAATTTTCATTATACATAAATGCATATCGAGGCTGAAAACTGAATAATGCATTAAATCGATTTCCAGTAAAAATACGAAAACATTCTGATTACAAAAACAATTTTCACACGCGGAACTGAAACAATATTGAGACGCTAACTACCAAGGACAACAAACGAGGCTGAAAATATACAAGAAAAATTGCAATATTCGAGAGAGAAAGAGACAAACAGAAAGACACACAACATACATACAGACAGACAGGAAAAATATGATAAAAACTCACTCTGGCCTCTAAAATTAACGATACCAAAATGCAAACACCAGATAACAATGAACAATAAAAAATAAAAAATAAATAAAAACTCAATTATTCCATATAAAAAAAATTTTCTCCGCTACATTGCTTTCATCTCCATTCAGAAACATAATTGAAGCGAGAGTCACACACACTGATAGACTCTAAGGCATATTAAAGTAGGCAGTCTCGTCTGGGCACTCTGGATCCTGGCCTTGATACCAACGACAACAGGACGATCGAAAACCTCCTCCCAATGCAATTTATCAGGATTTTCAGACACGACACTGCTGATAAAAGGCCAAAAGAAAGATGGTTGCCCGGAGTAAACCCTATTAAACTGACTGATGACAAAAGAAAACCAACACGATGGATTTATTATTTTTTTTTCTCTCTCTCTCTCTCTCTCTCTCTCTCTCTCTCTCTCTCTCTCTCTCTCTCTCTCTCTCTCTCTCTCTCTCTCTCTCTCTCTCTCTCTCTCTCTCTCTTTCTGTCTCTGGAGGTGCTAAATCATTTTAATTGCATGGACGCAACAATGTTTTCATCCTCGTCTCTTTTATCACACGAAGACAGAGAAACGGACTCCAGTGAAATGAATGCCGTAAGTCGCCTCCCACGACATCCTCAGTGACACAAATTCAAGGACGAGAAGGACTGGTAGCGGGGCACGTACCACCACTTAGTCTTAATATAAATAACCTTAGGGAACTTTATTTTCCTATCGCTAAATGTTCACCTTTTTCTTCCTTCCTTGTCCTCCTCTTCCTCCTCATCATCATCATTGTCTTTCTTCCTCACAATCTCTATTCTCTCCGTGACATATAAGAGGAAGAAGGTCGACTCAAAATAAAAAGTTAAGGAATGAAACAAAAATCAGTGAAAAGAGGAAGGGAAAAAAAAGGTCTCAAATCCATTCAAACAGTATTCAAGGTCTGTAAAAATTCTTCTCATTCCAGGCGTCCAACTGAACCCTGGACAGGCACGGGGCCACGACTAGAATTCCGAGTTCGTGCGTTTCTCCGAGTTTATAATCAAGAGAAGCGAGTGTTGAGTGACGGGACTTTAAAGTGATTGTTAATATCCCACAAGTACAAACATGACGCTGGAAAGTTAAGGTTGTAACTGTGGCTAATACTCTTACAATTGAACCGTGTTAAACTCGTCAGTCTGAAACATTATACGAGTTACCAACAATTGAAAGAGGAAACTTCACCTGCCCACAATGATGTACAGAAATTATAAAATATAAATGAATAATGTGGCAATGATTGACGTACTTGAAGTGAAAAAAAAAAATGTTATCCACTATTATCTCAAATTTACAAGAAAATAGTCATGAAAAAGGACAATGCCAAACTTAAGTACTTTGTGAGCAAACTTTTCACAACAATGGAACATAAATAGCGTTAAACGGCAAATAACGTTACACGTACTGCCGGTGTCTTGGAAAATAAGTATGTATGAATGTAAGCATGCATGCATGCATGCATGTATGTATGTATATATGCGTAAAAGGAGATAGCCGAGACATGGTGTCTTTAGGGTTCTGAAAGAATTTAACTTCCCCTTACAATATACGTCCTGTCTCATAATAGGAAGTAACAATACAGAGGATGGGCTCCTCAGCCCCTGTGTTCTGCCTCTACTAGTCAACACAGGGAATAAGGTGATAGTAGTTTTCTAACATAGTCACTGATGTGCTGCCTGGCCAAGTACCCACACAAAATGGGATATATGTATACATTATATATATATATATATATATATATATATATATATATATATATATATATATATATATATAACTTAAATCAGTAAATAATACAAATATTCTCATTCCTTTGTAACAAGTATTTTATAATAATCCCGAGGAATGTGGGGGAAATCATTAAAAAATAATTATAGTATAAGAGAATTATGTCAAGGTTGAATTAAATTCCTTGTTGTAATTACTTGATAATACGTAATGAATCTACGCAATACAGTTACAAGTGTACGTATAATGATAATTGTTGAAATGTAAATGTGACTGAAGCAGATTGTATAACTTCATTTCTTTTTTTTTGTTTCGCAGAGCACGGACATAATAATCTCTTTCTATTTTTTTTAAATGCATATATATATTTTGTGACTTTTTACATCTCAAGCATATATATCACATTTTCAACACTACTTGAATAACAAATTACCTGCAATTCCTGTCATTATCCACGGAAGGTGTCAGTGTCGCGTTATTAAGTCAACCTTTTAATTTACATCCAAATACTTCAATACAAAAAGAGCAAATTATAAACTCTTTGATGTTTGCCTAAACGAAATCTCAATAGACCGACTCTCTCTCTCTCTCTCTCTCTCTCTCTCTCTCTCTCTCTCTCTCTCTCTCTCTCTCTCTCTCTCTCTCTCTCTCTCTCTCTCTCTCTCTCTCTCTCTCTCTCTCTCAGTACACATCTTATCATTTACGCTGCCATCTCGAAATTTCTCCAACTTTGCAATGTCTACCAAAAATTCCAAAATGAGTTGCCGCTGCCTGATGAAGATTATGACGCTGTCAGGTGAGGAACAGAGGAGGAGGAGGAGGAGGAGGAGGAGGAGGAGGAGGAGGAGGAGGAGGAGGAGGAGGAGGAGGAGGAGGAGGAGGAGGAGAGGAGGAGGAGGAGGAGGAGGAGGAGGAGGAGGAGGACTGCAAACCAGGAAGAATATGCAACGATACCCCAAAACTTAAGAAAGAAAAAGACGAGATGGTATAAGCAAGAAGGAAAGAGAAAAGAATACGGGAAATGGAAAGAAAAGGGTCAAGGGGGAAGAGGAAGGAGTATGTGGCGCGCGGAGGGGGTTGGGGGGTGGGTAAGGGTGGCTTTTGGGGTGGTGGAGGGGTGGAGAAGGGGTGTGGAAGACGATGGAAGGGATAACGTTTTCGGCAAAAGGAATATAAAGGCCAAGAAACCCCCATGAGTTGTGCTTCATTTTGGTCGACGTTTTCCTCACTATTTCATCCACTTTCACCTCCCTCCCTCCACCCCTCCCCTCTTTCCCTCCCTCTCAGTCATCCCATTTCCTCCTCCCCCCTTATCCCCTTTCCCCTCCACCGTCCTTCCCTTTTTCCTCTCCATTTCATATTCTTTGACATTTTTCCCTCTCGTTCTCCTCCTCTACTCACGACTCCATCCGCTCGCTGGCCCTTTTTTTTCCGATTTCATAACCTTTGACCCCAGTCATAATATTCTTTGGTTTTTTCTCTCCTTCATCGCTATTTTTTTTTGCTCTGGTTTTGATTCCTCTCTCCTACCTCCATTCTTAGCTGTGATCACTTCATCTGTTCTACTTTTTCTTATAATCTACCTCCCAGTCTTCCTTTGTTTTTGTTTACTATTCAGCCACAATCGTCTCTTTGCTAGCTCTTAACATCAGTCTGCTTCTCACTCACTCACTCACTTTCATTCTTCCTGTCTTTACTCTCACTCCCTTGGCATTTCCTCCTTAACCTAATTACCCTTTTTAGAACTTTACTCTATCCTGCCCTTGACATGTCTCTCCTGACCTCGTGTTTCGTAAAGGACGGCATGCACGCAGGGAAGGAGATAGGAGAGAAAAGGTTGGAGGGGGAATTTTCTCAACTTGAACCGACGTTTGAATTTATTTTCTCCGCTCTCTGATTTCACTCTGCCGCAAAACTGGGATCCTTTGCAGTTCATTTCCCGGCCACCGCTCAAACAGGCCGCAAGGAGGAGGAGGAGGAGGAGGAGGAGGAGGAGGAGGAGGAGGAGGAGGAGGAGGAGGAGGAGGAGGAGCAGTTCCATGGCTGAATTGTTTTCTGTCCCCTGCATTGATTTAAACTCCTCCTCCTCCTCCTCCTACTCCTACTCCCTCCTCTCCTCCTCCCCCTCCTCTTCCTTTTTCTCATTTTCTTCCTCCTCGTCTTCTTTCTGGTCTATCCGTACATTGGCTGTTTATGAGAAAACCAACTCAAGATCCTATTGTTATATTACTCGTAGGGGCACACAGTCGATCCCTGAGGTTGTGTTGATGCTGGTAGTGGTAGTGGTAGTGGTAGTGGTAGTGGGCGAGGTATAGGGAGGAATGGAGAGATTACCTTGTTTCTCCACTAAGGTCGTATTTCTCGTGGAATTTAATATGTGACTTATGCTGGGATGTAACGAGGACCTCTGTATCTTCCTTTATCTTCACATGTGTCTCGTTCGTCGCTCCTCGTTACTCATTCCTCCTCCTCTTCCTCCTCCTCCTCCTCCTCCTCCTGTGTTGCGTTATCTCAGTGCCTTCTTCCTTATTACGTAATGTCGTCCGTTCGTTCACCACCATCACCACCACCACCATCATCACCACCACCACCCGCTCCCTCCTCCACCATCACCACCCACCCACCCACCCTCCCTACGTCCCTTTCCTCCTTCCTTCCAAGTTCCTCTGGTAGTGATGGAGGAGGAGGAGCGGGTAAGGAGGAGGAGGAGGTAAGGAGGAGAAGGAAGAGGAGGAGGAAGAGGAGCGAGGCTGATTTCACAATTGTATGGACAAAGAGAATGTGTTCGCTTCGTCCTTTCATCCTTCTCTCCATTGCATCTCAAGGGAGGGAGAAGGAGGAGAAGGAGAAGGAGGAGGAGGATGAGAAGGAGGAAGTGAGGGTAGAAATCCAAGAGGAGGAGGTGAAGGGGGCTGGACTAACAAATTGTAAGCGGTGATTTAACGTGGTTCCGCCAAGCCTGTTCTTCATTCCTTATTCAAACATGTAATTAATCCCAATAT
Source organism: Metacarcinus magister (assembly GCA_029783475.1). Lineage (NCBI taxonomy): Eukaryota > Metazoa > Arthropoda > Malacostraca > Decapoda > Cancridae > Metacarcinus > Metacarcinus magister. Next base: position 12,040,244 of record JAPQNM010000038.1, read on the forward strand.
ACGCGCGTACCTGATTACCATTCCTATGTTATCCCCGCAGGTATAAATCGTCTCTACTGATGAAATTTAAGGAAGGAGAGAAAATAATGATGATGATGATGATGATTATATAATTTACATGTGATAAATTACACCAAGAATGGAGGGGGAGGTGAAAGAAAAAAAAAAAAAAAACATTGTAGATAAGAATGATAAAATTTTGGTTAGGTTGTGACATCGATGACACAAACAATAGATGAGGAGATGATGAGGAAGACCAAGATGAGAACCATGAGGAAGAGCAATAAGAGCAAGGCAGAGGAGTGGGAAAGGGGGTGTGGGTAGATATAATTTGTATTGGAATGATGGGAGGAATGGTGCGTGGTGGAGGAAGTTAGAGGAGGAGTTACCATCTGAGGTGTGTGATGTAGGGATGGGAAGGAGTCGTGAGGGGTCGTGAGGGGAGAGCAGAGAACACCAGAGCATCCCTTAACGTTATCAGAACAGGATGGTAGAAGCAGAGGGGCGTCCCTAAGCAACCATCGGTATACCCTACAAACTAACGAGCAAGAGGAGGGAGATTGAGGGGAAAAGGGGAGAGGGAAAAAGAGGAAAGGCAAGGAAGGGGGAGAAGATAAAGCAACAGGAGGGAGAAGGGAGGAGCATGGACGGATCTGCAGGGCCTGTGGGAGGGAAAGTGAGGGGAAAAGAAAAGAGGGGAAAAGGGGAAAGGCATGGAAGGGGAGAAGATAAAGCAACAGGAGGGGAAGGAAGGGGAGGAGCATGGAAGGGTCTGGGAGGGGTGGGAGCTTGCCATTTCAGCATGAAAAGGAAAACAAATGAGGGGATGCATTACTTACGAGCCTTGAGACCACGCTACCCTCAGGAAACCCAACCAAACGATTCCCTTTTACTCTTCCTGTCGTTGGTAGTAGTAGGCCTCCTCCTCCTCCTCCTCCTCCTTCTCCTCTTCTCCCTCCTCCTCTTCTCCTCCTCCTCCTCTTCCTCTTCTTCCTCCTCCTCCTCCTCCTCCTCCTCCTCCTCCTCCCCTCCTCCTCCTCCTCCTCCTCCTCTAGGAAGGGAATGTGGGAAGGGTTGGAGGCGGTCAAGAGTAGAGTGATAAAGCAACATAATGTATCTCTATGCCGTCAGATTTTAACTATTTTTATGGTGTGTGTGTGTGTGTGTGTGTGTGTGTGTGTGTGTGTGTGTGTGTGTGTGTGTGTGTGTGTGTGTGTGTGTGTGTGTGTGTGTGTGTGTTGATAGGAAATGGAGCGTGAGAAAAACAAGACAAGACAGGGAAACAAAAGAAGAGGTAGAGGAAGGGGAAGAGGAGGGGGAGGAGGAGGAACGAATAGGAAGAAGGAAGTAGGAGAAACGTATGAGAGTGAAAACGAATACAAAGGAAAAGAAAGGGAAAAAAAGGAAAACAGCAGCAGTAGATTTGTTAACCCGAACGAGGCTGTTTGCGGGAATTACAGAGGAGGGCAAAGGTGGAGACTGGCTTGAAAATTTTACAGGAAAGGTAATGGAGAAAGATAATATAAATGGAATACTAATCTCTTCCATTACCTAATATTTCCAATTTATAGATTAATACCTGGATTAGTTTCAAGATATCTTACTAATCATTTCCTTGAACGTAATATTAATGGTGTTACTGTCCACTGTTCTAGATATTTACAACGCCATTGAAGAAGAAAAAAGGTACAGTTTCAAGTGACCTTAAATCCTTCAACGACACTTTTCAATCCGTGACACTTGATCGGTCGACAGTGAAGTAGTCGTTCACATTAATCTCATGAAGGAGGGAGAGGAGGTGTAGGAGAAAGACGAGAGTATGTACAGTTAAAACATATACCACTAGAACTATCAACAAAAAAGATAAAACCTAACCTGTTAATCTCAGTGTGGGAGGAAAAGGTAAAAGAGGATAAGCCTCCACATCACCCAACCTTCCCACATAAATATCACACACACACCTTGATGAAGTACTTGCACGAGTCAGGTGTTTCTTGACGTAGGAGGTCAAGGGAGAGAAAGGTAGTTGACACGTGACAGTAGCTTCCCTTCAGCACTCACCTTTACCTGTGTGTACAAAGGAGAGGGAGTGAAGTGAGAGGCGGGAGTCAAATCAATGGTATATTCATTCTCTCTGTACCTACGCACCTTGAACCACTGCACAACATACACACTACTTACATGAGGAAGTTTGCGTACTGTTATACACAAACAAACTCTAGGTAATATATGTCATACTTAAGAATGTGTGTAAGTAGAATGAAAACTATGAATTACTGGAAAAAACAACAACAAAGAAAACCTGTGAATTAAATAAAATGCAATGTCTCTCAAGTGTCTAGTTAATTAAGAGTTAAAGTGAGTTATTCTTCCTTCATATTAAGAGGAATTGTAAATACCACAATTACAGAATAAAAGAAATAAATAACGAAAATAATACAACTCTCCACGAAGATGAAAGTTCTATTCTTAACTCTACCATTAACTTTACCATTCTCACTGATCTTATTGCAATGCTTCTCGTAAGATGTGGGACGAGGCTTACATATTTTACATAGAATAACTTAATTAAATAGATACTAATATACCAGTTAGTTTATATAAAGTGTATCTGCTATTAGTCTTAGATGGGAAGAGTGTTAATATTGAGTGTAAAAAAGAGAGTAACAGTGATTTTAGTGGTATCAAAATGTAGATTAAAGCTTCATAGGAGTAAGTGGATATTCAAGAGTCCTTAGAGGGTAGAAAAGCTTGTGAATGTGAGGATAATGAGCCTTAGAAAGTATCAGTGGAGTAGTGGATGATTGGTTTGTTGAAGTGGATAACGGCAAGTAACAGAGTAAAGGTTTATATACATTAGTGGATATTGAGAAGCTACAAGGAAAGATACGTGGAGGAAATTGTCAGAGCTAAGAGTTCCATACAGTTAACAGATCGACCACTACTACTACTACTACTCTCCCTCCTCCTCCTTCTCTTCCTCCTCCTCCTCCTCCTCCTCCTTTTCAGTCTCTACAATGGGCCTTTGTTGTGAATATTTCCTTCTGGTTCCCTGAAGAAGACGGCGAAATAAACAAAAGCTGTCAGTGAAACCTTAATTGGGACGCATTTCTTCTCTATTTTGTTTAGCTTCCCATTATCTTATTGTTGCTTTGTTCGTTTTCTTATGGGTGGTGTGTGTGTGTGTGTGTGTGTGTGTGTGTGTGTGTGTGTGTGTGTGTGTGTGTGTGTGTGTGTGTGTGTGTGTCGTAATAGCTCGCTCCCACTCGTCCACGTTTTTTTTTCTCTCTCTTTCGAAATTCCAATATTCACGCTCGTTTTTTTCGTTTTCTCTTATGAGACAGATACTTTAATTCTCTCTCTCTCTCTCTCTCTCTCTCTCTCTCTCTCTCTCTCTCTCTCTCTCTCTCTCTCTCTCTCTTCCTCCTTTCTTCCTTCCTTCCTTCCTTCCCCTCATCTTTACATGGAATTACTTAAGTGCCCCTTTACATTCCTCTCCATTTTCCTTACATTTTTTCCTCCCTTCTCTCCGTCCGTTGCTCCCTACCAACCCACCTTTCTTCCCAGCAGCACCAATATTAACATTCTCTCTCATTCTCTCTCTCTTTCTCTTCTCTTTCTCTTTCTCTCTCTCTCTCTCTCTCTCTCTCTCTCTCTCTCTCTCTCTCTCTCTCTCTCTCTCTCTCTCTCTCTCTCTCTCTCTCTCTCTCTCTCTCAACATTACTTCTATCAAACCAACTGCATGCCTACCCTATACCCCCCATGTCAATCTATCTCACTTATTCCCCCTCACTTTCTCCCCTCACCCTGGTCTACCCTGTCCTGCCGTGCCCCGCCATCCCTGCCTGCCCTTCTCGTGTCTGTTGCTGTCCTTGAATATTCATGTTTTGGTCGTGTCATCAAAATTTGCATATACAGGCGTTGAGGTGAGGGAAGCGAAACAACGAGTGAACGCTGAGTACACCAGAAACATTCTTTTTCCCCTCTTCCGTAAACCTCCTTTGCCACTGAGGGAAATACGCAGAAGGAGCAAGAGGAGGAGGAGGAGGAGGAGGAGGAGGAAGAAGAAGAAGAAGAGGAGGAGGCTGAGGAAGGTGCTGCACGTCGTTTTTGAGTGTAGATGGTTATTTCTATGGGTGTAGAGGAGGAAAAGGAGACTAGGAGTAGGTGCTAGAGTAGTGGAAAGGTGTAAAAAGTGTGATGGTTAGTGTGTGGAGTAGGTGGTAGTAAGAGGAGGAGGAGTAGGTGGGTGAGTGAGGAGTAGGTTGTGGAGTGTTGTGATAAGTGCTTGTAAGTGTGAGTAAATAATGAGTTTTTTAGGAGGAGGAGGAGGAGGAGGAGGAGGAGGAGGAGGAGGAGGAGGAGGAGGAGGAGGGTTAACAAAACAATGTAGAGGGAAGGTGGATTAATATGAGTAAGGGGAAAAAAAAGTAGGGGAAATTGTGTGTGTGGGACGGTGGAGGGTTAAGTGTATGTGTGTATGTGCGTGTGGAGTAGGTTGTACACGCACGTATACACACACTAGAAAAAAGTATGAACATGTGCGTGTGTATGAGGCTAAACACAAAAGTTACTAGTATGTGTGGCAGAGCGTGAAAAGTGAGGCAAGCAATAACTGAGTGAGTAAGTGTGTGTGTGTGTGTGTGTGTGTGTGTGTGTGTGTGTGTGTGTGTGTGTGTGTGTGTGTAAATAATAGTCGTTCATACACACATGACCACCATCACCACATATCATCACCACTATCAGCTCCATACGACAGGGCTATATACACACAACACGACCACCACCATCACCACTACTACCACCACCACCACCACCACCACCACCATCACCACCACCACTATCCCCTCAAACACAACAACAAACACCCTTCCCACATACACAACGCCACCACCATAACCATAAAATAAACTTCCTTTACAAAAAAAAACAAAGCATGGAAAAAAAAAACTTGCAAACACTAAAATAAAAAAAGATAAAAAGCAATAATAACAGTGATCACATAAGCAACTCCACTTTAATTCACTTTAATTATCTCCTCCTCCTCCTCCTCTTCCTCCTCCTGCCCAGTCCACCTGTTGCCCCACCACCACCACCACTACCACCCTCCGCCCCCCCTTCCAGCCGCCCCACAACAGGACAATGATAGACATTAATGGTCATACAGTGAGTTGGTTTGCGTTAACCATGAAACACAAACAGACGCCCTTCACTTCTCCTTCTTTATCTATCCTTTCTTTCTTTTCTTTTCTTGTCTTTACCTTTCTTTGCCTTTCCACAAAAATGACAGTCACTGAATAGAAAGTCACAACAAAAGAAGTTATTTTAGTAAACGTATTTCCTGTATAAATAAAAGAACAAGAGAAAATATTGCACAAGAAGTAATGTGAGAAAATTAATGCATCCCCCACAAAAGAAATTAAATATAAAAAAAAGATTAGACAGTTAATGTGCTTTAATTAATGGAAGGGAAGAAAGAAAAAATTAAGCAGCTTTTTACCCACCGGCGTTATTAAAGAAGACTCAAAGAAATGCAAATAACAAAGCAAGAATTAATAGAAAGAAGAAAAAAATAATGAGTGGACGCGAGGACTCATTACAAACACGCAACAACACAAACATAAACACAAACTTCACACACAAATAAAATATATATAAAAAAGACTAGAATGCAAATAATAAAAAAAAATAATAAAATGTCTATCTTTCAAGTTATATATAAAAGGAAAATTGAACTAAATAAAAGTTGGGGGTGAGACTTTTTTGATGATGTTTAAGAGCGTGAAGATAATGTGTGTGTGTGTGTGTGTGTGTGTGTGTGTGTGTGTGTGTGTGTGTGTGTGTGTGTGTGTGTGTGTGTGTGTGTGCTGTATATATAGCGATTAGAGGGTTGATGTTGGTGTGAAATCTCCGTTAAAAAATAGCTTTCACTCTCACTCTCTCACTCTCACTCTCACTCTCTCTCACTCTCACTCTCTCTCTCTCTCTCTCTCGTCCACCCTCCTCCCCCTCTTGAGACAGGCTCTTCTCACACTGTTGGTATTTTAACATTTCTAGGAAAAACGCATTTACGAAGAATGAAAGATTGAGGAGGGGTTGAGGAGGGGTTTCTGGGTAATATTCCCAGCCCTCCACAACGCCCCTTTTTTTGGAAAGGGGAGGAAGCCCATCTGGAGGAGGAAGGAAACAAGATCACACCTTTTTATTTCCTAAACATTTTTTTTTTGTATTTCAAGATGCCAGTAAACACACACATACACATACACACACACACACACACACACACACACACACACACACACACACACACACACATATAGCTGAAGTGTCATGGTAATAATTTTTTTACATCCAAAATCGAATATAAACTTCAAAACAAAAGTAAATAATAACAATAATAATAAAAAAACTAATCATAACAGCATCAATAATAATAATAATAATAATAATAATAACAATAATAATAATAATGACAACAATAACAAACATGGAGAAGAAATAATAATAAGAAACAAGGAAATAAACAGAGAGGTAAATAAACATAATGAAATGAGTGCAGTGGGAAGCAGCACTTTTTTATTTTTTGGGGTTCAGAATTCAAAAGCCCCAAAGTAATTTAATTAGTAGAGTTTTAGCTCCTCCCCTTCACCCCCCCTCCCCCTTCACCCCTCCCTTCACCCCCCCCTCCCCCCCCTCCCTCAACACACACCTTCTCTCCAGAACAAAAAACAAAAAAAGGTCACAATGTTATATAACTAAACAGGAAAAAGATGATTTCAAACCACACAACATAAAGTTCAGACCTGACAACACACACACACACACACACACACACACACACACACACACACACACACACACACACACACACACACACACACACACACACACACACACACACCGACTTGCAGGACAAAATAAACGTGTGAAAGAAGTGTAAACCAGAGCTCAAGGACGTTCAACTCTCTCTCTCTCTCTCTCTCTCTCTCTCTCTCTCTCTCTCTCTCTCTCTCTCTCTCTCTCTCTCTCTCTCTCTCTCTCTCTCTCTCTCAATCATGGCACCCTTCCGCCCCCACACAAAGGTGACACCCAGGCCGGAATAAACCCAAAGAACGCCTTTGCCTGACACCCTAAAAATGCCGACTCTAGTCACCCAAGGGAGAGAGAGGAAAAGAGAGAGAGAGAGAGAGAGAGAGAGAGAGAGAGAGAGAGAGAGAGAGAGAGAGAGAGAGAGAGAATGAAAAAAAAAGGTAAAAGTTCTTCTCTCTCTCTCTCTCTCTCTCTCTCTCCTCTCTCCTCTCTCTCTCTCCTCTCTCTCTCTCTCTCTCTCTCTCTCTCTCTCTCTCTCTCTCTCTCCTGAAGTGTCCATGAATTTCTTAGAACATAAAAAACTGTAGCCTCTTGTCGGACACCAGTGCGCGACACACGCCTAAGGGGAAGGGATTAAGGCAGCAGGAGGAGGAGGAGGAAGAGGAGGAGGAGGAGGAGGAGGAGGAGGAGGAGGAGGAGGAGGAGGAGGAGGAGGAGAGGAGGAGGAGGGAGGAGGGGAGGAGGAGGAACACATAGGAACACATTGGAAGAACAAACAGCAACAGGCCTGCAGGCCCTTACGAGGCTGTTTGTGAGTACACTATCTAATCTAGAGTGAAGGATACAGGATAGTAAGGGTGAAGGCTTCTCTCCCCAGCCATGGCTGGCAGGGAAAGGAAGGCCAACCAAGACCAGACTATCACTACTGTCACTACCACTACTGCTACCACTACTTCCTGGCAAGCGATGTCAGGCCACTAGCGACGTCTTTTGAATCGAAGATTGGTGTTACATTTGCACGTTTCCAATCTGATGGAACTTTAACATCTCTTAAGGATTTATTGAATAAGATTGTAAGCGGTTTACTGATCAGAGTCTGTTTGATTACTCCTGTAGTGTACATAGCCTTCCTTTGACCTTAAATGCTGCTGCATCAAGATAAGGCTCACTAGAATTAGGTATATAGAGGCAGAAAACAATTCAATTCCCACCGCTCGCTCGGTCATGACCGGCCGATCAAAATCTTCACTACTGACTCTGTCACCGGTGCCAATGGCTATGGAAGTTATTTATTTTCATTCTTAAATGCTGCTGCATCAAGATAAGGCTCACTAGAATTAGGTATATAGAGGCAGAAAACAATTCAATTCCCACCGCTCGTTCGGACATGACCGGCCGATCAAAATCTTCACTACTGACTCTGTCACCGGTGCCAATGGCTATGGAAGTTATTTATTTTCATTCTTAAATGCTGCTGCATCAAGATAAGGCTCATTAGAATTAGGTATATAGAGGCAGAAAACAATTCAATTCCCACCGCTCGTTCGGACATGACCGGCCGATCAAAATCTTCACTACTGACTCTGTCACCGGTGCCAATGGCTATGGAAGTTATTTATTTTCATTCTTAAATGCTGCTGCATCAAGATAAGGCTCACTAGAATTAGGTATATAGAGGCAGAAAACAATTCAATTCCCACCGCTCGCTCGGTCATGACCGGCCGATCAAAATCTTCACTACTGACTCTGTCACTGGTGCCAATGGCTATGGAAGTTATTTATTTTCATTCTTAAATGCTGCTGCATCAAGATAAGGCTCATTAGAATTAGGTATATAGAGGCAGAAAACAATTCAATTCCCACCGCTCGTTCGGACATGACCGGCCGATCAAAATCTTCACTACTGACTCTGTCACCGGTGCCAATGGCTATGGAAGTTATTTATTTTCATTCTTAAATGCTGCTGCATCAAGATAAGGCTCACTAGAATTAGGTATATAGAGGCAGAAAACAATTCAATTCCCACCGCTCGCTCGGTCATGACCGGCCGATCAAAATCTTCACTACTGACTCTGTCACTGGTGCCAATGGCTATGGAAGTTATTTATTTTCATTCTTAAATGCTGCTGCATCAAGATAAGGCTCACTAGAATTAGGTATATAGAGGCAGAAAACAATTCAATTCCCACCGCTCGCTCGGTCATGACCGGCCGATCAAAATCTTCACTACTGACTCTGTCACTGGTGCCAATGGCTATGGAAGTTATTTATTTTCATTCTTAAATGCTGCTGCATCAAGATAAGGCTCATTAGAATTAGGTATATAGAGGCAGAAAACAATTCAATTCCCACCGCGCGCTCGGTCATGACCGGCCGATCAAAATCTTCACTACTGACTCTGTCACCGGTGCCAATGGCTATGGAAGTTATTTATTTTCATTCTTAAATGCTGCTGCATCAAGATAAGGCTCACTAGAATTAGGTATATAGAGGCAGAAAACAATTCAATTCCCACCGCTCGTTCGGACATGACCGGCCGATCAAAATCTTCACTACTGACTCTGTCACCGGTGCCAATGGCTATGGAAGTTATTTATTTTCATTCTTAAATGCTGCTGCATCAAGATAAGGCTCACTAGAATTAGGTATATAGAGGCAGAAAACAATTCAATTCCCACCGCTCGCTCGGTCATGACCGGCCGATCAAAATCTTCACTACTGACTCTGTCACCGGTGCCAATGGCTATGGAAGTTATTTATTTTCATTCTTAAATGCTGCTGCATCAAGATAAGGCTCACTAGAATTAGGTATATAGAGGCAGAAAACAATTCAATTCCCACCGCTCGTTCGGACATGACCGGCCGATCAAAATCTTCACTACTGACTCTGTCACCGGTGCCAATGGCTATGGAAGTTATTTATTTTCATTCTTAAATGCTGCTGCATCAAGATAAGGCTCACTAGAATTAGGTATATAGAGGCAGAAAACAATTCAATTCCCACCGCTCGCTCGGTCATGACCGGCCGATCAAAATCTTCACTACTGACTCTGTCACCGGTGCCAATGGCTATGGAAGTTATTTATTTTCATTCTTAAATGCTGCTGCATCAAGATAAGGCTCACTAGAATTAGGTATATAGAGGCAGAAAACAATTCAATTCCCACCGCTCGTTCGGACATGACCGGCCGATCAAAATCTTCACTACTGACTCTGTCACCGGTGCCAATGGCTATGGAAGTTATTTATTTTCATTCTTAAATGCTGCTGCATCAAGATAAGGCTCACTAGAATTAGGTATATAGAGGCAGAAAACAATTCAATTCCCACCGCTCGCTCGGTCATGACCGGCCGATCAAAATCTTCACTACTGACTCTGTCACCGGTGCCAATGGCTATGGAAGTTATTTATTTTCATTCTTAAATGCTGCTGCATCAAGATAAGGCTCACTAGAATTAGGTATATAGAGGCAGAAAACAATTCAATTCCCACCGCTCGCTCGGTCATGACCGGCCGATCAAAATCTTCAATACTGACTCTGTCACTGGTGCCAATGGCTATGGAAGTTATTTATTTTCATTCTTAAATGCTGCTGCATCAAGATAAGGCTCATTAGAATTAGGTATATAGAGGCAGAAAACAATTCAATTCCCACCGCTCGCTCGGTCATGACCGGCCGATCAAAATCTTCACTACTGACTCTGTCACCGGTGCCAATGGCTATGGAAGTTATTTATTTTCATTCTTAAATGCTGCTGCATCAAGATAAGGCTCACTAGAATTAGGTATATAGAGGCAGAAAACAATTCAATTCCCACCGCTCGCTCAGTCATGACCGGCCGATCAAAATCTTCAATACTGACTCTGTCACTGGTGCCAATGGCTATGGAAGTTATTTATTTTCTTTCTTAAATGCTGCTGCATCAAGATAAGGCTCATTAGAATTAGGTATATAGAGGCAGAAAACAATTCAATTCCCACCGCTCCTTCGGACATGACCGGCCGATCAAAATCTTCATTACTGACTCTGTCACCGGTGCCAATGGCTATGGAAGTTATTTATTTTCATTCTTAAATGCTGCTGCATCAAGATAAGGCTCACTAGAATTAGGTATATAGAGGCAGAAAACAATTCAATTCCCACCGCTCGCTCGGTCATGACCGGCCGATCAAAATCTTCAATACTGACTCTGTCACTGGTGCCAATGGCTATGGAAGTTATTTATTTTCATTCTTAAATGCTGCTGCATCAAGATAAGGCTCACTAGAATTAGGTATATAGAGGCAGAAAACAATTCAATTCCCACCGCTCGTTCGGACATGACCGGCCGATCAAAATCTTCACTACTGACTCTGTCACCGGTGCCAATGGCTATGGAGGAGGAGGAGGAGGAGGAGGAGGAGGAGGAGGAGGAGGAGGAGGAGGAGGAGGAGGAGGAGGAGGAGGAGGAGGGTCAGAAAGGTAATACAAAAATAAAGAAATAAAGTAAAGAAAAAGGAGCGAGTGGGAAAAATAAAATGAGAGCTATGGACTATGAGAAAGAAGAGGGAGAAAGGAAAAGAGAGAGAGAGAGAAAGCAAGCAACACACACTAAATATATGATAGTTGAATGTTTTGGTAGTGTTGGGGTGTTTGGTTTTTTTTCCTCCTGTCGTGTGGTGGTGTTTTTTCCCCTTCTGTGGTGTACCTGACGGAGGGCTGACGGAGGGCGGCTGACGGAGGGCTGACGGAGGCATGAAAACTACAGTGCCACCCTCCTACAGGAGGCACTGGGCAGGCATTGTATATTTATTTTCTTAAGTGTTTTTTTTTTTTTGTGTGTGTGTGTGTTTGGTGATGGTGTAGAAGTAGTAGTAGTAATGTTAGTAGTAGTAGTAGTAGTAGTAGTAGTAGTAGTAGTAGTAGTAGTAGTAGTAGTAGTAGTAGTAGTAATTGTTGTAGCAGAAGTAGTAGCAAAGATTATAGAAATGAGAGACGTTATAATCTGGGATCTACTCTCTCTCTCTCTCTCTCTCTCTCTCTCTCTCTCTCTCTCTCTCTCTCTCTCTCTCTCTCTCTCTCTCTCTCTCTCTCTCTCTCTCTCTCTCATGTTAACTCTTCTCTTCTTCTTCTGCCTCTTGGAAATTATTAAATCAAGAGTGTTAACGCCGGGAGAGAGAGAGAGAGAGAGAGAGAGAGAGAGAGAGAGAGAGAGAGAGAGAGAGAGAGAGAGAGAGAGAGAGAGAGAGAGAGAGAGAGAGAGAGAGAGAGAGAGAGAAGAAACCCCCTCTATAGAAGGAAGACGATGAAGAGGGGATGCGAAAAATAATAAGAGAATAAGGAAACAGCAAAAAAAGGAATAAAAAAGAAGGAAGAAGAAGCAGGATAAAATAAGATAAGGAAAAAGAAAAAGTAATTAAAATGAACATAAAACAAAAACATGAACATAATAATAGAAGAAGAAAACGAAGAGGAATAGAAAAGCTAAGAATAACGAAAAGAAGAAGAAAGAAGAAGAAAAAGAAGAAGAGAAGCGCTAAAAATAACAGAAAGAGGAAGAAGAAGAAGAGGACGAAGTAGCTACACTTAAGCCGAACAGATGATCATCTTTTGTCTAATAGTAATTAAAGTCTGATTACCCGCGGGAAGGTACAATCCCTTAATTACAGGTAGGTGTGTGTGTGTGTGTGTGTGTGTGTGTGTGTGTGTGTGTGTGTGTGTGTGTGTGTGTGTGTGTGTGTGTGTGTGTGTGTGTAAAAATAAATAAAAAGATTAATTATAGCAGGAGGAGGAGGAGGAGGAGAGGAGGAGGAGGAGGAGGAGGAGGAGGAGGAGAGGAGGAGGAGGAGGAAAAAACAAGGAAAAAGAAGGAAAAGAACAACAACAACAATGAGTAGATAAAAAGAAAACAAGAAAGTAAGAGAAAGATGAAGACGAAGAAGAGGTGCAAGAAAAGACAAACACAAAAAAAAAAAAAAAAAAAAGAATAAAACGAAAAACAAGAAGCAAGAACAACAGGAATAACAAAACGAGAGATGATCCACAAACAAAGAGAGACAGAAGAAGGAAGATCAAGATGGGAAAAGGGAAACATTAACACACCACAAATAAAGATAACAAAAAGAGAGAGAGAGAGAGAGAGAGAGAGAGAGAGAGAGAGAGAGAGAGAGAGAGAGAGAGAGAGAGAGAGAGAGAGAGAGAGAGAGAGAGAGGAGCAAAAGAGGGGAAGAAAGAAAGAAAGAGTTAGGAAATGGATGATGTGGAATGAATTTGAAGGGGAAAAGGTGAGGGAGGATTGGAAGGATTATGATAAAAGTGTGAAGGAAGGTGAGGAAGGGAAGGTGAGGAAGGGAAGGTGAGGAAGGGAAGGGTGTAGGAAGGGAAGGTCTATTATAAGATTCATTTGTTGTGCCTGATATCAATTATACAGTGACGAACAAGGGTCTCTCTCTCTCTCTCTCTCTCTCTCTCTCTCTCTCTCTCTCTCTCTCTCTCTCTCTCTCTCTCTCTCTCTCTCTCTCATCATAATCTTATATTGAGAGAGAGAGAGAGAGAGAGAGAGAGAGAGAGAGAGAGAGAGAGAGAGAGAGAGAGAGAGAGAGAGAGAGAGAGAGAGAGAGCGAGAGAGAGAGTGAGTGAGTTCATAATATACAGTGAAATTGAGGGTAAAAGTTTAGCAATGTTAATTAGTTATTGTTAATTAGTTTACATCGATTAGTTTAGTTACAAGGCAATTATCTCTACCACAACATTCATCCATTACTACTGCTACTACTGCTACAACTACTACTACTACTACAACTTTCCTTTTTCCCACCACCAAAAAAAAATCCACACCTTATTACACCTACTGCATCACAATCTCTCTTTACACCCACCAACATCCCACAGAGGTAGCAAATCCTTAATCTTTTTCCTCTTTTCCATCGCTCTCTCTCTCTCTCTCTCTCTCTCTCTCTCTCTCCATCCCCTGCCCACCACCACCACCACCACCACCTACACCTACAGCCTCCCACCACACCACAACTACATCCTCCCAGGCTTATCTTATCTCCCACACGCTGAGGTTTTCTCCACCACACAAATGTTTATGTAGAGCTCCATATAATGTTCCCGTTTAAAGACCACAGCCTCCCTCTTTAATGGTACTTCCGTGTCGCTGATTTGCTACATCCAATTTGGCAAAGTACTTTCTGCAAGGTTTGTGTGTGTGTGTGTGTGTGTGTGTGTGTGTGTGTGTGTGTGTGTGTGTGTGTGTGTGACTACATATCCTGGTCGTTAAACATTATTATCTGGTGTTAAATGACGTGGTATTCGGTGAAAGGAAAAAAGGAAGGGCAGGGAAGGGAAGGGAAGGGAAGGGAAGGGAAGGGAAGGGAAGGGAAGGGAAGGGAAGGGAAGGGAAGGGAAGGGAAGGGAAGGGAAGGGACGAGAAGGGAAGGGAAGGGACGAGAAGGGAAGGAAAGGAAATTTATGGGAAGGGAAGGAAAGGAAATTTAAGGGAAGGGAAGGGAAAGAAAATTAAGGGAAAGGGAAGGAAAAGGAAGTGAAGAAAAAACAAAGTAAGGTTATGGAATGGAATGAATAAGAAAAAAGAGGAAATGATGGAAACAAAAAAAAGGAAGAAAAAAGAGAAGGGAATAAAAAAACAAACAAAGGAAAAGAAGAGCAAGTAAATCGTTGGGAAAGGAAGATAAGATAAAGAGGAGGAGGAGGAGGAGGAGGAGGAGGAAAAGGAGGAACAGGAGGAAGTGGAACAAGGAATTATGAGGAACCATTAGTAAATCTACATCTGAAATTTACACATGCAATATACAGTTCACAATTCTGAAGGTAGATGGCTCTGTGTGACGCTGGGAGGAAGGCAGGGAAAGGGAAGGAGGATGAAAGGTAGAAGGAAAGGATGCTGAGAGAAAGAGAGAAGGGAGAGAAATGGAAAGATGGAGAAAGAGGAGGAGGAGGAGGAGGAAAGAAAAAGACTTGATCAGGTTAAATTACTTTAGCCTTGTTTCCATCCGAGGACCGCTTCTCTCTCTCTCTCTCTCTCTCTCTCTCTCTCTCTCTCTCTCTCTCTCTCTCTCTCTCTCTCTCTCTCTCTCTCTCTCTCTCTCTCTCCTTATACTTAAGAAACGCCTTACACTTAACTGTATGATATGAGAGAGAGAGAGAGAGAGAGAGAGAGAGAGAGAGAGAGAGAGAGAGAGAGAGAGAGAGAGAGAGAGAGAGAGAGAGAGAGAGAGAGATGAATAGGTGAATGAATTAATGAATAATAAAAAAAAGTTGCATAAAAAAATCACAGAATTCAATATCCTTGGTTTAAAAATGCACACACTCACAGCCTTCAGATCACACCCACACCCACACCCACACCCACACCCACACCCACACCCACACCCACACCCACACCCACACACACCCACCCACACAGAGGCAGAAGAATACCCAATCAGCCAACATGAAACACTCCGGTAATGAATAATCAACATTCATATTATAATTTATGTGCACTAAGGATGCTTTTCAAAAAAATCTTCACGTCCTAATAACAGTGACGGCCGAATGGAAATGAAAATGAACAGGGATGAAGAGCATGATTTCACTAGACCAAATGAAAACAGAAAAGAAAAGAAAAAAAAGACCCCCCAAAATTTATGCATGATTTATATATTTGTTTTTATATTTTCTTTAAGATGTGTCACTAAGGAGAAGGAGGAACTGTGGTGTTACAAAAGTATATGTGTGTATTTTATTTTGTATGTATGTATATATGTATGCATTATATGGATTTTTTTGCATGTATTTTCTTGTTTTATATATTTATTTATCTGTTCATTTATCTATTTATCTCTTTGTTTTGTTCTGTGCTGAGGTATGTCTAGGAAACTCTTTTTTCTGTGTAGTATTACGTAAACCACATCCAATTATTTCTATCTATCAATCAATGTTAAACTCTATTCAACAATCTATCATGTTTCTATATTCATCAAACCAACTTTATCTTATTCACATATCTACTTATTTATCCATCCATCTACTCAACTAATATATACAAACAACCATCTATCAATCTATCCATGTATACATCCACTACGTGTCTCCTTACATGCATTTCGTATTGACTCTTTATGCATCATCTAATTAGGTGAGGTATTTAACTTGAATCATACAAAAATTACATCAATAATTCTAACAACACATATTCTGTTCTCACTCTTCAGCTTTCCCTCACACAAAACCCTCGGCTGTGTTTTCATTTAGAATTTAAACTCTACAGAGGATGTTTTCCATTAATATATCCAGCTTTCGTTAATTAAAGTAATTGAATTAGCGGTCAGTTATTACAATTTCTAATAATTAACAAGAAAGGAAGGAAAATAAAAAGGCTATCCAATTATACCACCCCCGGGCATGTGTGTGTGTGTGTGTGTGTGTGTGTGTGTGTGTGTGTGTGTGTGTGTGTGTGTGTGTGTGTGTGTGTGTGTGTGTGTCGATCCCCCACATCATCCACCAGCCTCACTCAGATCCCCTCTCTTATGACATCCATCTCACTGACGTAACACCCCCCTTACATCACCCCCCTGCAGGGACCCCCACACACACTCCCTCAAGGACAAAGGTTCAGACGCGGGGAAGAGTCCAACTTCTTGCCACGAACAAAAACCATTAGCATCGGGGCCCTTGAGACGCAGGTGTGGCAGCCGCGGCAGGTGACTGGAGCCTCATGACAGGAACCTTCACAATCAGCACAAGATGATGATGGTGATGATGGTGATGATGGAGGAGGAGGAGGAGGAGGAGATAGAGGAAGAAGAAGAGGAGGAGGAGAAATAATAAATGATTTGTGTGTTTGTTCATATTTTTAGATTTGTTAGCAAGTGGAATTGGTAATATGGTATTGCAGAATTATAACTATGACTTTTCTTCTTGTTTGTTTGTTTGTTTATACGTATGCATTGCACGGATTATTCTTGCATTCATTTTATTCATTTATTTATATATTCGTGACAACAGTAAAATCATCCCAGCAATCACTGTAGAAATACCAGTAGTAGTAGTAGTAGTAGTAGTAGTAGTAGTAGTAGTAGTGGTAGTAGTAGTAGTAGTAGTAGTAGTAGTAGTAGTAGTAGTAGTAGTAGTAGTAATAGTAATAGTAATAGTAATAGTAATAGTAGTAGTAGTAGCGGTAGCAGTAGTGGTAGTAGTAGTAGTAGTAATAGTAGCAATAGTAGTAGTAGTAGTAAAGAGTCAGAAGAAGAAGAGGTTTTAGCCCCAATTTAGGAGGAAGTAAATACAGCAACTGTCAAACTATTTTTGGGACATCAAACAACAAACCTAACCTTTAAACACAACTACAAAGAGGAGGAGGAGGAGGAGGAGGAGGAGGAGGAGGAGGAGGAGGAGGAGGAGGAGGAGGAGGAGGAGGAGGAGGAGGAGGAGGAGCTAAACGAATCAAGGAAAATGCATGAAGAAACAAAGCAACAAGAATGGATTTGAATTACATGTCCCTAGAGGAGAGGACAAGGACAAGGACAAGGACAAGGACAAGGACAAGGACAAGGACCAGGAACCAGGACAAGAACCAGGACAAGGACAGGAACCAGGACATAGAAACATTTGACAATTAGATGACGAACAGCCTGTTGTCTTGCTACGTGGTTAGGTTCCTAGTACATCACTCTTACCACTGATCTTTACTGTTAACATGAGGGGACAGAAAACAGGGATGAAGAGACAGGAAACAGAGATGACGGGACATAAAACAGAGATGAAGGGACAGGAAACAAAGGTGAAGGGACAGGAAGCAGAGATGAGGCGTCTTTCCCCACTACTCAATGAAAGGAGGAGGAAAAACAGAGCCTTCCCTAGTGGAGAAAAAAATATATACCAAAATTCTCCTTGTATAAAATTTCCAGAGTACATAATCACTGTGGGATTTATTACAACGATCAGCCATAACGTAGTATTAGGAATGAATTAATTATAGTGAAGAAATGTGAGGATATTACGTATATGTCGTGTAATGATTGGTTTATATGGTTCGATGAGGAATATAATGCAACGGCGTGAATGATCATTTATTTATATCATCACACACACACGTTGACCTGAAAATATTTAAGTAAACATTTTTTTTTCTCTTTTTCATTATTATATTTCATTGTTTGTTTTTTTGTTGTTGTTTTTTTACACTGACTGACAAAACGATTCAGACAAAACACAAACACTCTTTCTAGCTTCACAATGTTACGGTGTTTGACGTACGTGTGTGTGTGTGTGTGTGTGTGTGTGTGTGTGTGTGTGTGTGTGTGTGTGTGTGTGTGTGTGTGTGTGTTTGTTTGAGGGTGTCACATTTATCAAAAAAAAACTTATGTATGTCTCAACGTATTATATATTTTTTTTAAGGAATATATGCAAACTCACAACTTTCACTCATTCTTCATTAAATTGCGTCTCTCATCTCAGGCTGGAGATTAGTTTCATGGCATCACATTCCACTGTCTTAATTAATGTGATGTCCTTCCTGTGGCCGCCAAAACCACGATAGATAACAAGACATTAGAACGATACTACACAACACACACGATAACCAAAGCCAATGTAAGCAAGCAGTCCATCAACATTAATTCCTTATATTAATTACTTCAAAATAGTAATGAGACAATAGACACTAGAAAAATAAATAAATAAATAAATAAAAAAGAGCAAAAACGATTAGAAGCTTATAGAATTAAGTTAGTTACGATTCCCCCGAACAAAAGCACTACAGGATGGAATGGACACAGAGAGAGTTAATGTGAATGAATAAGGAACCTCCACCGAGTATAAATTGGATCAATACAAACAGGACAACACAAGCTTACCTCAAATCCTGTGCACTACAAACACAACTAGATAAACAAACACACATACAAATATATACACTGAAACGATATGAGTGAGACGAAAGGTGGAGGGGGTGGGTGGAGCGAGGGAGTGTAATGAAGGCCAGGTGCTATATGCTGGGGACACCTGGCAGGTTAGGGCCACCAGGTGAGGTTGGTGGCATGATATCATATGGAGATTATGGTGTGTTGGGCTAATGGCGAGTCCTCTGAAGCGATGACAGACCTGCTGATTATTCGATGAGGGGAAAAACTAGCTCAAAGTGGTGTGTGTGTCTGTGTGTGTGTGTGTGTGTGTGTGTGTGTGTGTGTGTGTGTGTGTGTGTGTGTGTGTGTGTGTGTGTGTGTGTGTGTGTGTGTGTGTGTGTGTGTGGGTGTGTCTACAGAATCCTTCAGTACCCAAGAGGACGACTGGAATGGGGGAGGATTCCTCTATTATATAATTAAATAGCCTTTAGTGAAGGGATAGAGGCAACAGAGGAGGAGGAGGAAGAGGAAGAGGAGGAGAACACAATAACACAGAACAGAGGAACATAGAAACAACAGGAAGAGAAGGGAAATCACCTGCCTGACTCGAATATGCAATAGCACTCACACTTTCCTAATTAGAGTGAGAAAGTGAGAGAAGGACGGGAGAGTGAGATGTCTGTACTGCACCTCACCCAATCACTCCCTCTTGCACACTGGAAATGATACCGTATCTGTTTGGAAATAGCAAAGCAGATATGGAAACTTTCACGAGCAATGGATGTGTTTTGATACGATACACTTGAGAGAAGAAGAATGTGAACTAATTTTGAATGTAAAAAAAAAAGTGAAGGATAAGTAAATATTGGAAGTAACGGTGAAGTTATGAATATGGATAAAAAGTTACAATGTTACAATTTAAACGTAAAAAACTTATATTACGTTAATTGTTGCGAACTATTGAACAGTGACATTATTTTAACAGAACTAATACTATTGCAAATAATACATGCTTCGACTTACTGCTTGCTCTGATGACTGACAACCATGCAAGAAGAATTATTTTACTACTGTCTAATTCAATGTTTCGTCCTTATCATCACACCATTGTTTCTCTTCGTGGTATTAGTTGTGATGGAGTTTGTGAGTAGAAAATATTAAACAAGTAACATTGAAGTTAGAGTAATTAGCAGCATAATGTAGATTGACAGGATTATTACCAGTGTGTTGCATTAAGTTTTGAAGGTCGTTTAGGAATGACTGAGTGAATAATTAATTGATGGATTCATTGTTAAGAATAAAGCCACACCACAACGCCGTTACCACACATAAGTCTTACAAAAAAAAACACTGATGAACAGAAAACGAAAAATACAGCAATAAACTAACAATGAAATACAACAAAATACACAAATACAGACAAACAGACACACAAACAGACACACAAACACAAGTATACGAGACAAAAGGACAAGCAGGCAGACAGTAGGGAAGGAGAAGGTAACTGGAGAGCAGAGTAAAGCAAGGAGCAGAACACAGCAGATAAGCAGGAGACTGATGGACATTGCAGACACGTAATACACAACCAAGGCAGCTATATTAACACATTCTCAAAAAAATTAAGAACACACTCCAGCCAAACAATGGAGAGCGAGGTAAAGGCTGGAAGAGGTGGAGCAGAAGCAGGAGAAGCAGGAAGAGCAGGAGGAGGAGGAGGAGGTCGAGAGCACATTGTATATATACGAGTGTTTCTTTCTTCCATTCTTTTATTAATACCAAATGTAGTCAAGCCTGAGGCAGTGGAATAATTTTTTCTATAGAGAGAGAAAAATCACCGCTGGCCAGAAAAAAAAGAAGGCATGAGAATAGCAGATGAAGAGGAAAAAAGAAAAAAGAAGAGTCAATTTAAGTCGAAGCATGAATAAAGATAGAAAATCCTGACAGTGAAGGATGCTTTGAGGCCAACTGGGACCCCGAGAGAGAGAGAGAGAGAGAGAGAGAGAGAGAGAGAGAGAGAGAGAGAGAGAGAGAGAGAGAGAGAGAGAGAGAGAGAGAGAGAGAGAGAGAGAGGCACGTGTTATAAGGGTTTGTGTTGCATATTTCAAGATCGTTTGGTTATGAGAGAAAAACCTATACCATATAAAAGTATTTTCCTTCCTCCTCCTCCTCCTCCTCCGTTCTCTGCCTTTCAATCTCCTTCCTGCTGCTGTTTCCCCCCCAGTACATCAAGCCTTTTTATATCTGCCTCCTACCCACCTTCCTCCAAGCCATTAATTTCTCTTGGTAGCATCATTAATATAACTTCTGCCCCACCATCTTTCCACACACACACACACACACACACACACACACACACACACACACACACACACACACACACACACACACACAGGTTTACACTACACCTTTCTCCCTTGTGTATTCCCAAAGAAAAGACTCCTCCCCCTCTCCCCTCCTCTCCCCCTCTTTCTCTCTCTCTCTCTCTCTCTCTCTCTCTCTCTCTCTCTCTCTCTCTCTCTCTCTCTCTCTCTCTCTCTCTCTCTCTCTCTCTCTCATTAGTATGCATAATAACTGATAATAATAAAGATTAGGAAGTTAAAGCAAAAAAAAAAATGAAAAAAGAAAAGATAAGGAGGATAGAGAGGAAGTAAAGAAAAAATAAAAGAAAGAAAAATTAAGAAAAGGAGCTGGTGAAGGAAGGAAACATACAAAAAAAAGAAGAAAAGAAGAAGAAGAAGAAGAAGAAGAAGAAGAAGAAAGCGGCTTGGTTTCTCAAGAGTCTCAACAACGTACTCGCACCACCGAAAGAAAGGAGATAAAACACACGAGAGGGGAAGGGAGAGTGGGGAGGGGTGCGCATGGTTTGAAGAGACGGGGAGGAGAAGGAAGGAAGGAAGGACAAAATTTTAACCTCGCGAAACTTTTGTTGGCTCTCTCTCTCTCTCTCTCTCTCTCTCTCTCTCTCTCTCTCTCTCTCATGTGTTTTGCTCTAACCACAAACTGAGGCTCCGAGGAATTTGCTAAAGTGAGAAAAATAAGGTTAATGAAATACGTGAGCTTCTTCCTCGCCCTCCTCCTCCTCCTCCTCCTCCTCCTCCTCTTCTTTCAGCAATTGGTCTTTTGGTATCTATTCTTTCTATGTAATCTTATGTAATTACTATCCTCCTCCTCCTCCTCCTCCTCTTCTTCTTCCTCTTCCTCCTCTTTATCTTGTTTTAATCATCATTATCACCATCATCATCGTCATCATCGTAATCATAGCGGATAAACAATCATTTTTTTAAGTATTTGAAAGTGAAACAAGGAGACAGTGAAGCAGGGAAACAAGGAGGGAGGGAGGGAGGGGGAGGGAAAGAGAGAGGGAGGGAGAGGGAAGGGACAGACTTGAAACAGAGACATGGTACAATAAACTATGAAGGAAACATGAAACTAGAATAGAGGAAAAGTTTCAGTCTGAGGTATATTGTGTGTATATGATGGTGGTGGTGGTGGTGGTGGTGGTGGTGGTGGAGTAGAAAGGTGAGGAGATAAGAATGGAGAAGAAAGGAACAACGAGGAACAAGAGGAGGAAGGCGAAGAAAGAAAAATAAAGTACAACAAGAACTATAAATATTTGGGAGAGGAGAGAAGAGAGAGAGGAAGGGAGAGAGTAGCTAGAGGTGAGAATAGGAAAAGGAGAGAAAGGTGAGAGCAGGCAAAGGAACGAAGAGAGAGGAAAAAGAGTGAGAAGAGAGGGAAGAGGGAACAGGAGAGAGAGAGAGAGAGAGAGAGAGAGAGAGAGAGAGAGAGAGAGAGAGAGAGAGAGAGAGAGAGAGAGAGAGAGAGAGAGAGAGAGAAATTACCAGTGAATGATTGAATGCAAAGAAATCAGTAGAAAGAAAACGAGGATAAAGCCTCAAAAACGCAAAATCTGAAGTAATAAACAGAGTAAAAATAGTAAACAAAAATAAAATAAAAACTAACGATAAAGAAAGAAAGTGAAGAGCGAAATATCAAACTATATTAGACATTAACTCAATATTTTTTCCATTCTATTACCAAAAAATCCTTCAAAATCAAAAAAAAAAAGAGAAAGAAGAGAGAATTAAGAGTATAAGGGAGACACACACACACACACACACACACACACACACACACACACACACACACACACACACACACACACACACACACACACACACACACACACCCACACACCATTTCCATTAAACAATTGTGAGGGACTTTTTTCGGTTTTTTCTTCTTCCCTTGGCCAGGCAGACAGACAGACACAAGCGCTCAGATCGACCCAGTTGCAAAAGAAAAAAGAAGGAAGACAACAATAAATAAAACAAACTCACTTTAAACAGATAAACAAACCCTTAGACGCTGAAAAAATTAACAATAAAATCTTCTCCCATCTAGCCACATATTGAAAAGGAAAGGGAGGTATAGAAGGTAGGTAAGGTGAGGGGATATAACAGCGGGAGATGTGAAAGGGAAGAGACAATAGGGAGGAGAAATGGGAGGTGGGACAGACTTACGGATGATGGGGAGGGATTTGGACAGAGAAGAAGTAAGGGTGAGAGGATATATAGGACTTGTGGGGAGGGGAAACTATAAGGTCTACAATAGAAAGGGATAGGGTACCGAGGGGAGAGATAGGTAGAGAACTAAAGGGAAAGGGATAATGGATGGGAGAGTTGAAGGGAAAGAGAGAGAGTTATTGGGTGGGAGGGAGTGCAAGTGACGATGGAATGGAGAGGGGAAGGAGGGTTAAGTGAGGGGGGAGTGAGGGGAGAGTGAGGGGAGAGAGGGGAGGGTGAGGGGATGAAGGAAGGATGCTCTGGTGGGAAGAGTGATGAGAGAGAGAGAGAGAGAGAGAGAGAGAGAGAGAGAGAGAGAGAGAGAGAGAGAGAGAGAGAGAGAGAGAGAGAGAGAGAGAGAGAGAGAGAGAGAGAGACCTCACCCTATCCACTTTACAGTTTTTGCAATTCAATTAGCAATTTTTACAACCCTATCAACAATTCACTTATTTATATTTTTTTCTACAGTTTCGCATTTATTTTCTTTATCATTGACGTTTTTCTATTCTCCTTTAAATAAAAATGACAAAGGTTTCTTATGTTTTGTTTTGAGAAAGCGTGATTTTGTCTTTATATATATATTTCTTTCCCTTTTTCTCATTTGAAGACTCTATTTTCTTTTCTCTCTTTCTCTCGCTTCCGTTATTTTCTCTATTATCTTCCTTTGCTTCCTTCTTTCTTTTTCCTCCTCTTTCTTGTCTCGTTCAGCGTCTCTCTCATTCCTTCCTCTTAAAATTCCTTGCCTCCTTCTGCTCCTCATCTTCCTCATCTTCCCTCCCTTCCCCAAATTCTTCTGCTTCCTTGACCTCCTTCCCGTTTCTGCCCCTTCCGCTTCCTTCTCATTCTTCATTTCCACTTCTTTATTCTCTTTATCTCTCCCTCCCTCCCCCTCCTCCTCCTCTTCCTCCTCCTCCTTTTGCCAACTGAGAAATTGTTAAACACACATTCATCACAGGAAATGAGATATGAAGAGGGTAAAATAATTATATATTGCATTCTATTAAAATTAATTACAGCCATACAAGAGTGACACACACACACACACACACACACACACACACACACACACACACACACACACACACACACACACACACACACACACACACACACACACCGAAGAACCCCTTGGTACCAATTTGTATGTGTTGTGTCGAAATTTTGACGAGACCTAAACCTAACCTAACCTAAATTGACGTTTCCCTTGGCTAAAATCACAATTATTATCATTATCATCATATTTTTTTCAGATGTGAACTAACAAACTTATTCCAGTGACTAAAAAAATTAACGAATAAATAGAAAATGGACCCACTTTAGGGTAAAATTATCCTTTCAAACATTAGTTCAATGTATGTACTGTATAGGATTTTTTTTTCAAAGGCTGAGAGTAGGTATATTAATTTCATTGTATGTGTATAGAGATGAACACTTATATTGCATGTGCATGTGTGTGTGTGTGTGTGTGTGTGTGTGTGTGTGTGTGTGTGTGTGTGTGTGTGTGTGTGTGTGTGTGTGTGTTCGCTAAGGGTATACATGCTCTTTTCATGTCCTATAATTATCTTTCTTTCTCTCTCTCTCTCTCTCTCTCTCTCTCTCTCTCTCTCTCTCTCTCTCTCTCTCTCTCTCTCTCAGACACACGACAGACACCCACACACACCACACACACACACACACACCACACACACACACACACACACACACACAGTCAACATTCCACATTACAAATCATGCATCCTGTCCGTTTTATGAACAATATCGCTCGTGTTTATTTTAAGTTGACTGTATATATGAAAAAGTTAATTTCATCGATGCTGGAAAATAACGAAATGGTACGCACATGGGTGAGCACGTCTACCCTGCCCCCCTACCCCCCTCCCCCCATCCTCACCTCCCAAAAAAATCCCCCTCTCCCCCTCCATTTTCCCCTCTCCTCCTCATCCTCCCTGCTGGTGTTATATTAATTTTCATTTTTTTTTTTTATATATATAGAATTTTGGAGTACAGCAATGCACAACTATGATGGATAAATGAAAAGCTCCGACCGAATATCATGTTAAAAAAAAAATAATAAAAATAATAAATGCATTGAGGAATTTCACGTTCCTATCTCGAAGTGAAATTTGATTGGAAATAATAACGTATAGAGAGAGAGAGAAATAAAAGTTAAGTGTAGTTTTATATTTTCCCAAGCCTTTTTTCTCTGCTTTTTGCTTTCCATGAAGACTGAATGAGCTACCGGAAATAAATTAAAAATGAGTGGGGACGGGGAGAGGAAAAATCAAGGGATTCTTTTGTTTTCCTAATTGTAAAGCAGTTTGTTAGTAGTAGGTAGAGTGAGATTAAGTGTTGTTGTTGTTATTGTTGTAGCAACTCTCACTGTCCTTACTTTCCTTTGTATATTTCCTATTTTCTTCTTCTCTCCTCCTGCCTTTGTCCAACTCCTCTGTATATTCCTCCTCCTCCTCCTCGTCCTCGTCCTCTCCTCCTCGTCCTCCTCCTCCTCTTATAAAAATTACTAGGAACAGCAAACCTAACAATACAACTGAGTCAACTTACTTCTGTGTGTGTGTGTGTGTGTGTGTGTGTGTGTGTGTGTGTGTGTGTGTGTGTGTGTGTGTGTGTGTGTGTGTGTGTGTGTGTGTGTCGTATCTTTGTATGCATGTCGACTGATACATTAATATATACACGCATGACTGTTTGTTTGTGTGCGTGGCTTGCCAAATAATGAGAACCGCACACACACACACACACATAAAAAAAAATAAAAACACGTAAGAAAGAGGGAAATGATAAAGAAAATGATAAATGAAAAGAAAGAAAAGCCATGATGAGAAAAAGAAATTAAAATCAACATGACAAGGATGCAAGAAAACGAAGATAAAAGAAAGAAGAAAGAAGAA
>JAPQNM010000038.1:12068851-12073851 GCA_029783475.1 Metacarcinus magister
GAGGGGAGGGAGCTACGTGGGAGGATATTGTATCGGTAAGGAAGAAGAAAAGAGGAGAAGCTACAAAATGGAAGAAAATAAGAAAGGCACAACAAGGCTATTCAAACTTGACTGCATTTGTGTAACGTAGGAGAAAAGATAATACGTGGAAAATAACTCATGGGGAAGAGATATGAAAGACAGGGTGAAAAACAACATTGAAAAAGAAAGAAGGGAAGAAATGAGACAATGCAAGGAACCGAAGAGTTGAAAGGAAGTTTGAAGAGAAAACCGACAGGAAGGAAGGAAGGAAGGAAGGAAGAAAGGAAGGAAGGGAAGAAAAACAGAAGGAAGTAACGAAGAAAGGAGACAATGCAGAGAACCGGAGAGTAAAAGGGAAGTTTGAAGGGTAAACCGAAAGAAAGGAAGGAAGGATAGAACGGAGGAAGGTAGGAAGGAAGGAGAGGAGGAAGGATAAGGGGATAGATGAGTGTATGAGGAAGAAAAGATAAAGATGAATGGCAGAGAATAATGGACAAAGAATTGTGGAAGTAAAGATATTGTAGTAGTAGTAGTAGTAGTAGTAGTAGTAGTAGTAGTAGTAGTAGTAGTAGTAGTAGCAGTAATTAATTGGAAAAAAACGATAGAACCAACTTTGGTCAATATCCAAATGCAATACAAAGACCAGCAAACCAATAAAATATATATAGAAAAATAAAAAAACAGCATAGAAACAAAAATTGCACCAGAGGGAACAAAAACTGATAACCCAAAATAAAAAAATAAATAAATAAAAAATAATAAAAAAACAGTAAACCAAAACGAAAAATAAAACATCAACAAAACTCAATATAAACTTCAAAACATCAACCAAAATAGAGAATGAGAGAGAGAGAGATAGCCCATCATTCTTATCTCCTCCTAATTCATCTCCTCTACTCCAATTCTGCTTCTCTCTCTCATCCATCCATCTATTTATCCATCCATCTCTTGTGAAAACAGCCTCCTCTTCGTCCTCCTCGTCTTCGTCCTCCTATTCCACATCCTCTCTCTTTCTCTCCCTCTCATCCCCCTTTCTCTCGTCTTCGCTTCTTCACGAGCTGAATTTTTTAAGGGTGGGGGTAATCTGTCTCTTTCCCGCGATAATTGAAGCCAGATCCCTCCCGCCCTCCATAGAGACGGGATCAAGGCCATAATATTAATGCCCCTGACAAGAGAGAAAGAGAGAGAAAGAGAGAGAAAGAGAGAGAGAGAGAGAGAGAGAGAGAGAGAGAGAGAGAGAGAGAGAGAGAGAGAGAGAGAGAATTTATTGCAAACCCTTAATATTTAGTACTTTTCCCTTCCCATAATTGAGTTCGTAGACATCACAACAACTTGACGCCCCAAGGAAGGCGATAATAACTTTAAGATTAGCTTACATTGTCTCCTTTTTCTTTTCCTTATTTTTCCCTTCCTATCCTATCCTCCCTTCCTTCCCTTAACCACCAGACGGGAAGGAGTGCGTTATGAGCTACAACATAAGATGGTGTTACGACATAGATAAAGGGAGAGGGAAAAGGGGGAAGGACTTATAAGAAAGGGGTAGATAGTGGAGGTCGTGGGAATAGTGTTGTGGTCGTTTTCTTTATCATAGATCAGTGTCCTCTTTTATCTCCTCCTTTGAGTCCTCCCCGCGACCTCTTTGTAGCCTTGGGATCAGAGTCTCGGCTGGGATGATTTGCGATCGCGTCCCTTGTATTGTCTTCAGTAATTGTTGATGTTTGTTCTGAGTTGGTATGTTTTTTTTGTTTTTTTTGTATGTGTCTGTCTGGGTCTTATTTGTGCGACAGTTTACCGGTGATACAATTATATTTATTTTGAGGGGGAGGTAATGGAGGTGTAATATTATTGAATTTGTATAAAATATTGTTTTCCGCACGATCATTCTTTTTTTTCTTTTTTTTTCCCTCTCTCTCATTCTCTCAATTTCTCTCTCAAATCCCAGGTTTCATTACAGATTTTTCACCGGAGACTCGAAAAGTGCAAATAACGTGAAGATCTTGGCGTTATAATGACGTAAAGCCTTTAATCCTCTCAGCCCCGCACAAAACCTGCCATTAAAACGAAGAGAACGCTGCTCTTTACCGATCGATATTTTTCCCCCCCATTTGAAAGTAAAGGCGCAGTGTTACAGCTCTATAAAGGCATATTCAGAGCAGATTCAGATTTGGATAACGTTCTGTGTGGCCTACGTCTTACAGGATAGAGTGGGATTAGGAATAGTAGCCGTTCAACACAACACAAAGCGAAGGAGTTTAGTCTTATCCTTACGCAACGCAAGGCTGGAAAGATTACACGTTTGCTATCCTTAAATAAACTTCCATCTCAGTACAAAGTCAGAGGAAGCTTTTGAAATACAGATAAGGTTTTAAGGTCGTCGGGGCAACTTAGTTACTTTCATTCAATTTCAGTTGGAACACAAACAGAGGTTGAGTTTACAATTGTTTTTTTTGTTTTTTGTTTTTTTATCAACAATGTAGTTTGAGAGAAATAAACTCTCCCCAAAACAAGGTTCGTGAGATGTAACACAATCACCTCGCGTTCAGTAACAGTTCCTTCCACCTTTCATTCACCTCCAACAAGAAGACAAAAGGTAAGGCTGTATTGAAGGGGTGCAAGACTAAAAATTTAAGGTTAAACTACTTCATTTTCTAACGCGTCCTCCTCCTCCTTTTCTTCTTCTTCTTCCTCCTCCTCCTCCTCCTCCTCCTCCTCCTCCTCCTCAGCCTCCAAAAAAACTCCCACCAACACCAACCTTACATTAGCACCTACACCTCCACTCCCTCCAAGACATTCCTCCTCCTTATGCTCCCTCCACGTCTCCCAGCCTCCCTTCCCCACTCTTTCTACCACGCTTCCCTGTCCCTATTACATTCCTCCTTCCTCACTGCTCCTCTCTACTCCTGTACCTATCCATCGTCCAACAGAGAGAGAGAGAGAGAGAGAGAGAGAGAGAGAGAGAGAGAGAGAGAGAGAGAGAGAGAGAGAGAGAGAGAGAGAGAGAGAGAGAGAGAGCAAGCCTAACTTCTATTTGGTCCTACATTAAAGAAGGAGAGGGGGTTGCAGAGGAGTAGGAGGAGGAGGAGGAGGAGGAGGATGAGGAAGAGGAAGAGGAAGAGGAAGAGGAGGAGGAGGAGGAGGAGGGGAAGAGGCCTTAGCGTACAAGCAGCCGTTTAACTTCCGGAATTCGGTATAAAACGGATCGAGTAGCAGCAACGCACTCACTGTGATCATTATATTTACTGTCGGCTCACGGATGGCTTTGAACCGGGAGCAAAGTTCTATGTGCCTCCTCCTCCTCCTCCTCTTCCTCCACCTCCTCTTCCTCCTCCTCCTCCTCTTCCTCTTTCTCCTTCTCTTCTTCCTCCTCCTCCTATTACTACTACCGTTTATTTTGTTTGCTATATAGGTTAGGATGCAAGTGAGGAAGGGAAGAAAGGGGGATAGGAAGGGATTGAGTGTGAGGTGAGAGGGATTGAGTGTGAAATTGAGAGGGATTGAGTGTGACGGTGAGAGGGATTGAGTGTAACCTGCCCCAGTTTTCTTTTGCAGTTTTTCTTTTAATTGTCCTATTACTTTATCCCTTATTTTCCCCTTTTTTTTCCTCCCGCCATTTTCCTCCTTTAATCCTTTACTTTATTCAGTATGTATAACAATTTTATTTTTTTTCCTTCATGTTAATTTCCTTCTCATTTATTTGCATTAATTTCCCTGCACGAGCACCAATCACTGGGCCTATTAGGAGGGTGGGAGGAGGGGCTTATCCTTCAACTGACCAATAGCATGCATCGAATTGGAGGAGGAGGAGGAGGAGGAGGAGGAGGAGGAGGAGGAGGAGGAGGAGGAGGAGGAGGAGGAGACAGGGAAATATTTATTCATTAGGTTAATTATAAAATCTTATCTTTATAGGAGGAAGTGGGAAGTTAGTTGATATATCTTTAAAATTCTCTCTCTCTCTCTCTCTCTCTCTCTCTCTCTCTCTCTCTCTCTCTCTCTCTCTCTCTCTCTCTCTCTCTCTCTCTCTCTCTCTCTCTCACTTTTTCCACGTATTCACTATTGACTCCGTTTAAAACTTCAAATAACACGAATATCACAGTCATTTCGTCCATTGCTTGTGGCTGTTGACCTTCATATTAATGTAAAACCAGGAGGAAGAAACGCTACACACACACACACACACACACACACACACACACACACACACACACACACACACACACACACACACACACACACACACACACCTTGTAATAAGTCGAACATTTATCTATACAGAGGAAATCACATGGATAGATAGATAGATAAACAAATAGATAAATAGATAGGACAATAAAGAGATAATGGAGAGAGAAGACAAAAATTTACAAGAACACCATTTAGACACGACCTACTTCCTTCCTCTTTTCTTTCCCTCCTCCTTCCTTACTATCTTTCTCTCTCTTTCCTTCCTTAGAGAGGGTGCAGGGGGGGGAGGGGGTTAGCAGACACACTGGCCTACATTCCTGGCCACCTAAGCCTCCTCAGGACTGGTGACTATGGCCACCACCAAGCCTCCTCCTCCTCCTTCCTTCCTTCTCCCTTCCCCTCACCTTCCCTCACCTTCCCTTCCCTCTCCTTTCCTTCCTCCGCCCCTCTGATGTCGAGCCTAAATCAGCCCACACAACGGATGGTGACATTGTGTAATAATTTTCAGTGTGCGTGCGTTCAACTAAGAAGGGGGAGGACGGACACACACACACACACACACCACACACACACACACACACACACACACACACACACACACACACACACCGCAAGTCTTGAAAAATCTGAATTACGGAGAGATTAATAATTACACAGATATGCAAGTTTAAATAGAAAAAATAAAGGGGAATAAAATGGAAGTTTATTTTAAGGGGAAAATGGCAAAGACATACGCACATAATTCCACTCACCATCTTGCGTAAACCTCCACGAAGAGAGAGAGAGAGAGAGAGAGA
>JAPQNM010000038.1:12078851-12086351 GCA_029783475.1 Metacarcinus magister
TGGGACTGACTCTACCTGCCTGCCTGCTTGCCTGCCTCTCTCTCCCCTTCTTGCCTCCCTGCTTCCCTTTTTTCCCTCCCTAACCCTCCCCCCCATAGGTTGCCACAAGCCTACCTTCACCCATCTCTTGTTCTATATTTTCCTATTATTTAATTTCCATTCTCATCACCCTCCTTCGATTCTCCTTTTATCACCTTCATTCACTTTTCTATTCTTAATACTACTCTTTCTTCCCCCTTAATCCCCGTACCCTCCTCCCACCTACCACTTAACTTTATCTTCAATTCCCAAAGCCTCTATTCCCTTCCCTTCACGTTCCCTTCGTTTCCCTTCCCTCCCTTCCCTTCCCCTTTCCCTCACGCTGCTGGACACGCGCTGCCCCTCGGCTCATCACAGTCTGGCGTAGTTCAGACCCTAACCTCGTACCCTTTCATCCGTCCAACCCACCAAAGGGAGAAAGACAAGCATTTTTTTATTTTCTTAACCTTGTAAATTTCTCGAGACCTTCCTCCATAAAATTTGTGTGAAAAATGGTTGTGTTAACATTTCCAAATCTTGCTGTTGAGAGATAAGAAGATGTATCATAGTTGTTATTAATGTCTGAAGTTATGAGAATTAGACTTGCATGAATATTAAAACGAAAAAAAAAATCAATCCATCGTAGTATTTGAAGTTTTTTTTTATATTTCTTTTTCTTTTCAATTAACACGTTTTAAGAGTTTCAAATATTCCATCTTTCAAGAAAACTCTTGCAAACTTAGGATCGTGTCGCACAATGATGTAGCAAAAGTTAGACGAATACTGAAGATTAAATTTCACTACCTCACCCCCATCCCTTCACCCTCAACATCACCCACACCCACACCCACCCACACACACACACACACACACCCACCACACACACACACACACACACACACGAGGTTTATGACATTCTTAAACCTAAACTTAACCAACAAACACGAAAGTACAAGTTATCACAAGATGAAAGATTTTTACGTTATACTAAAGTCTTCCTCGTCTTCTTTTTTCCTCATCTTTGTGTTGCCTCCTCTGCCTCCTCCTCCTCCTCCTCCTTGTATGTTTAGTAAGCTCACAGGAGATAAGCTCGTTAAGGAACCTCATGCCTCCTGTTCTCTCTTTAACCTGTACCTTTGTGTCTCTCACTTTCCTTTCTTCACTTCCTCTTTCCTTCCTTCCTTCCTTCTTCATCCCTCTCCTCCACCTCAGCCTCTTCTGCTTTTACTACTCCACTCTTTCCTTCATGTTCCTTAATTCCATTTTTCTTCTTCTTTATTTTATTTTCTCCTCCTCCTCCTCTTCCTCCTCCCCCCTCCTCCTCCTCCTAAACGCCCTGCTATGAACTGTCGTATTAGCAGAGTTATC
Source organism: Metacarcinus magister (assembly GCA_029783475.1). NCBI lineage: Eukaryota > Metazoa > Arthropoda > Malacostraca > Decapoda > Cancridae > Metacarcinus > Metacarcinus magister. The sequence continues at coordinate 12,080,238 of JAPQNM010000038.1, forward strand.
CCCTGAAAAAAAAGCTTGAAAAAAATGGGGAAAAAAAGAAGGGAAAAAAAAGTTTCTACGTGTGGGAATTTGACTTTTATCACAAAAATCCGACTGTCCATCCACAGTTCGAATCATCCTCGGTACATTTCATCCGATTTAGAACTCGCCCCTTCACTAATGCGATTCGCCGCCTCTCTCTCTCTCTCTCTCTCTCTCTCTCTCTCTCTCTCTCTCTCTCTCTCTCTCTCTCTCTCTCTCTCTCTCTCTCTCTCTCTCTCTCTCTCTCTCTCTCTCTCTCTCTCTCCCTCTCTGGAATGAAAAATATAATTCAATCCAATTTCTACCGGACTTTCTTTCCTTCATAATACCTATTGTTGCCTTTTCGTCCCCTTGATAAAGCCTCCTCTTTCTTATAGGCACATTCTGCGATAACATTCTGACCTACTTCCTTCTTCCCTTCCTTCCTTCCTTGCCTACCAACCCTCAAACGCCCCTTCCATCTCCCATCTTCCACCTTCCAGCTTCCACTTCCTCCTTCCTCCACTGCTACCCGCTGTATCCTCCTCCTTGTCTAGCTATATTATTGACTTACTCTTCTTCCTCGTCTCATTTTTTATCATTCTACATTTTCATTACTTTCACGTTATTTTATCTCTTGTTAGTTTCCTTATTTTCATTTTACACCGTTACGTCTTTTAACATCGCTAAATCCTTACGACATCATCTCAAAAACTCTAACCTCATCCTGATCCTACTGCTCCTCCTACTCCCCATCCTTCTGTTCGACCCCATCCTTGACCCCCTTTTCCACCTCTCCTACACATCCTTTACCTTTAACTCCATAGTCCACAACTGCCTTGATCTACCAACATGTTTTTTTCTTTCCTATTTTTTTTCCTTGGTCTCTGCCACTAATCCCCGTTGCCTCTCCCTGGTCATGATCAAAGTGTCGTCAAGGCCCAGTAATTGGATGCCAAGGCTGCCCTGTTGTGTGTGTTGGCGTTACAAGGGCAGCCCCAGAGAGGTGACGCACGGATTACCAGACCCTTCGTCAGCAAGGTACTGTAGCGGAGAGGGCGGGAAAAGAGGGGAAAAGAAAAAGAGGGGAAAAGAGAGAGGGGGAAAGGGAAAACGAATTGATCACTCACTTGGTTGTTTTCATCCTGTATCCTCATGACCTTCCATTACCTACCTCACTACATTAATAGTTAGTAGTACGACCCTCGCCCCCCCAGCCCCCAACCACCCCAATACCATACGGGAATCACCAAAATCGATCACCATCACGACCACAAACATGCAATAACATCAACTAGATACACCTGACACCACCACCGCAGTACAGACATCATAACCACTTTCAACATCACGACCCACCACCAGGACGACCACCACCACCACCACCACCACCTCCTCCTTACAACACCTGCCGCCAACACTATACAAGAGGCGCGAGAAGAGGTAAGAGGCTTAAGTTACTCGGTTGGTGTTAATAGTATTGAATGCCACCACCAGCCACCGCCACCATCACCACCACCGCCACCGCCACCACCATCACCACCACCACCGCAACTAGCTTTTGTTGTTCTTTTTTTATAGGAGTAAAAACGATAATATTTTTCTTACGTTCAACAGCAATAATGTTAACAGCAATAACAACAGCCACCATTAACAAACGCTATTACTACTAATGTTACTTGTTATCAATGCTATTCCTATTATTAAGTAGTAAAACGGTCTTGTACTATTACCGACACGAAATATCACTCACACACACACACACACACACACACACACACACACACACACACACACACACACACACACACACACCACCATTACTATCACATTACCAACAACAACCAATAATCAAACCACCACATTCACCACCACCACCACCACAACCACAATTCACCACATTTTCATCCCCACAACAAAACTGAACGAAAAAAATAAAAATATCCAGGGGACCAATTTGAAGTCAACACCAGACAAAATAGAAACTGTAAATAATCCCCAAAAAGACAGATCAAGTGAGCTCCAGAGGTGTTAAAAGCCTCCACTAGTAAGGGGGACAGAGCCGGAAAACAAAGAGTAGGTAGACAGCTCCAGAAAGACCGTAACAGCGGAAGGGACCTAGTAGAAGTAACGAAACTGGTCCATTCTTGCATTAGTAATAGGGACGAAAATAGTGATGAAGGTGAGTGGAAAGTCTTGTACAAAGGAAGCGTGGGAGGAAGGAGGTGGCGTGCAGCAGGTAAATTCAGAGTAGTAGCCTTGAACACTGCAGTAAAAGATAGTAATAGATAAGACGTAAAGACAGTTAGATAAGGGAGATTAACTTGACTAGACGCTAATACAACCGCGGTAACTTTGCGACTCGTAACCTTACTGACTGACTGACTGACACACACGCACACGCACACCCACACACACACACTTTCATTTGTTTGATTACCACCCTAAGCAATGTTAGGTAGAGTTTTATTGAAATTATTACCTACAGGTGTGTGTGGCTTGATAAAAAACTGTATTACTATAAACGAGAGAGAGAGAGAGAGAGAGAGAGAGAGAGAGAGAGAGAGAGAGAGAGAGAGAGAGAGAGAGAGAGAGAGAGAGAGAGCAGTGAAAAAGAAGGTCGCGGATCAGTGTACAGGATCCCATTTCACCGCTTTAGACACGCATAGAGAGCCTTGTGAGCTTTGGGTTATCATACACACACACACACACACACACACACACACACACACACACACACACACACACACACACACACACACACACACACATCAATTGGATCATATGATTTCCTGTAAGTAGTTGTGGTTGTTGAGGAGGAGGTGAGGAGGAGGAGGAGGAGGAGGAAGAGGAGGAGGAGGAGGAGGATATTGTAAAAAAGAGAATACATCGAAAAAGAGAAAAGAAAGCACATGAAAATGAGTTTGAAGAAGATGAGTTAATAGAAGGAAGGAAGGAAGGAGGCAAAGAAGGAGAAGAGGAGAGCAAGGATGAAATGCTAAAGGGGAAGTGAAGAGAATATGATAAAGCTGAGGAAGTAACAATGAGGAGAAGAAGGGAAGACAAAGGCAAAATATGATTAGCTAAATGAGTAAATGGCGAAGGGAATGCACGTACTATAGAAGATGAAGCAGAAGGGGAAGCACAGAGGAGAAAAGGGATGAGAGTAACATTAGGGAAAGTAGAGAGAGAGTGTGTAAGGAAGACGGTGAGAGGTTACACATTACGTTATCGTTATTATCATTATTATTATTATCATTATTGTTATTGTTATTGTTATTATTATTGTTACAGGGATACTTAGCAGCTCACTTGGATTACTGCCACCACAAACTGACTTTTATTATTAGTGTTATTGTTGGCGATGAGTGAAAAGTTATTAGTTATATTTTTTTTAATGAGCTGAATGACTGACTGACTGACTGACTGACTGACTGTATAATCTGATAAATAGAAAGCATTGTTTTTCTTTATTATTACGTAAGAAGAGGAAAATATTAGAGAGAGAGAGAGAGAGAGAGAGAGAGAGAGAGAGAGAGAGAGAGAGAGAGAGAGAGAGAGAGAGAGAGAGAGAGAGAGAGAGATTTTCCTACATACAGAGGTTTATATATTTCAAAGGCCTTCCTCCACTTTTCTGAAGCCAAACTAATATGATTTCATTTCAACTTTCATCTGCTTTTTTTTTTTTCTTCTTATATATCATTTTTAGTTAAGATTTTTCTTCTTCTATCCTCCTCCTCCTCCTCCTCCTCGCTCTTCCTCCTCTTTCGAGCAAAAATTACATGTCTTTTTATGGGTTTTCAAGATAGTTATTTCGACTGAAGATAATGTTCATGTTTCTCCTGAGTGAGTGACTGACTGACTGACTGACTGACTGAATGAATGAATGAATGGGATGAGATTTAGTGAAAGGAGGAAATGGAGGAATAAAGTAAGGGTGTGAGGCAGAGAAGGAGGCAAAGGAAGACTAGACGTGCAGATGGATGGTTGACTGACTAACCGACTGACTGACTGTGTGCTTTCAGGGACCCTCGGACTGTCCTATTCAAGTTTGCAACTCCCTCAATTTGGCTTTGTATCCCCATTCCCCTACCCCACCTCTCTCTCTCTCTCTCTCTCTCTCTCTCTCTCTCTCTCTCTCTCTCTCTCTCTCTCTCTCTCTCTCTCTCTCTCTCTCTCTCTCACCACACAACACGTCTTGCCACAACTTCAGTCCTCACTCAAATAAAAGCGACAAATGGAACAAGAGAACACCGAGGCTGCTGGTTAGAAATTAAAGGCTAAGGGACGACCACTGTTAGAGGCAATGGAGATCAAGCCTAAAAAATACATAAGGGATGGAGGAGGAGGATGTACGGTGGAGATTTACGTGCTGGTGACTTTGAAGGATAGGATCTTGGGGTAGGAGGGATGGGTGTGTATAGGAGGATTTTTGGATGTGGATGTCTCGAGAGGGAAGGAGAGATACAGGAAGGTAAAGGATGGTTAGTTAATGAAGAGAGGATAAAGGTTAAGAGACAAGACGTGGTTTGAGTGAGTAAGTAAGGCAAGAGGATTGAAATAGATTCGTGTGGGTCAAATTTTACTTACACAATAAAAATAGTAATCATATATGAATATTATGGTTAATTTTATCTGTTCTCAATACGGTGATTCACTTTCTTTTTCCACACACACACACACACACACACACACACACACACACACACACACACACACACACACACACACACACACACACGTCACAAAAGGCTATTGCAGGCATCTGATTAAAGCGTTCTGGCCCCACTCCACCGCCATAACGCCCCACAAAGGAATGGATTTGGCTGCTGGTCTCAAACGGGGAGGTGGGGAGAGAGGAAGGTAGGCACGGGCCTCTCCCCTCTAGCGGGTATATATTCGGGAGCGGGGTAAGGGAGGGAAGGAGAAGTTTGTGTTGGAGGTGGCGAAGTATATAATGTGGAAGTATACTGAGCAAATATGTGCAGGTATTTAAGAAAACTTTTAAATTAATACACTATTTGCTGGAAAACTCAAAAAGAAGATAATGATGACCAAAAACGGATTGAACGGAACGAAATAACTAATCGATCACTTCATTACCTGTTTCCCTTTCCCTAAGTTAGTATCACACTATTTTTGCAAGAATAGAGACATGTTAAAGTTTTAAAATACCATAGAGTGCCTTAAATTCTTTTCACACACAAATATAGTATAAGCAGTTAATATCAAACCAATTCAATGCACTATATAAAAATAAACAGAATATACAAGTAAATACCAAATAGTTATTGTCACGTACACAATATGAAACTATTATTACACCAGGAAGAGGAAGGTGCAATATAATAAACTATAATATATTACTTTCTTAGGTTACGACAAGATTTAGATCCACCTGAAACCTCCGCCTTTGTGCTCACTAATAGAAAACAATAGCCTGAGGAAATATTAAGAAGATTATAAGTGCTAATAAGAATCTACATACATAATAAAGAAAATATGAGCTCAAAGTTACCTCAGTATAAATTATCCTCTGTTTCCAGCGCCTCTGTTCCTGTCTTTCCATGTTGCAATTATTTCTTCGTTGCTGTATTGCACTTGTTGTTGTTGTTGTTGTTGTTGTTGTTTTGTCACTGTGAGGAACCAAGCGCTGCTGTCAACCTCTTCAATGCACATTTGCGTACTTCAAACACCATTCCTAAAAAGTACAGAAAATGAATAAAAAGGAAAACAAAAGAGATCTTACAGCCCACCGCAAGAGAAAAAAATTATATCATTTACTAAAAAAAAATTAATGAAAAAGATCTTGAAACACAATTTGTTCGTCTTACTTTTTGTATTATTATTACTTTATTTTTTCATCAATCAGTTTAAGTATTAAGGTTACACTTATAAAATCATATAGATAAGTAATCAATCAAATCAAAGTGAGATTAAATAAAAAAAAATAAAAAAAATAAAGAGATCGATATAAAAACAGTTAGCTTCAGACAAGAAAATTAATCCACCTATGAGAGAGAGAGAGAGAGAGAGAGAGAGAGAGAGAGAGAGAGAGAGAGAGAGAGAGAGAGAGAGAGAGAGAGAGAGAGAGAGAGAAAAGGGACTCTGAGG
>JAPQNM010000038.1:12091351-12098851 GCA_029783475.1 Metacarcinus magister
GTGTGTGTAAAGGATTAAAAAAATATATATAAAGTAAAAGGATATTAGAAGAGGGCAGAGTTCGTACACACACACAGGCAAACACACACACACACACACACACACACACACACACACACACACACACACACACACACACATTACAATCCTTTTAATACATCTACCTAATCGTCCTGAAATCATTAATCATGACAAGTGAACATTTGCACAAATTTAAATACATTACAAACACAAACGCATCAAACATTTGCACATGAAAACAAATACAATAAACTTATAAATTATTTAAAACTGGTTTCAACACTACAACCTGACACCTAATAATACTATAGAGGCAGAGGTTGCAGTGAAGTCACCCCACCTTGAAATACCTTGTCTCACCTTGAAATGATCAGGGGTGCAATTCCGTGGTTCCTCATCAATAGCAATTACCTGCAACTCCTTTCAAAGCGGTCATGCGGGTTATGTACACTTTGCATTGTAAGTTCTCACCGACCCAATAATGCAAGTGAAGATTATCCGGAACTACACCATTTATAATCATTAAATTCTGCTCCTGCTCGTTACCGAATATTTCCTACTCGCACAATTCGAAATTCACGGAGGAGGAGAGAAAGGAAACCCCACATAAAACACAAGCTTGGCTGCGTCGGCTCATTAATGCGGGAATATCAGTCGAGATTTTTCGTTTTTTTTTCGTCCTTCCCTCCAGCAAAAGTGTAGCTTCCTCCGAACGGCGTACCAGTCAACCCACCCACCCATCCCCTCCCCTCCCCTCCACCCCCGACACCAGAACCGTCAAGGTGGTGAGAGAGAGAGAGAGAGAGAGAGAGAGAGAGAGAGAGAGAGAGAGAGAGAGAGAGAGAGAGAGAGAGAGAGAGAGAGAGAGAGACGAAAAAAAATTATATGTACGTATATATACCTGACTTGACTATTTTTTTTCTTAATATATCAAGTCATACCCATTAGTATTTACAACGAAGTATAATTTACAGTCTGGTGCACCTTTTCAAGATGTTCATTGTTCATCAAATCATTCGGGAGTGAAGCAAGAATAGGCGAGGCCAACACGGTGAGGCCCCTGGAGACTGCAGCACAAGGCCACGCTTCGCCTTGTGACAAATCGTAGTGCAGCTTACCGAGAAAACATTGGCTTGGCATTTAGCGCGTCGAGGAACACAGCAATTTGAGATGTAACATAATATACAACTGTAGTACAATTTGTATCATTAGCTTGAGGTAAAAGCTTTCTATGTTTACCATGAGCATGGTTGAGGATAATGCGAGGCGTGAAGGAGGTGAAGCAAGGCAAGGCAAGGCAAGGCAAGGCAAGGCAAGGCAAGGCAAGGCAAGGCAAGGCAAGGCAAGGCAAGGCAAGGCAAGGCAAGGCATGGCAAGGCAAGGCACGAGGCTCAGACATGGACAGTGAGATACGGTCAAGGTTGCCTCTCGACTCATTCCAGCTTGGCGAAGGACTAGACTGCGTGACTTTTAAGTGAATTAATTCCTGTGAGTTTAACTTGAACCAACTTCAGTTCAAACAGAGATGCGCTTCTCTCTAGGGAAATCCAGGTGAAATATGATGAAATGGTTACTCTCGCCTGACTGTTCCCGAACTTAAATTTAAAACCATTGAAGGAATAATTACATCCCTTCACACCCCGCCTCGCTCTGCCCCTTCTCTGTGACAAAGGACAAACCTGATTAATTCTATTTCAATTAATTTGACATTGAAATTAGGCTCCGCAATTAATTACATTCAGCTTCGGTTGTCATTACAATTATATCAAAGTTATTACAAACCCGAATGCAATGCCAACATCTCCCAGCCTACCATCTACACCCTGTCTGGCCACATTGCACTCTCTCCTCCCTTTATTCCCTTCTTCTATCTCTCCTTCCCTGTTCCAACCACTTCCCTTCCCTCCTCTCCTCGTCCTTTCTCTCCCTCTTCCTCTCGAACCATCTCCTCCACAACATAAACTTATCAACACACAAGATATATTTGACCTTGACCTACACGAACTTTTATTTACTATTATGAATATCTAGCACACCCCAAATTATAAAGGGAGAATGCAAGGCTCTCTCTCTCTCTCTCTCTCTCTCTCTCTCTCTCTCTCTCTCTCTCTCTCTCTCTCTCTCTCTCTCTCTCTCTATCTATCTATCTTTTTTATCAGTTCGACAGAAACTGAATTCGGCTTTTAAAACGACAGGTTTTCCCATTACTGCACAACAACGGAGTTCTAGTGTGTGTGTGTGTGTGTGTGTGTGTGTGTGTGTGTGTGTGTGTGTGTGTGTGTGTGTGTGTGGGTGGGTGTCACTCTCTAAGGCACTCAGCGGTCATGCCTTCTGGTGGCAATGAGTGAAGCTCTCCCAGAATCATGTACTGCGGGTGTGGGTTATTACTATCAATACTTGCTGTTATATTCTCCAAAACCAACTAAAGCTGAGTGCTGTACTGTTGGACGTCAGGTTTCCACAAACAAAAGTAAAGGTTTTGCAATATTCATGGCCTTATAAAGAAGATGGAATGGAAAGAACTATTATTCAGACGTATGGGCTATTACTTTTTATTTTAGAGTAATATCAAGCAAGGTTAGTGTGGAAATATTGCTTCCATGCATGTATAAAGAGGATGTATCACTGGAATATGTATAGTTGGATTTCCATTTGTCCATTTGTCATTTGATATTTCCATTCCATGCTCTGCCTCACTTAAGATGAAAACTTGAGATGAAAACGAACAAGAGACAGGTGACAAGCGTACGGCAGGTGAGCTTACTAGGCGCGTGAGTTGTTATGAATAGTAAGAACATATAGCAAAATAACGACCTTATTTGTGTTGTAACTGACCTCAAATTTCATTCAACATTAAACTACAACCAACACCCATTCACGAGACAAGTTGTTCCCTTGGTATTAAAGTTAGCGTTGATTAGGAAAAAAAAACCTATTGGTAACACGTGTTAGTTTCGAGTCAGGCAAACGTGCTGAACTTGCTCCGGCAGCGACATTACATATATGGTCAAAGTATTATATGTTTTCTAATACAAAATACACATCAATAACATGAATCTGAAAAGCATTTACAATATTTTCTGATTTGCGAAAACCACATGAAATTATATATAAATTATCCTACAAACTAGCAAAATATGTATCACGGACTACCACCAGATGGCATGACCGCTCTCTCTCTCTCTCTCTCTCTCTCTCTCTCTCTCTCTCTCTCTCTCTCTCTCTCTCTCTCTCTCTCTCTCTCTCTCTCTTTCCGTCCCAGCGCCCCATCTGGTGGCAGAAAAATAACTCCCTTTACCTTCACCCACAAACTTCGGGGCAGGGATAATAGCGATCCAATTACTGACCTTTACAAACCCTCATTACATCTAACGACTCGTGATCGGTTCCAGGAGCTCCGAGTGGCCAGACCCCGCCCCTTCCCCTCCCTTTACCCTCAGTTTGCGCGATGATTGGCCTCCTGATACCCCCTGACAAGCACTAGCAAGCATCTGATTGGTTCCCTTCTCACCACTTGTATGTTGTTCCTTGTCTTGATCGCTTGCTCGCTCCCACCTTCCTGTCTGGATACTGCTCTTTGTTCTACTTGGATTCTGTTTTTATATCTCTTTCTCTAAGTGTGTGTGTGTGTGTGTGTGTGTGTGTGTGTGTGTGTGTGTGTGTGTGTGTGTGTGTGTGTTACGGTCCATCAACTGTCAATACTCCCAATGAAAAAGCTTGTTTGCATAATCTTATTTACTTAACCGCTCTCTCTCTCTCTCTCTCTCTCTCTCTCTCTCTCTCTCTCTCTCTCTCTCTCTCTCTCTCTCTCTCTCTCTCTCTCTCTCTCTCTCTCTCTCTCTCTCTCTCTCTCTCTGACAATAACAACCATTCCGGGCTATTGTATTAATTAAAACTATCAATATAAAATGGTCCCCCTGAAGCTGGCTGGCTCTGAACTAGGTACTCACGAGTTACCGTTTGGATCAATAATTACCTTTTACGATATTAATCCGATTTATTTTTAGGAGTAAGGGTTGAAAGTTTTGATCCTATACGCTTTGAGACGTGTGCGTGTGTGCGTGTGTGCGTGTGTGCGTGCGTGTGTGTGTGTTTCCCTTCCTGAACAGAGCACTAAGCGGAGTCATTGCCAACAGTATTACCAATAACGACCAAGAAGTAACCCCAGTGATGCCAACTACGTATCGGTCTCCAGTGAGTCTTTGAGGAAATGGTTCGAATCAACACGAATGAATTACGTAGCAGGAGAGCCATCAGGTGGTGGTGGTGGTGGTGGTAATACTAGTGCTCAGTAGAAGTAGAAGTAGAAGTAGAAGTAGAAGTAGTAGCAGTAACAGTAGTAGTAGTAGTAGTAGGAGGTGGAGGTAGAGGAGGAAGAGTGGTGGTGGTGGAAGAGGAGGTGGTGGAAGAGGAGGAGGTGGAAGAGGAGGAGGTGGAAGAGGAGGAGGTGGAAGAGGAGGAGGTAGAGGAGGAGGAGGAGGTAGAGGGGAGGAGGAGTAATAGTTGTAGTAGTAGTAGTAGCAGAATAAGTAATAATATTAGCAACATCATATAATCATTTATATTCCAATCAAATACACGACAAATACACTTCAATCATAACACACTGCATTGCTACACTATTGAAAGTGGTACCATTTCAATATTAAACAATAAAAAAACAACAGATCTGCTTTTGATACCATCTGACCTAAATCAAGCTTGCCATCACACACCCACACACACACACACACACACTCACTCCCACAGCAATACTTCGTGGGAAGAGGAGGAGGTGGTGGTTACAAGTGTTCCGTCTCCTTAAACTTCCTTTACTACTAAATTAAAATAAACATACCTAACTTGACCTGTCCTGACCTAAGCTAACGTGAAATAACCTGACGTGCATTTATAACAATAATGTCGACTAGAAACTCGCACGTTCACTCCCTCTCTTCTGTGCACGGAATGCGAGTGAATTCCACCCTTTAGTATTTCCATAATAAAACCTTACTATTACCGGCGTCCCTCCACCATGCTTCCACCCTCTCATATCACCACTAGAACGCAAAACCAACCTAACAATGGGTGGTGATGATGCAAGATATAGATAGAAGCCTTAAAAGTTCGCTTTATGCACGCCAAATGTGGTCAGGCTATGTGCAGAGGTAGCGCCAAATCTCCCATCTGCGAAATTTCCGACTCCCCAGGCTAAGCGGCAGACGCTGGTTAATTAAGATTGGTTTCACTAACCCACTAACCCACTGCAGCGGCCCAGTGTTGTGAAGGCAAGGCTACCACAAGGGATTCAAGGCCGAGTTTACCATTTCGAGAAGTACAAAATAAGTAGAGGATTGCACGCCGCGCCGCCACCACCACCACCACCACCCAAGCCATGCGGCCACCATGCGTCCACCGCTACCCTCACACCCTTCCACTTTATCATCCTCCATCCCACCCATCCGCCCTCCCATCCCCTTGAAAATCATACCATCATACCTGTTGTTCAGTAATGAAGTAAACCTGGGTGGTATATTCAGCCATACCACTCGGGAAACGTAAAAAATGGTGTTACTGATCTGCAACGACAAAAACACCCGACCCACTTCACACACTACAAGAAACTGACTCCCCTCTAGGACGCCAAGCTTAACCGGCACCCTTCAGCCTATCAGAAGCCTTGTTACATGTCTGGGTTTAACCAATGATAAGTTCCGATACATGTGTAGGCTCAACAAGCTCGAACAGGTAATCGGCGTCAAGCGACAAATTTTTACGAACATTATTATATACATCAGAATCACTAATATTTAATGATAGGCTTTAATTTTGTGATCAGTATTGCGTATAAGTTTTGTTTAAATATGATAAAACACTGTAACTGCAAAAGCAACGTAAAATATAACAACAGTAGCCGAGTCGAAGCACGGTGTCATTCTTCACACGTTGCTCGTTCGGTTCAGGTCCAGATGAATATATTTTGTGCTAACTCTATATCCACTGGTTCTTGCCTGACGTATAATACAGTGATCATTATTTATGGGGCTATTTAGCACACCGTAAAGGTATTAAAAAGAAATGGTCATGAATGCAAATAACAAAGGGAGCGAAATAAAGAGAGAGCATTAATATAGAACGAAACAAAAAAAAGTATTACAGAATAACTGAGATCAATCCTGCTTCTGGTAATCGCTTAACAGACCCGGAACCATTTTACTGCCGCTGCTAATTAATTGGAAAGCTTCGGGACAGTGAAGTGAAGCTCGGTGTTCACTCACTCACGACACGTTCACCAGACTCCCGATCACATGCAAGGCTAAGCAGAGGAAAAAGGGAGACGAGACAACGATTCTTCAAACTATAATAAATGTTTACACGATGATTCTTACGTTACATCGCTTTTCATGTTGCTGATACTGACTCTACATGAGGATTTTATCGACACGTAATCGTATTTCTCTGAAGAAAACGTGGAGCAGAAAGAAATTAAGAGAAAACTTCATGATTAATCGGATGGAGAACTGAACTGGAAAAAAAGTTAACTAAATGGATTAGACAGAGCGGAGAAGACACGAACAAAAAGGAAGAACAAAATAAAAGAAAAGATGCTCGTAAAATAGATTAGATTTGCGAGAGAAAAAAAAAAAGATAATGAAATGCAAATTATAAGGCAACTAAAAGAGAAAAGAAAATGAGAATAGAAGAAAATAGAACAAGACTGGTTAAGGTAAAGACATATTATAAAGAAAGCATGTAAGAATTTAGATACTATAAAGATATCTCCCTCGTGGATCAGGTTTTGGGAGGAAAGCACCAATGTATTTAAGGAAACGATGGAAGGAAATAGATGTAGTGTCATGGACATAAAAAAAAAACCATAGAGATTGAAGAAGACAAGAAAAAAAGTAGATTGGAAGACAATATAGTTCAACATTCGTAAGTTTTTTCTATTCACTGCTCTAAGGACTAAAGAGAGACCTCCACCAGTAGTCTTTTTATCTCACCTGGCAGCTCATCAGTGTACTCAGGTGAAGATTCAGACCCACCCACACCATCATCCCTCAAGTTTAAGAATAACCTTCATACCCCGAGCACCTGATCATACAAGAACCGATAGTGTAATAATATGTTCCTCTGCGCGTCCCGTGAAGTAGATTGGGTCCCGCCTTGTGTGTCTCGTGGAACACCCTCAAGGCAGCCTCGTCTTGTCGATGCTTCAGGTTATTGGCAGGTGTTGCGTGAGGGGCTGGAGTTCCATTTCTCGCCACAGAACCTTCATCAATACTTTTCCAGCTTCTGACATGTGTGGGTGTGCAAGACATACACGTGACGACAGAGTGATGTAGATAACGCCTCACCTCAGCTCACTACAGCGTCAGAAGTCACTAAGTCATACAAGAAACTGACAAACTTGCACTGGGAGGTGACGTTCAGTGAGACCTTGAGACGGTGAGGTGACGGTAAGGTCGGAGGCGCTGGAGGTGTTTGTTCAAGGTTGTT
>JAPQNM010000038.1:12103851-12108851 GCA_029783475.1 Metacarcinus magister
TCTCTTTAGCTTTACGTATATTCAAATGACTTTTAAATTATCTAATAAATTAAACCAACAAAGGAACAGAGTCGACTGCTTAGGCTCATACAGACAGCAGTCATTAGTTTTCATTACCTTGCTACTTGGTAAATTTGTCTAAACTAAACTCACTAACTCACTCACTCACTCACTCACTCACTCTCTCTCTCTCACTCTCTCTCTCTCTCTCTCTCTCTCTCTCTCTCTCTCTCTCTCTCTCTCTCTCTCTCTCTCTCTCTCTCTCTCTCTCTCTCTCTCTCTCTCTCTCTCTCTCTCTCTCTCTCTCTCTCTCTCTGATTACAAAAGGAGGGGAATGTATCGAACGGAGTGAAGGGAACAGGGTGAAATATAGCTTCGGTGACCTTGAAGAGGGAGTCGAAGAGCCAGAGGAGCGAGTTAGATAATATAATGTATGTGTGTGTGTGTGTGTGTGTGTGTGTGTGTGTGTGTGTGTGTGTATGTGGGTGTGTGTGTAATTCGTATTCAACTTATATTGTTCTTTTCATGATAACACAAACCATAACATTATAATCAATGGAACAACTATGATGAGGCTTCAGGTAGCTGTTATTGGCAGCATTTGTGTAGATTTTTACCTATTTTCTGACGGGTTCATGTTCGCCCGAGCAGGGAAATATAGTTTAAATACAGCTTCCAATCAGCACCCTCCTCCTCCTCCTCCTCCTCCTCCTCCTCCTCCTCCTCCTCTTCCTCCTCCACCTCCTCCTTCTCTCCTTCTTCCTCGAGTTTAGGCCTGAATGAAGGGAGTAGAGGAGAAGGTGGTGTGACCTTGAGTGTGTGTGAACGATGTGTGCCCACAAAGTTAGGCTAGACGAGTGGCCTGTATGTGCTCGTCGACAGTGCTATTAGGCTCTCTCTCTCTCTCTCTCTCTCTCTCTCTCTCTCTCTCTCTCTCTCTCTCTCTCTCTCTCTCTCTCTCTCTCTCTCTCTCTCTCTCTCTCTCTCTCTCTCGCGCGCTGTGTACCCTTGTTGCGGCAAAGGAAAAGGTCTTCCTGAATATCCGTTACCATTATCGCTCGAGACAGGCCGGAAGAAAGGCAAATTTTGGGGAATAATTTATGCCAAAGAGTTTGTGTGTTGCCAAGAGCGGTGGAGGCGCCTGCTGTTACCAACTCGGCGGTGTTACCAACTCCACAATTTCGCGCTTCATGCTTCCACAAAGACTGGCATTCCATTGCACTGCACCAAGTTGAGAGAAAGAGTGCGTTTTTTTGTTGTTTTTTTGTGTGTGTGTGTGTGTGTGTGTGTGTGTGTGAGTGTGTGGGAGTGAGGTGAGGGTGAGAGAGAGAGAGAGAGAGAGAGAGAGAGAGAGAGAGAGAGAGAGAGAGAGAGATTTGAAAGTGTGAAATACTCCCCAAATATTATTGCCGAACCCGAGAGAATAAAATTGATATTGCCATATTTCCATCTCTGTCCAATCAGGCGGGCTGAGGGAACTAAAAAACATGTGTGTGTGTGTGTGTGTGTGTGTGTGTGTGTGTGTGTGTGTGTGTGTGTTGTGTGTCTTACTATTTTTTGTAGGATAATCAAACCTGTAATGTTTTGTCTTCTTGTACTTCTATATCATAAACTACTTTGAATTTGAGAGAGAGAGAGAGAAAGGTCAAATTGATTAACAGTAATAACAAGAAATTCTAAGATATTCTCGCCCTTCTTTCCACATGTCTTTCACGGTGTTTCTTCCGGCAGGTGTCTGATGACCTGGGTTACGTGATCTACTCAGCGTTGGGCAGCTTCTACATCCCCAGCTGCATCATGATCTTCGTCTACATCCGTATCTACTATGCTGCCAAGGCTCGGGCCAGGCGGGGCGTGCCCAAAAAGAAGCCTGTCCCCGCGGGTGCTTCTCGGGCGCCAAATGTAAAATCTCCCAAAAACAAGGTAGTCTGCAAGACCGATAGACACAACGCCACCACAGCCACCACTACAACCAGCTTTTCTAAGCCCATCGCCTCCACTCCCGTCCCCAACGCCGACGACTCCAGAAACGGGGCCAATGAGCGGTCGGGGCTGCTCAACAAGAAGGTGCTCATCTGTGACGTGCGCGTGCACGAGGAAGTGTCGCCCTCCAGGTGCATCACGCCCTCCGACGACCTGGTAGATGATATCCCGCTGAGGACGGTGAGTGAGCAGGTGGATGCAGACCACCGGAACCACAATACCAAGAACGAAAACGGCCTCTACCTGGGCCCTATCGGGCCTGACAATCCTGATCTTACTATCGGCCTCCCCACGCCCACGGTGCCCCCAACAGCCATCCGAGAACCTAACCACAGCAACGTGGGCGGCGTGACCATTGCGTCCCCCGCGGGCTCACTGCGTCACGGGGTGTCGGTGGCCTGCATGGACGGTGACCAGCTCAGCGACATCGACCCGTCATCGTCAGACTCCGGTGTCGTGACTCGGTGCTCGGTGGTGAAGCCCCTCAAGCTAAGGTTTTGCCATCCGCTGCTGGGGAAGAAGTTGACCAAACCCAAGCGGGAGTTGATCGACATGGGGCGAGTCTCTACACCAAAGGCTCGCGATCCCGAGAAGGAGAAGCGGAGGCTGGCGCGTAAGAAGGAGAAGAGAGCCACGCTGATCCTCGGCCTCATCATGGGGTCTTTCATCGCCTGTTGGTTTCCATTCTTCTTCATGTACATTCTGGGGCCGCTCTGCCCTGCTTGCTACATCCCTGGCTACGCCTTCGACCTGGCCTTCTGGCTGGGCTACATGAACTCCGCCTTCAATCCTGTTATATACACCATCTTCAACAAGGACTTCAGGCGGGCATTCAGAAAAATCCTTTTCAAATAAGTAGTGTATTGGCGTCCGTGTAGGCGAACGGCTCTGAAATTTTGCTCATTCATGGTGAGTGACGCTGCCTCAATCTGCTGCACACAATTCAGAACTAAGAATTACGAGCACCACATATAAGAGGCAACTCTGACCTCTCAGAATAATTTGTACAAGATTTTTTTAGAGTGCTATTTATATTTTAAGTTCCACCGTTCATGACATGACGTAAAAGAAATTTTGACGCCATGAATAAAATGGAAAGCGGACCAATGGCTGACCCCATGGGATCAATTACTGTGCTTTTAGAGACGTGGCGGGGCGGGGCGGGGCGGAGTGGGCGAGGATAAGCCCCACAGCCCTAATCTGCACGCCGTTAACGACCTTGAGTTACCGGCGGCGCCACCTTGGGTTGTACACAATACGCTTCAACACACACCTGAGATAATTATAATCATTATGTTGTTTTCATGAGAGATGCAAACTACGATGTTAAGGTTTCTTCCTGTTGAATATGCACCGTAACCGCCAGTTTTTACTTGGCGTGCATACAAAGTAGTAATACTTGTGTGCAAATGTATGTGAACTGTAACATAGAATTCGTCTATGAACTCACATATAGATGCACACATATATAGTCATTGATATGTATATGTATATGTTGTAGTTGTACTATTTTCTTGTTGATGCCTAACGACTGACGTGGATGAGAGTCCCGTTGTGTCTTGTGTGCGTGCGTGAGCAGCAGCCCCACGCGTGGCGGCGGGGAGGGTGTCCCAGCAACGAAGGTGGTGGTGGTGGTGGTGGTGGTGGTGGTGGTGGTGATGGTGGTGGTGGTGGTGGTGGTGGGTACCGTGCAGACTGCATGCAAGTCACAGGCTTCACTGACAACGACGAGAGGCGTAGGTCAGTAGCGATCGTGACCACAAGGTGAAGAGAAGACGTTCGTGCGGTGATGGTGACAAGAGGGAGGAGTCAAAAGCCGCCCACCACCCATCGGCGTCATCACTTCAGAAGTTATCATCGAAGTAGTTTCATTCGCTGCAGTAGTCAGGCCAGAGGCAAGCTGAGTCCCTCTCTGGCCTTAGTCATTTTCTGGCCGCCTCAGCCCGGCCTGGAGTGTGTCCCGGGCGGGGGTGCAGGCCGCGCAGCCCCACGCTCCCCACACCTCCACCAGGTGCCAGGCGTGGGGAGGGTCGGCTGTCGTGTAGAGTGTGTGTGTAGCCAGCGACTTAGTCACGTATGAACGGATGTTTTAATATCGTATATACATCAGCATCGCGCCAAAATGTTGCACGAATGAAATAGTCTTTCCACTTTACTCTGATATCAAAATCGAAACTGAGATTATAATCACGCTTAGCATATGGCAGCCAAGGCTTAAGCCCTCATCAAACATTCATAATTTATAAATGATAAATGAACTCTCCATTTTAAGTGAATAAGGTGCAGCATTTCGCGAGGCTTTCATTTTGTCACCAGGACGCAGGAAAGAAATACACATGTCACGAGGCGGAGGAAGAGTAGCGACAGATGACGAGTCATTGTGTAGCTTGTGCAAGTGTTCATGGAGCCGCGTGTGTAAATAAAGGGTAGGAAGGCAGCGTGGTGGGTTTGCTTAGTGGTCCACAGGGAGGTGAGGGCCGGTGGTCAGGGTAGGTCACTCGAGCGAGGTTGCCTGTTTGGCCTTTTTGTACGTTTCATTGCGTCAGGCGTTTCCTTTCCACGAGTTTTGACAGTAGTTGTCATCATCACTGCAGCCTCCATCACCTTTTTTTACTGTTGTCATCATCATCCTCACCTCCATCTTTGGTACAGTAATCACCCTCACCACCATTATTTCACGCATACATACATACATACATACATCATCATCACTATATGACAAGCTATTGTTTACGACCACCTGCCCTCAGCGGAAGAAACGCACACGTGTACGCACAACTCAAAAAAAAGTACACAATAGGTGCGCGTACACGGATAGAATGGAGCGAGAAGAGAAGTGTTGCCGTGGGCCTCTACGATAACTTTAATAATTCACGTTTTTTCTTAATTAAGGTGGTGAGGGAAGGAGCCACCCAGGTGGACCCCCCCTCCCCTCCCTCACCTGGCCACCGCAAACACCTGTGATGGTTAGTAAATAGCGAATCACTGAGGAGGAGGAGGAGGAGAAGGACCATCAT
>JAPQNM010000038.1:12111351-12115700 GCA_029783475.1 Metacarcinus magister
TTACTTTCATCGTGCACGTTTTTTCCTCGTATTTCATGGACGTTTATAGAGACTCCTGTCCTGCCAACACGACAGAGGAGGAGGAGGAGGAGGAAGAGGAGGAGGAGGAGAAGGAGGATGCCACGACACCACCCACTTTCCCAGCCTCTCTTTGCCTACCCTAATCAAGGTGTAGTAGTAGTAGTAGGTGGAGCAGGTGAGGCAATAGATCAGGCAGGCAGGCAGGCAGGCAGGCAGGTAGGCAGGTGTTTTTTACTTGCTCATTCCTCAATAGCAACTCAAGCTTTGATAACAATAAATAAATAATTGCTGAAACTTTAAACACAGCAACTTCGAATGTTTATTTTTATTCATTTATTTATTTATTTTATTTTATTTTTTCTAGGGGGGCACACATAGTTTCACTCTGCTAAACTTCCAAGTGGCTTCCATACTCTTCAAATTCAATATGTAACGATAAAAGTCTTGTACTCTTTGATTATTTTGTCTTCATTTTTAATAAAGAACTGCAAACTTCGCAACATCAGTGACGCAAATTTGTGTTCATAATTATAATGACTAGTATGACCACCAATTTTTGTTCCGTTTCTACCTATTTGTTATACTGATATCCTTTATAACCCCAAGGCCTCCCACACGCTAAACCTCCTTCTTTTGTTATTCCTTTCTACATGTGTTACTGAAATCTTTTATAATCCCAAAGCCTCCCCCGATAACCCTCCTTCCTACACGCCCCTTTAAACACACCTGTGAAACACCCCCACAACCCACACCCCAACAACACCTGAGCATAATCCTTCTTGACCTGGTCTACCTAAGCTTTTTCTTTCACTCTCCAAATATCTGAAACAGTTCCATATATATATACATATATTTTTATTAGGTTTGTAAGTTTCCTGAAGAAAACCATATCTGTGTAGTGTCCAAGTTGTACGTTCCCTGGAAACATATATATAAATCTATTCAGGTTTTTACTGTAAATAAATAAATGATATAATATAAAGCAGCCGGTCTTATTTTGTAAAACGAGTGCAAAGGAAATAAAAAATATTACCGCTAAGACTAATACTTGAAGAAGCAACAGCTGTACATAGACTTTAGTGAAGTAGTTGGTTGGTACTTCAGGTAGTGTCTGTTTTACCCCCTCTCCCTGATCCCCTGTGTCTGTTGATAGTTTGTTAAGGAGCCAAACGGAGACTACAGTGTTTGTCAAAGGTGCTATTTGTAGTGTGTTGGCCACCGCGCTTCTTCTTTCGTTTCCTCATTGGTGATGAACGAAGAGGAAACAGTTGATAATACAGCAAAATGACGATGTTAAAATAAAAGATGAATTCAGTGTTTAGGATGAAAGTAAAAAGAAGAGAAAGAAAAATAAACTATACCATTGGTGAGCACTGACACACACACGCACACGCACACGCACACACACACACACACACACACATACACACACACACACACACACACACACACACACACACACACACAATAGCCACAGATGAACGGCAGGATTAGCACACAGCTCAAGAGCGTAAATACCAAAGGCAGGAAGAAAATTATGACCAAGAGGAGGAGGAGGAGAAAGAGATCAAGCAGAAGAAGAAAAAGGAGGAGGAGAAGGAGGAAGAAGAGGAGGAGGAAGAGGAGAGGGGGATGGATTCACTGAGGAGGAAAAGAGGGTCTGTGAAAGTAACCGTCCGCCATCCCTCTCTCGCTCCCTCGTGATCTTGAGAATTTCCCTAAAGGTCAAAATTCCCGACCAGAACACTCACATGACTCAAATGGTTTGCATCCCTAGTTTTTTGGAGGGAAAGCAGCGTGTGTGTGTTGTCGCCAGATGCTTGCCAATGGTGCGTCCCAATATGGAAAAGGAATGTTAACTAGAGAGAGAAAACTATAACGTAAATAATAAGATGATGAGAGATACATGTGAATATTTATTTTTTCTCTATCACTCTCTTTCTATCTATCACTCTCTTTCTCTCTTTCTCTCTCTCTCTCTCTCTCTCTCTCTCTCTCTCTCTCTCTCTCTCTCTCTCTCTCTCTCTCTCTCTCTCTCTCTCTCTCTCTCTCTCTCTCTCTCTCAGAATGGTTTTGCTCATCACAACCAGTTCGTTATGTTCTTCACATTCCACCGTCAGTTTGTTTGTGTCTGCAGTAGATAAACGCGTTCTCAACTTTGCCAGAATTTCATAACATTAAAATTCTTTCCCAAAACCTTCAAAAAATACACTATCGCAATGGAAAACTTTTAGTCCTTACATAACAATGGGTGGAGCAATTGTTTGTTTTTGCATATAAATAGTATATATATATATATATACATACATATTATATATACATACATACATACATACATACATACATATATATATTTCAGCCAGTTGTATATGTTGTAAATATGTGATTGTAGGTAGGTTGATTTTAAGAGTTTCACTGTAACCATTCAGAAAAAATCAAACTATGACGCATTATAGGTTTCGGTCATTAAGCCATCGTTTCATTATCCTTGTTATGTATATATATAAAAAAAAATAAATAAATAAATAAAAAATCTCAACAAATGAAAATAAAAAGAAAGAAAAAAAAAAGTGCAGCTGATGGAAACTACAAAGGATGCAAAGGACATATATACAAGGTGAGACACACACACACAATAAAAAATATAAATAAATAAAAAAAGAGGTAAGTGGAAGGTATTCAAATCCTGTTACATTAAGGAAATATATGAATACAGGATACAAAAAAAAACAAAAAAACACATGAATAAAGACAGCACACAAAAGATGGTATCCTTGACGACCCTTGAAGCGGTGACGTCACTAGCGCTGAGAGAGAGAGAGAGAGAGAGAGAGAGAGAGAGAGAGAGAGAGAGAGAGAGAGAGAGAGAGAGAGAGAGAGAGAGAGAGAGAGAGAGAGAGAGAGAGAGAGAGAGAGAGAGAGAGAGAGAGAGAGAGAGAGAGAGAGAGAGAGAGAATGAGTGAGTGAGTGAGTGAGTGAGTAAGTGGAAAAAAACAAACAATAATAACTAAACAATTGCTCTCCTCCATCAGAAAGAACGAAGATGAAAGGAAGAAAAAATTGAAGGAAGGAAATTGGAAGGATAACATGAAAGGGAGGAAAATAGAATGAAGAGAGAACAGCTTAGTAAATGAGATAGGAAGAAATAAGAAAGGAAGAGAGTAACGATGGATGGATGGATAGAAGGAAGGAAGGAAGTAAGGAGGGAAGAGAAGAAAGGAAAAAACTAAATAAGGAAACGATAAAGGATGTAGCGGGGGAGGAGGATTGTGTGAATGTTTGTTGTTTTGGTAATGTATGATGTGCACAGTGTAGGTGTAAGCACAGTGTGGATGACTAAGAGTAGTGCGGCAGCCTTGCCTTGCATTTTCTAGGGCGGCAGCAGTCAATCAGACCCCAGCTCCATTTAATCCAGTGTGTTAATGTACTTTTCCTTTTAAAACGCCGCACACTGAGAGGAGGAGGAGGAGGAGGAGAAAGATAAGGAGGAGGAGGAGGAGGAGGCAGGAGTAAAGAGGAGAAAGAGAATGAGGCAGTGAAGAAGATGAAGAAGCAGAACGAAGTGAAGGAATAGGAGTAAGTAAAGGAGGAAGAGGAGGAGGAGATGAAGAGGACTCAACACTAAGAGAGGCAGAGAGGACTTTGATGACTAAGAGGAGGAGGAGGAGGAGGAGGAGGAGGAGGAGGAGGAGGAGGAGGAGGAGGAGGAATAAAACGATACAACTACAAGGAATAAACAGATTGGGTATACAGAGACGATGGAGGAGGAGGAGGAGGAGGAAGAGGAGGAAGAGGAGGAAGAAGGAGAGTATGAGAAGGAGGAGAAGGAGGGGAAGGAGGAGGAGGAAATTAAATATGATATCATGGAGGAAAAGAAAACAGCGAGGAATATGAAGAAGACGAGGAACATAACTAATTAGGAGAGGCAAAAAAAAAAGAAGAAAAAAACAACAGAATAAACATAATTGAAAGAAAATAAAGATAAAAAATAAGAAGATAAAAAAAATAAAATACAGTAGTAACAAATAATGAAAAAAAATAATAAAAGATGAACGAAAATTGACAAAAAAAAGAAAGAAGCACGATGAAAAAATAATAGAAACGAAAGATACTAGAATAAAAATGGAAGAGGAATCAAGAGGAAAGGAAATCATGATGGAAAAAGAATGGGAACGCTTCCTCTCTTCTAATGGGTTTGGGTACTCTCTCTCTCTCTCTCTCTCTCTCTCTCTCTCTCTCTCTCTCTCTCTCTCTCTCTCTCTCTCTCTCTCTCTCTCTCTCTCTCTCTCTCTCTCTCTCTCTCTCTCTCCTTCATTACATCATCATTC
>JAPQNM010000038.1:12115800-12199386 GCA_029783475.1 Metacarcinus magister
GAGCCGCCTCGTTCTCACATGGGCATGGTCTAAAGGGAAGCACAGTAACGAGACAGATTTAGATATCGACTTCTACTATTTTTGAACGCTGCTGTTGAGACTAAGGAAGGAAGGAAGGAAGGAAGGAAGGAAGGACGAGGATGCATGTGTCACGTTTACACACACACACCCCCACACACACACACACACACACACACACACACACACACACACACACACAGAAGATGGAAAACTAGTATTAGCGAGAAGAAGACCACATAGTTAGCGGAAGAGCGACCTCTATTTCCGCTTCCTCATTGTTATGGTTGCCTAAGAAATATGAAGACATCTATGGTCGATGTGTTTCTCCCCTCTTTACTGGGGTGGGCTGGGGAGGGGAAGGAGGGTGAGGGAGCTTAGGGAAGGGCAGTGACATTCATAGTTATTCGAAGGGCGGGGCAGTGCTGGAGGAGGAGGAGGAGGGAGAGGAGAAGAAGAGGAGCTCGTCTGGGTTGGTGTTGTGTCCTATCCTTGGCATTAAGTCACGTCAGCAGGTTTTTATGATAATGGATCCTCAAGATTATAAGCTGTTGATCGCCCAGCCTCTTGCTCTCAGAATAATTGTTTACATTAGTGTTATACTCTTTTATACACTCGTGATGTTTAGGAATTATAGTTTGTTTTTAGTGAGTTAAGCGATGGGCGAAGGGAAGTGCGTCACGTAATTGAAGTAGAATTAAGCGGATAATGATGCGGACTGACTTTGTATCGTTTAAAAAGATACAAATTAAATTATCCTACGTAGCCGTACCTGGAAAGCTTTTAAGATAATTTTATCGCTTTTTCGTAATGGACAAGGTAGAATAATTAATTGTCATTTATTCATTTATTAATAATGTGTTTATTCATGAAAGTCTGTACGTAATGTGTGAATAATAATAATAATAATAATAAAAATAATAATAATTAAAGGTTTATTCAGTATCACGTGCTGCCATTGGCTTAAAATAAACATTAGAAATTCATATGAATACCTAAAAATAGGAACAAATTATAAATGAGATTGAAAAAAAAACGTGTGAAGTGAAATGGAAACACATAAAATAAACTGAATATAAAATTAAAGTTCAAAATGTGGTCGTATATTATATAAATTTAAATTATGTGTAAAGAATTATTTTATTTATTTATTTATTATTTTTTTTTGTAAAGAGCTAAGTTTGGAAGGGTCAGCTCATGCTTAGATGGGGACTTGACGATGTGTGTGTGTGTGTGTGTGTGTGTGTGTGTGTGTGTGTGTGTGTGTGTGTGTGTGTGTGTGTGTGTGTGTGTGTGTGTTGTCGTGCTTGGGCCACTGGGAGTCTCAATCAGGATTATCCGCCGCCCGTCGTCTTAGCCAATTACTGTCTTCCTCCATTTTGCAGTCTGCCTGGAGGACCTTTTCTCGTGATTAGAAAACAGCTTAGGCGGTGCGCGTGACACTGAAAAATTAGCTGAGTGCAATGCTTCCGTGTCCAAGACCTTCCTGTTTGCACCTCAAGGAATTAATTCAGTGTTTGTATCTAGCATGGAGGCGTGAAGCTTTTATAATCCAATTTCTATAATGTTGAAACTAGAAAATGGTTCTTATTTACATGTTATCAGCGGTTAGGTTAAAATAGGTTACGTTGTTTTCTATTTACAGTCTTGTGCCCTTTGCATCTCTACAAACTATTGAGCCAGATCGAAATAGTATTATTTTACTCATTGGAAAATGTAATCTGGACACACTAACTTTTTTTTATAACTTTTTAGCATCCAGCCACTATTGTTTTTATATTCTTCTTTGTCATTTCATCTTCAATTCAGAAAGTGCATTACAATCCTGTTTCTGAAATTATTTTTTATTATGGAGATCTTTCCCAAAATTTATTAAAGCTGAATGATTCCGAACTTTGTCTTCATATTTTGATTTAATTATGTCTGTAATTGAAATTATCTCTAATGATATCTTTTATTACACATTCAGTGGCCTTCATTCTCGGTAAAACTGTGCTCATAATGATGTCGCCTTTCGTAGTTAACATGTGTAGGTCAGTGTTTCATCTTTTACCTTTCTCTATTATCTGTCAACATACACTTTCCTACTTGTCTGAGTATACCTTCATACAGAGAGTTCAATAGAGAGAGTGGCCGTTCTAATCCTTGAGTGTACGTACTTCACCAAAACATGATTTTTTCCCTTAAGTTTCTAAAGTTTTTTAATCTATCATGAATAAGAAGTCTCTCAAACTCCCATCTACTCATAACTTTCATGTATTGTGGTTGCTGAGCTTCTATCTTTCAAGACGAAATCTTGACCTTTCCTACCAAGAAAGAGGTTTCATTGAGATGTTCCCCTTTCTCTCACACAGTCAAGTCCTTCCCTAGAACCCAGTGTTATGAAATTTCCTGCTCATATTCTTGACTACAACGTCCACTGTTCACGATTCCCTGGTAATTACTTTCTTTTTTTTTTTACATCCTCCCGTTTCAGATAAATACCACTTTTTTCACAAGCATGACAGTTATTACAGAGGAGCATCACCATCTCATGAACTATAATGGGCCTCGTTCTCTTCATATCCCATTTTCTTTATGAAGTAGCAATTACCGGGGGAAGGGGATACTACTACATATATTTGAGAGGCTTTGGCTCATCCCCTGCTATAACCACCACCATCACCACCACCACTACCACCACCACAATCACCACCATGGGAGGGTAGAGTACCTTGTCTAAGAGTGTGTGTGTGTGTGTGTGTGTGTGTGCTCCTCCACCTTTGTTTCTATAGAAGTAAAGTAATAATACAGTTGGTGATTAAAGTAAGCTCATGGATATTAATTAAAGAGATGATTGAGTATGTAAGATTAACTGGTTTTGAGATAGATAGATAGATAGTGTGTGTGTGTGTGTGTGTGTGTGTGTGTGTGTGTGTGTGTGTGTGTGTGTGTGTGTGTGTGTGTGTGTGTGTGTGTGTGTGTGTGTGTGTGTGTGTGTTTGCTTGAGACGTAAGGGGCATTTATCGATGGTAATGGACTGACTGGCTGGTATTGTGTTGATGTGGAAGGTGACGTGGTGTGTGGTGTAGTTTATTTATAGGTGTGCCGCAGCGGTAGTGTGGTATGTGTGTGTGGTGGATAAGTAGGTGAGATGTGTTTTATTATAGCCTGTTATGGATAGAATAGATGTGGGAGTCGGTAAGGTATTTGTTGAATTAATGTGGCTCTCGTGCATAGGTGAAATGTGAGGTGAAGGGCTCTCAATAGCATGCATGATAAAAAGGTGTGTGTGTGTGTGTGTGTGTGTGTGTGTGTGTGTGTGTGGTGTGTGTGTGTGTGTGTGTGTGTGTGTGTGTGTGGTAGTGGTGAGGTTCGTGTCCTTGTGAGTGGTACTTGTGTGTGTGGTCGATGGCTTCCTCTTGATCCTGTCCCACACACGCACGATAAATACCTAATTATTTATGTACACGTATATCCATATTGCCATACTGTAACTTGCTGTATTGGGATTGAAGTGGGTGTTTGTTCTCTCTTTCTCTGTCTCTCTATCTCTCTCTTCTCTCTCTCATGCACAGAGAACGAGAGATAGAGATAGAGAGAGAGGAGAGAGAAAGGTAAAAGTGTACAAAAATTCCAAGTCCCGATGAAACCCACTTAAGAGACACATTTATATGTCACACACACACACACACACACACACACACACACACACACACACACACACCTGTCCTCTATAAACCCGCTTTTACCTGCTTACTACCCACGCATCTGTTTTCATTTCTATATCTACACATGTTGTTTCATACTAGAGGTCACATATTGTTTTCCTTCTTCTCAATGTTAAAAGTGGAACAGTTCTGAAAATGTATCCGATATACTTCCTTATTTTGGTGTGTCCCTTATCCTGTTCCTCTATTTTCTTATCACCTTTATATGCTTAATTACTACCTTTCCCCTTCGAGTTCCTACGTAACCAGTCCGTTTTTTTTTTGTGCCCAATTGTATTCCCTTGCGAGGCTGAAGGGAAAAAAAAAAAAGTAGAGTAGTGTAAAATATTCGTGAAATAATAAATACTTTTTTTTAATTAGGTTATATAAATTTCTAGCAGATAAGAACCTCTCATTAACCAGATAATTGTTGATATATATAGTCTATAAATAACTCGAAGTAGCGGTGAGAATATGATCAAAAACAGGTAGAGATTCCAGAAAATTAAGTTAAGTGTTTCATCTGGATTTATTTCACTTCTCTCGTTACTTAAATCTCTCCGGTATAAAGTGACGTGTATCTCTATTGGATTTAAGGATTGTCTTCTGTTTGTCTTCACCCTTCCCCCCTCGAGGCGTCCAGGAGGTTTAGAGTGAAGAGTAACAGCGTGTTCTTAGGGAAGGTGTTGAGGAGATAATGTCATGATGTATTAGCAGAGACTAGTAATTATGACCACCGTCCCTGTGATGGGTGTGTTGCTGGATTGTAAACACCCACGTGGAGACAGCTGCCTTAGTGACCTGTTTATCATACTGTCCTGTGTTCGTGTGTGTGTGTGTGTGTGTGTGTGTGTGTGTGTGTGTGTGTGTGTGGGTGTTTGTCTTCATATATATTTTTTCTTCTTCCTAATTCACTTTCCCAATATATTTATGTTCCTGTTTTATGATCGTGGTGTGATTTATTATTTTTCTTTTTCATACCATTATATTTCCATTTTTCTGGCTTGCAATTTCGTTTTTCTTCCTCCTTTATATATTTTTTATTTATTTTTATTTTTAACGGCGCAGTGTTTGTGAGTTGAGTGGAATTTTTCTATATGTTGTGTTTGCCTTTCCAAATCGTGTCCCTAACCTGCAGGGGCGTGTTTGTCTCCCTTGTTTGTTTCCTTCAGCACCACGCCCCCCCTGAGCTTTGCCTGACTGCCCTTACCCCCTCCCCCGCCCACCACGCCCACCTTCACCTGCATGTGCTTCAGCCATTGCTTCGAAATAGTTTATGACACCCATTAATTCTGGTTCGAGACGTATTGTTCAGTGGGCCATTTGAGTATGATTTGCAAATGCGAGATATCCCATAAAAATCCTACTCAGGGTTGTCCTATGAAGAATTGGTCCGCCCTTCCACGACTTTTATTCAAGCTGAAATCACTGAAAACTCTGAAGCTGGAATAGGAATAGTCCAAGTTTGATTTTGCTTGATGGATTTCATGGATATTTTATGGTATAGATTTTTACTCGGTTATGTAGAGGAGGAGGAGGAGGAGAAGCGATCGAGTTATACTGATTAATGGCGGAATATATTGTTTTTTATATGTATATGTATTTATGGTAAAGTTTTGTGTAAGAGATTCGTGTCTAGCTTCTTTTTGAACTGTCGTTTCTTCCTTCGTGTCTGCAGGTTTTCTACTTTTTTTCCTCCTTTCCTGTAAATTCTTTGACTTTCTTTTTTTTTTTCCTTTCTTCTCCCTTTCCCCTTTGTCTCCCGCTGTCCTCTCCCTCCCCTCGCCTGCCTGGGGTCACATAACCACCACAAAGCATGGAGGTTGATGGATAGGAAGGGTTGGCAGCCAGACCCTTTTTTCCTCCTCTGTGTGTGTGTGTGTGTGTGTGTGTGTGTGTGTGTGTGTGTGTGTGTGTGGTGTGTGCGTGTGCGTGGTATTACTGAAACAAAAATAATAGCGTCTTATTGATCTGGACAGTTGAAGTGTATTTAATGGATTTATATAGAGCTTCTAAATCATAATCAAATTTCGACCTAAATCTACCCTATCAATCCCATTCCAACTTAAAAGGCACCAATAAGTTCCATTTGGGTCTTATCTTCGATCCCCATTGAGACCTATGATTCCCTTATGACCTGTGGGAGCCTCCACATCGCTCTCCTTGACCCTCCAGCAGACAGACAAAAATTCCCATTCCCATTCCCATTCCGAATAAAAGATGCCCTGGAACCCCCAACATGACAGACAGCGTGAAGGTTATGCCAAGTCCTCCACTCATTTATTTCCACCCGACCAGACGAACCAAGAGAACCTAACTTGATTCTGATTCAGCTCTGCCACAGTACATTTATCTTCTCTTCTAAATGGTCTTTCTGTGTGTGTGTGTGTGTGTGTGTGGGTGTGTGTGTGTGTGTGTGGTGTGTGTGTGTGGTGTGTGTGTGTGTGTGTTTGCCCTCCGTCTTTCAATCTTCTGCTATCTTGCTCCGTCTGAGAACTGATAAAGGCAAATCGACTTCGATGTATCACCCCGCAAGACGGCAACCAGCCAGCCAGCCGCCGTGCATGTGTCAGCAAGGTCTGTTGTCGTCCCTGTCGTAGCCCACCACCACGACACCATTCCCCTTCCCACATGCCAGGTGTCTGTCAGCCGGGAAAGCCGCCCCCTCCCCCGCCCCTCCGCCCTTGCAGCTTCATGGTGGATCCGGGAGCTGTGAAGACCTGATCCCCTTAAGAACCATCCTCCCCCGTCTGACTAGTAAAATGTGAAGATGCTGTTCTATATGTTTATACTGAGAAGAGTTACCGCCACTGCTTGAACACAGGGAATATTTATTTTTTTGAAGGTATACAAGAAAGAGAGATTGTGTTAGTGTTTTTTATCGCGAATCATGATGACGAATTGCATTTTGATAGCGAATGGATATATTGATACAGGGAATGTTTATTTTTTGAAGGTATACAAAAGAGAGAGAGAAGAGTGTGTGTGTGTTGGTTTGTGTTAGTATCGCGAATAATGATGTCGAATTACACTTTGGTAGCGAATGCACATCTATTTCAGGCTTCACGTGATAGCCTTTAGAAGTGTTTCATCTTGTTGGTTCACAGGGCAGCGGCGGCGTTACAATACAAGGAGCGACAACCAGTACTGAAGCGTGCCGCCGGTGCCTTCCTTCATTATAGACCATTGCAAGTTTGAGCCTTTGATCCTTGTGTCCCCATCGTGGTTGTGGTCCATTAAGGGATGAAGAATGGTTAAGATCCATCCATCTTAGGGCGAGGGGAGAGTTGTTGTTTTTGTTGTTGTTATTGTTGTGGTTGATGATTGTATTATTATTTTTGTGTTGTTTACTTTGAAGTCAATACACCCAAGTGGACTTGAGGGTTCGGCACTGGGTTTAAGGTTTTCCAGTTTTCATTACTGAGGGAACTTTACTTTTTGAGAAATGACCAACAGTGCAATTGAAGATGTACATACAAATTTTGTCTTTGTTGGTTGTGAACGAAGTAATAATGTCAGTAATCCTTGCGTTTTTGTGAACACGACATCTTTCAGCTCTTCCCAACATTCATAAATTATATAAACACCGTGACACACTGACCCAAGTAACCCTATAGGTGCGTGCAGAAAGACAATTGAGTGAGGGTATGTCGTTCACCTCGCAGCCCTAGAAAGAATATATAAATAGGAAGTGAAGCCTTTGTTGAGTGCACACAAACAAAAGGAAACATTTTCGTCTGTTAATACTGAGTTGGTTGACCTAGGCTTCCCCTCACCTCACCCTCGACCCTGACACATTGTAGCCTACATTTTTGCTGCCGCTGATGCCGAGGCTAAAGATGATGGTGTTAGAGACAGAGGGTTTTGCAGTCAGTCACACGCATGGCGCTGAACCTTCACATTGGTAGCTGTCTCTTTTTATGTCTTCCATCTCATCGTCGTTATCAAAATGAAGTTTATGTAAATAAATCACGTGACTTAATTTGTGATATTGTGTAGGCCTATTAAGGAATGTCTGCAAAAATGTTAACTAGGTATATCCATTGTGTCTGTGTGTGTGTGTGTGTGTGTGTGTGTGTGTGTGTGTGTGTGTGTGTGTGTGTGTGTGTGTGTGTGTGTGTGTGACATTTCTCGCCCCTCGTCGCTGGTCTGGTACAGTTTCCATCTTTTCTCATTCCTGCGTCAGAAAATATACTGATCTGGTCTTGCCATCTGGTTCGTGTGCGCCTCGTTGCATCCTTTCTCTTTCTCCATCTCTCTCTCTCTCTCTCTCTCTCTCTCTCTCTCTCTCTCTCTCTCTCTCTCTCTCTCTCTCTCTCTCTCTCTCTCTCTCTCATATCTCCTGTTCTCCACTGCCTTTCGTCATTCAGCCTCCGTTGACTCTAGACCCGACTCTCGTTTCCCTCGTTTGTTTAATCCATGGCATTGTTCCACTGATAAGGAATTAAATCTTACATGGCAATAGTTGGAGAAATGTATGTCAAGTCAGAGTTAGAAGAGCGATCAAAACATTTCGGAGTCCTTGCTAAGTAGAAGATTGAGTTAATGTTATGAGTTCCTTAGGTGTTTTACTAATCACTGCATGGAATAAATGACGGTTCTAAAAATGTAGCAAGACAGAAAGTAAAGTGTTCTGGGTTTACTACTGAAAGTCATGAATGAATGAAGATTCTGGTTAACCCTTTTGCATTAGTAGCATTGACAGTACAGTAAGTAGAATATAAATCAAGAGATGTGGGAAAGGGAGACATGTAATAAGCCAGTTCAGAATAGTAACCATGAAAATAACAATAAGAAATAACAAGAAAAAGCAACACTGCGAGTGATTGTGTAATTGAAAACATTTATAGGTGAAGACGTGATGAGACGGAAAGCCATAGAGTTGGAAACTATTCAGAAGTGTTGTGTGGGTGGAGGGACTCACACCTTACATATCCATAAAGGAACGGATAAAACTCTTGGGCAAAGCGAACGTAGGAGAGTGGTGAAATAATGGACGTAGGTGATAACGATCATTACATTGATTATTAAGGAGATACGGATCACCCAAGTTCATTGTCACTAATTATGAAGGAGATGAGACGTGAAGTTTGCCATTAAGATTCATAGCGAAAGGTACTTCAATAATGCTCAATATTAAGGAGGGATTGTTGAGTGTTAATAAAGAAGAGAAAGATAGTAGTGTGGAGGGCACGTATCTAGTGGATGGCGGAGGAAATGAGTTTTCGAAGCCCTGGAGATCATTGAGTTCTCTTAATCCCATTGAGAAATAACACAAAGATGAAATAAGTTAATAAGCTCTGTGAGAACTGTTTGGGAATCATTAATTTCAGTTTGTGAGTCAGTGTTCTTTAACCGAGTTCAGTCTCTCTACTTAAACACACTGTTGCATCACTTGGTGTCATATACTTACCATTATTTACATCCTACATACAGCAAGTCTCTCTCCCTCCACAGCGGCCTCTCTACACAAGATGTTCTACTAATTACCTTCCAAACTTAAGAGGAAAGAGAATGCCTGGGATGAGTTTCCAATGTCCCTTCACTCACTTGTTTATACTTTCCTGGGATTGTTTTGTAATTCTAGCGTCTGGTGTCTTGTCGAAGAACCCACTACCATTTCTTGTCACAGTAGCTGGTGCGTGTTGCAAGACCAAGAACGTAATGCAGCATAATGTGTTCACGAGCAATTTTAAAACACTGCATAAGGGGTAGTACAAAACGCATAACGTAATATTCCGTAATGTTCTTGGTGGAAGAGAAATTATGTGATTGCGTGGCGGTGCGGAGGCGTGGCACATTCCCGGGTTTAATACACGTGGACGCTATTAAAGTGGCCTTGATAGCACACATTAGATGGTCTTGGGGGAAAGAAGAACGAATTTACCAGAGAGAGTGAGTGTGTGTGTGAGAGTACAAAAGAAGAATGAAAGCTTGAACGAAGAAAAAGGGGAAGGAAAGGAACGAAAAAAGAAAATGATGATTGAATGAACGAACGAAGGAATATGAGGTTAATTTATACGTGTAGAGACAAAAATAGTGTGGCTCACGCGAATAAACACACACACACACACACACACACACACACACACACACACACACACACACACACACACACTTACCCGGAAACTAGAAACTAATTCACAATAATAAGCAAGTAATGCATTCTAGTATTAAACATATTTACTACAACTTCCCTTCCTGCAGCAGTAACATTAAACTATTACCTGTACTAAATCTACCTGTATTACTAAATCTAATTATTTCGGGAGTCATGGTTTGGCGTCTGAGTTCACCTGTTCTTGACGTCACCACCCACAACAACATGGAAGTTTCTTGTATCATGAGTCTAATCCTTAAATGATGCCTCGCTGCCGCTACCTCCGCTACTTTATTACTACCTAACAGTCACGCGGGTGGTTTTTTTTACACCCTTAGGACTCGCGGGTCACGTGGGGCCGAGCTGCCTCCCTCACGCTAGGCCCTCGCGCGTATCTGCTGCGTAGGACAAAACAAGTGAATGGACTCCAGTTTGACCTAGTTGGGCTTTTTTTTCTATTCTAATTTTATTTATAAGGATGGAAATAAAAAGCCGAACTGGGTTATTCAAGCACTTAATTAATTATTCAAACACTCCCTATTGTCAGAGGAAGAGCTTGATAGATAGGTGTCCGATGCGTCCTATGGTACAGACAGGTCCTCTGAATTTATAGGAAATGAGAGGAAAAAAGGGAAATTTAGTGCCTGCAGTTTTTTTTAACGGTCGTATGTGTTGGCAGATGTGTGTGTGTGTGTGTGTGTGTGTGTGTGTGTGTGTGTGTGTGTGTGTGTGTGTGTGTGTGTGTGTGTGTGTGTGTTCCCTCCCCATTGCACTCTCTCCCATCCCGTCCTGCATGACTTTACCCCGGCAGGCGATGCATAAGAATGAAATATATCCTTTTCTCATGAGATAATTGAGTGTCAGTCGTATTTTTGAGGAAAGTTATTAGGGAAGAGAATAGAATTATGAACGTAAGGAAAGAATATGAAAAGAACAACAAACAAAGCATAAAGAGGAGGAGGAGGAGGAGGAGAAGAAAAATATAGCTATTGAAGTAAATAATAAAAGAAAATTATATAATGGTAAGAATTATACAGTATCGAATAACACTGACACAAAAGATACATTAACTGGAGTTCTCAGAGGAAGATAAATGACTGAAGAAGAAAACGCTGTGAAGGCTCGGGAAGGGTCTGAAAAAATATGACGCAAAAGACAAAGACAAAGACCAGCTAAGCACACTTCCTGCAAATCAGACAAAAGTAAAAGAACGAAATATATTAGAAATGGAGACGTGAGGAAGTCAAAACCAATCTTGTGATGTTGTGAAGCAGAAAACTCTATTATTAAAAGTGTAAAGCCGATTAGAAAAAAATGATGATATTGAGAGAGAGAGAGAGAGAGAGAGAGAGAGAGAGAGAGAGAGAGAGAGAGAGAGAGAGAGAGAGAGAGAGAGAGAGAGAGAGAGAGAATTGTAAGAGAGTAATCACATATTCATTAGTCATTAGTTTTCAGTCATGCCAAACAGTCATTATATTCAAGGACAAAGTTGATTACTATTACATTCCATCAGATAAACAATTACATGTGTTAAGGGGTCTCAGGGGACAAAGAAAACTTCAACGTATTGCTTCAGGACTTTGCCCCAACCTAAGCCTCGTGTCAGTGGGTGGCCAAAGTTTCCCAGGGTGAGTGAGGTTCGTTCTGTCTCCGTGTGTGTCGTCGTGGGTCGTGCACCTTCACCACGACCCACGATGGATGGTTTTGGCTTAGTTCGATTTGTCTCCTTGTCGTTCTTTTTTCTATCTTCTTGCTGGTAGCTTTGACTCCCAACCCTTTCGCCTTGTGTGGGTGTCTGTCGTTTCATGCTAAGTTACACCGCCGTGAAGTTAGAAGACGATGTACTATTTATTCTTGTTTTCATTATATTTTAGTAATTTTGAAGATGTATTGTGTAGTAAACCATGTGTTGATTTAGCGTTTATGAAGTGCGTTTTGTTTGTATCGTTTGTGTGCGGTGGTGTAACAAATGCTGGGAGTGAGTGAATAGTTTGCTAGATTGCCTGGTGTGTTTCTCATGTGTGTTTGGCGCCATTGTGTATGAGGTGCCATCTGTCTCTGGGGTTTCTGCTCCGACTGTTTGCAGCGTCACGTTAGGGTTGGATCGAAGGAATCTCTTAAGTCCTCTGTGTTGTTGTTGTGTATTGTTTATGTTCTCCAAGGATCGCGTGACTGTATTAATTTATTGTTTCTATTTTCAGTTCTCACTATGCACGTGGGAGTGTAAGGGTTGATTATGCATACTACAGACAAGATAAAATGTTTTATTGTATCAAATTTAAAGAAAATAAACCGGAGATGCGTTTTGAAATTGTCTCTTTAAGTAAAATATCTTTATCTTGGATCTGGGTTGGTTAAGTAAGGCGTTTGACATCTTCCTCTTGGTGACATGGTCGTTGTGAAGGTCATCATGAATTGAATCAAAGTTATTCATGAAGTGCTTTAAAGCTGCCCTTTGGTGTCACTTTATCAGAGCTGCGAATATATCAAAAACTACCTGAGTGCTGTCTGTAATCACTGGCCAGCCGTCATTTGCGGTTATATAGAAAAGGAAACAACAACTAATATATAAATTACAAATATAAAACACACGAACCTTTAGCCCAGGAAGTAATGGTTTAAAATGGACCAACTTTTCCTTTATCGCATTAGTTTACGATATACGAGAAGATTCTGTATATATTCTACCAAACAAAAGACAAATTTTTTTCGTATAGTAGAGACCATTTATATATAGCATTCGTGTTATTTGTTATTTATCATAAGACAACAACAAGGCATTTTCCGAGCGGCACCGTAAATAACGCCGTGGCCGATTGGTGGCTTCCCGACAACCCATGATAAACGTGAAGCAATCAGGCGAGTGTTTTACCGGCAGTCACACATCATCCCTTTTTGTCCGCCTCTACCTTTATGCTGCTGCTTTTCATCGGGGTTTTGATTGTGGAGATACACATGAAAGAAAATATAACTATAGATATTATTATTGTTACGTTATTACTGTATTATTATTAGGTCTATTAAGTGCATTTCGTAGTACAGGTTATGATTATGAATACGCTTGGATATTAAATTTTCAATGAGTGACTCAAATTTATATTAGCTGCTCCTTGGATTTCTTGATATTAAAGCAAAAGATGGTGTTCAGCAAAATAATGAAAAAAAGTATAATGGTCAAAGTTTTTTAATATTGCTTTAGCTTCTTAAGTTAACGGCACAAAGTTTTATACTCACTCCTACCACTATGCCTTCCACCTTAGTTATGCGCGAGAGTAAACTGGCTCGTATCATCACTTTTTAATTCCGTCCACTGCTAAGTCTGCAACACTTCCAACACTCTTGTTTATTAATGTTTCACAAATGACGAATTTCTTTAAGAAAGGAGTATATCAAAACAGAACTTCTTGATTACACTACATTGATAACATTCTTCTGATACACGTCCACTATATACTTTTAGAGGGAGCGGCATATTAACAATTTTTTTCTTCTAATAATGTAGTGAAAATATAGAAATTCCACTCCGCTAAACTCTCAAATCTGAAGAAAATCAGATCAGATAAAGGAGCATTAAGCTGTATTGTAACCAGTCATCTATACCGTACAAATCCCTTTCTTCCATCAGTTTTTAGAGCTTGTCATTTCGAGTCTTTTCAACCCATTTCACCTTCTATAGCGTAATAACTTCGCCGATAACAATTTTTTATAGATTTACCAACTTTTAGGAGCGTCTCAAGCGTCGCGGTGGAGATGGAGCGACTGAAGTGTTGCGTCAAGAGGTGATTATTTATAATTTAATTTTATACATTTATGCTTTCCCTGTTTATGCACCAACTTGGTCTATTGGTTTATTGACATCTGTGGATATGAGACACTTAAAAATTTTATATCAAACTTGTTGTATATAATTGATAATGTGGTTAAACTTCAGGAAAGTTTTACCCATTTTTAAAACTGAGCAGAAACGATAGGCGGTTGTATGTATGTGTGTATGTATGTATGACATTATTCACTCCTCATCAAATATCAACATGATTACCCTCATATTTAAGTAACATTATGCATTGTAATACTTTAACCAACTGCAAATACATACTCAAATCGCAACAGTCACAGGGATGTTTCAATCAGTACTTATCATCTAACTTTAAAACAAAATATTAATCATTAGGAGTTAAATTACTGTGTAGTCAATTGGCACAGGAAGACCCTAGTTATTTTTAGCTGGTTGTATGCTGAGTGTTGACGTGAAGGGCAGCAAGAAGTGACGGCTGACACAAACACATCACTAAACCTCATTTGTTACCTTTGTGTGTTCAGCTCATGGTTGGCTTGGCGTGTTAAGGTTGTGAAAACATTCCGTGTTGATCGATTCCCTCACCTCTTCAATGGTATAATCTTCTAACTTTATTAATTTGTTTACTGTTGTTTTCTCCAACTACACCCCACCTGACACACACACACACACACACACACACACACACACACACACCACACCCACACACACACACACACACACACACACACACACACACACACACACACACACACACACACACACACACACACACACACACACATCATCTGCACAATTTTAAGTATCAGTTGTTTATTGTATCTAAATGCTATCAAGTGTCCATAAATGTATGTGCCATAAACTAGACGCGCCCGCTCGGCTCGCCTCCAAGGAGCCGCCTAGACGCCGGTGAGCCATCACTGCCACCAGCAGCCTCGCCTTATGTGTGTTGGCTCAGCAGTGTGTTGAGGTGCTAACGAGTGTGCAGCTCCATTCGCTTGATGGTTGGTAAACTTGGAGGTTGAAGGGCGTCGTAATGAGAGGCTCACTATTGTGTTCTATTCATTCCCGTCTGTCAATACTGTAAACGGCGTCTTTGTGTCGGACTGGAGAGTGACGGGGCGGGGCGGGGACGGGCTGGTATACGGGGCGGTATGGGACGGGGGATAAAGCTGAATAAGGCATTAATGTTTATTTGAAGTGATAATTTACGCCATTGATTTAGATAATACAACACAAAACAACATTTCAATTATTAAGGTTATTTTTCTTATCATACCATCACTTTATTGGTCAGTTCATTCAGGAAGGTTGGAATGGGTTCATAATTGTATGGCGATTTTGTTTATTGTTTCGTCTCCCGCGTATAATTGGTTTATCAAGATGGCGTTTGTTTGTGATGTGTTGTGTAATGTGCTGTCGTTGTATGCTGGCTCCAGTGTTATGTGCTGCACGTGTTGTGTAGGCCTGGTGTTGTGTAGGCCTAGTGTTATGAAGATGTTCTGCTTGGTCCTGTATAGTGTTCTGTGGTTCCAGTTGAGTATTGTGTTGTGTTGTGTGTTCCTAATTTTGTTATCCCAGTTTTGTGTTGTTATTTCCATATTGTGTTGTGTCAGGAAAACCTTAATACATTCAACCAGGCAGCTGCATGACTGCTGGTGTATATATAGAGACCGGAAGAAGGGAGTTTGAATGCCATGACCTTCACATGCTCCCATGATCTTTCTTCTTGTGAAATATTCATCAAAACCTCTACTCCTACGCGATGCTGAACGGGCAGGGCCATGTGCGGGTAGGGGAACCGAATTTGTATAGCTGCGTTCCCCTGCGTTCTCTCAACACATAAATGTCAAACCTCGCATACGCACCAACAAATGATGGATTCGGACATTGTCTTATGAATAACGCATAGCTCAGTGTATTATGTGTGCAGGAAACTGTACATATATATAAGACTGGAAGTGTGATTCATGGGACGCTCTTCTGCATTTGTGTGTGTGTGTGTGTGTGTGTGTGTGTGTGTGTGTGTGTGTGTGTGTGTGTGTGTGTGTGTGTGTGTGTGTGTTTCCTCTCTCATGAAATGTCGTTTGAAAAATTCATGTTGATATTTATTCTATGATAAATGTTTTGTTGATGTCGGTAACAATTGTACAAGATGTTGATGGCACCACAAGCCTGCTTCAGGAACACTAGTGGCATTTGTTTGATTGTATTCTCGTCCCTTCATGATCATAGATAGCCTCTGGTACCAATCACGCTTATCCTAGACATACTTACAAGGAAACTAGACATCACTTACCTCTTTTTCCGTAGCACAGTCGCAGCTTAAGGTGGTCATGGGCAGGTATTGTCTTACCTGTGAGTTGGGCGGGTGTGAGCCGGCCACATCGAGGCCGTCCGAGGCGGCGGCGTCCGCCACTGCCGCCCTGTAAGCGGCGGACTTCCTGGCCCGCCCACTCCTCAGGCACCCGCCCACCGACCCCCACGACCATGGCATGGCTCTAGTGGCCCCCCTGGCACTCAGCACTTGTTAGGAGGCCCTCATCTTGGCTTGGATGTATGCATAAGGCCGTGGGTAGTCATTGATCTGCCGTCATGATGTACGCATGTCACTCCCTAACACCGGCTGCCTTTCACACTACTCGCTACTCGCTCCCGAATGTAACGCTGCTTCACCCGGGCATGACTACCTCCCCTACACACCTACACACACACACCACACGCACGTACACACCCGCGAGAGTCGTTTAGGGACAATGAGTCGGGTCTGAGGAGAAGGACATGAATAGGAGTGAGATGAAGCAGGTTTCCGGGTGAAAGGACTTCTGTGCCGACCTGCTGCTTATTGCTTGGTGCCCTGAGGTGCTGCGGCGTTAGTGAAGGTCACCAACTCCAATTAGAACCTCACTCATGAATGGTATTATTTTATTCACAGCCGCTGGAGGACACAGGTGAATAGGGTTGCCCGTGTAACCGTGTGTTGCTCTATGCATTGACTCTCTTCACACGAAATACATCCAAGAGGAATATCACTCTCTAAAGTACTTCAAATAACACTGATTGTATACCACATGTCTTTGTTTCTAAGGATTATTACATTTCCAACAGTCACATTTCCTTCCTTTCCTTGTCGAACACTTATACACTCGTTTAGGATTATTATTTTTTTCAGGGCCCTAAACCTGTTCAAATATTTTTCCTGAAAGTAAGATAAGTAGGTAAATAATTGTTTCTTGCGTTTTTCGAGGGACGACTGTGGCTGCGAGAGGTCAGCTGGTAACAGACACGTAAAGTAGTTTAGGGAGGTACAACAATAGCCATCACCCACCCAACCACCCAACCATTTACCAACCATCATCCATCCGCTTACCATCCACCATCATAACCCTTCTCTGCCACAGCTCATTAGTCACTGTTTTTACCGCTGGCTTGTGTTACTCCCCAACCTTTCTCTAATCCTTCTAACGACTAACGTAACATAATATTAGAAGAAAGAGATATATGTATAGAGAGAGAGAGAGAGCCAATATGAGCATTTCCACGGTTGATAAGACATTACTGCAGTGAAATGCCTATGTATAATGGAAATAAATAGGATAAAGAATAACAACTTGGCGGAAAAAGCAAAATGAGTTGAAAGGTTTCCCATCAAAAGGAGAAAAAAATCAAATTGCACTAAGTGAATGCAACGGGAAAAAGGAAGAAGAAAAAAAGTTTAAACCGAGCGAGAAAGGAAACTAGTCCATCATTACTTCCTTAAAACTTGCTAATAATCCGTAATGTAGCGTCGATAGCTAATGTGAAATTCATGAAGGCCAATTAAGGGATCCAGAGAGGGAGAGTTTGAAGTGAAATTCTAAAAGGTTCCTCGAAAAGAATGAATAAAAGTGAGAGTGAGAGAGAAGAAAAAATGGATGAATCTCAATGTTATGACGAAGTAGGAAGATAAGATGAGAAAAGTGAGAGGAGGGAGGAGGTAAAAGGTTAAGTGGAGAGGGAAGGAGAGGTATGTTGAGGGTAAGTGGAGGAAGGAGTGGGAGGAGAGGGAGGAGAGGGAAGACAGACAGATAGGGAAGTAGAGAGTAAGTCGAGATGATGAGAGGTCAGGTGTGTTGAGTGTAATTAAAGAACACATATGAGTGGTTAGAGAACAGATGTAAGAGGTCAGGTATGAGAGAAAACTTCTATACACACACACACACACACACACACACACACACACCACACACACACACACACACACACACACACACACACACAGAAAATTATCATGTGTGTTTTTTTTTCCAAGCTGAATTCAAATGACATTAGTACACTGATGGATACGCCTCGATGGATATGCGTTTTTTATTTGTTTTTTTTTTTTGCTATTTTTTTTTTTATCCCCCTTCAACCTTCACCCACAGTATGCAAACAGTCTAGGGTTTTTTTTTTCTTTTTCTTTTTTTCTTCATATAAATGGTGGCAGGTGCGAGGCTGAACGTAAAATAGAGAGAATATCCACTTTTTTTTTTCTCTCATTTTTTTCGTTTTAGTACATACAGTATTAGATAAAAAACAGAAGCCAAATCACGTTCAGATGGGCCGTCAACGTGATACATATGCTACTATTTTGTGTTGGAATTGTAAAGAAAAAAAAAAGATTTATATATATATGCTGCAGTATGTCCCTTAATTTAAACATATATGCAGACGCACCTATACGCATGCAAATATAAACATTGAGATACGTATACATATTTAACATAGAGACAGGACAGGAGGTACATGGCTTGAGTCAAGGACGTAGGGTATCATGACACACACTCGAAAAATTGACCCCATAAAAAAATAAACAACATTCGTACACATCATAGTGGTATAAAATCGTATCCATTTTATCTTTGTCTTTGATTACGATTTCAGGTACAAATAACGTAACCTTGACATACATACATACATACATACATACATACATGCATACATATTACATATACCACACCACAACTGCCTCACCGTGACTACGAAAAAACAAAGCATATCGCCCTTAGTAAAAGATGCATACACACACACACATAAAGTCACTAGCATACTTTCTGTCATACGAGTACTTGCTGTATGTATCCTTAGTTCTTATATAGGTTTTTGTAACGCGTGTAACCATGTCCTTGGCGGTTATGATGTAGTACAGTACGGAAGGAATACACACACACACATACACACATACATAAAATAAACTACACACACATTAAAACAGATTAGTGTGACCCAAACGTGTTTTTGTCTTGTCCACTGAGCTACATGTGACAAAATAACCTTACGTATCTCTCCAAGCAAGTTTTTATATATTTTTTTATTTAACAACAATAAAAAGAAAAGAAAAAAGAAAGTACCTTATGTCGCAGTAGTATAATATGCTAGAGAAAAAGAGACGTCGAGTGTTATGATAGATATCGAAAAAATAAAAGAAAGAAAGAAAAAAAACACCCAAACAGACCCTATCACTAGAACTATAACTCGTTCCTATCAAATATTCATGCCCTACCTCACTACGTGTCTCTCTCTCTCTCTCTCTCTCTCTCTCTCTCTCTCTCTCTCTCTCTCTCTCTCTCTCTCTCTCTCTCTCTCTCTCTCTCTCTCTCTCTCTCTCTCTCTCTCTCTCTCTCTCACACACACAGGCACACACACACACACACACACACACACATACACACACACATACACATATACACACGCAGGCACACACAGAGGCACACATAACCAATAACCACTAGTCACTCCCCTTCCCCCCTCTCTCTCTCTCTCTCTCTCTCTCTCTCTCTCTCTCTCTCTCTCTCTCTCTCTCTCTCTCTCTCTCTCTCTCTCTCTCTCTCTCTCTCTCTCTCTCTAACCCTTTCAGCCTCACCTCACCTCGCTCCCCTACCTTGAATACTTAATTAGATCATCACCTGTCCCACACATCCCATACACACCCCATAACCGCCCACGTTCTCACCTCCTGCCACCACAGTCACCCCAATAACATTCCGTGCCACCCCTCCCATCATCTACCCACTCAGCCCTTATGTCTCCCACCGCCCCCTTACACCTCCCTCCTCCTATCTCTCCTAAGCCTCCACAT
Source organism: Metacarcinus magister (assembly GCA_029783475.1). Taxonomy (NCBI): domain Eukaryota; kingdom Metazoa; phylum Arthropoda; class Malacostraca; order Decapoda; family Cancridae; genus Metacarcinus; species Metacarcinus magister. The sequence goes on from JAPQNM010000038.1 coordinate 12,135,504, forward strand.
AACTATAAACCTTGCATTAACCACAACCACTGACAACTGTGGCGGTGGTGATGGTGGGCGTGGAATGGGTTAGTGGAATGAGGGTTATTAGCTTAGCAGGTCGACTGAATGTATGTATGTATGTATGTGTGTATTTGTATGTATGTGTGTATTTCATGTGGTGGTAGTTAGCTGGCTGGGAGGGTGAGGTGAGGTGAGGTGAGGTGAGGTGAGGTAGTGTATTGTGAGACAAGACGTCAATAAAAGGACGTTACATTGACTATTCTTTTTTTTCTTCTTCTTCTTTTTTACTGGGTTGTGTGTGTCCGCCGGTGTGCAACGTGGGAAAAATGTGTGTTCTGACGGTGTGCTGTGATTTTCGGGTGGTAGTTTGAAAATTCGGGGGTTTTCTCTCGTGTGTGTTTTTGTGAGTATACTAGGATGTTTTTTTCAGTTTTTTCCTCTCTCTGTGTCTCTCTTTCTCATTGGCAAGCACGGAGGGGGAGGCGAGGGGGCAGGGTAGGACGGCAGGCAAACAAAAAGGTGGAAAGAGAAAGAGAAAAAAGAGCATCGGAATAAGCTAATGAGTGTCGTTGTAATACGCTGCCGCAAGCCTTGGCCCGGTTTCGTATGTATTGTTTGAGTTTGTGGAGTTCATGCTTTCTCTCGCTGTGCTGTGTGTGTGTGTGTGTGTGTGTGTGTGCCGTCCGATTTGTACAGTTCACGGGGTTTACGAGGCATTTGTGTGGGGGGGGCTTTCCTAGGGAGGGAGGGAGGGTATATATTTAATAGTGCCATGAACGTAAGGGGTAAAGGGTCTAGTGTAGTGTGTGTTCAGTCACTGTGCTGCAGCGAACCCTGAGGCAAAGAAGTGTGATGGTGCTGCTGGTGGTGGTGACGGTGGTGGTGGTGGTGGTGATGGTGTTGGTGTTGGGGTGAAATGGTGAAGGTGATGAATATATGTAAAGATTATAATGGGAGTAATGGTGGATAGTGTTTCAAATTGTTGCAGTAATGTAGGTAATTAATCAACCGGTTTAAACGACTGTTGGTTGTGCTGGAAATTGTGTTGATGATTAAAGATGTGGAGAGTGTAAGTAGTTAGTCATTGTAGATAGAACAAAGAGGATTGAGATGGTTAACAAAATATATACAGATAAATTATATGTATATAGTTGTCTGGTCTTTGTCTTGACGCATTTCTTTTCCTAGATACATTTCTTTGATCTTGTGGCGTGTGATAGAACAAAGACAATGAGATGAACAAAGAACAATTCAAATTACCACAATTACCAAAGCTTTAACCGCGGTACTGTTATATGTTTTAGTAATGCTTGAAGGTGCATGAAGAGCTGCCCTTCGCCTGATCCTTTGTACACGAAGCTGATCCTGTCCACACGTAACAAAGGAATTAGAATGCAAAGAGGAGCAATGTAACGCCAGTGACATATACGAAGTCCATCACGAATACTTAATAATAGCAATAGACGAGACATTTAAATTTATCATTGGTTTTGTTTAGAGAGCTTGAAAGAAAAAGGTTAATGTTTGGTTTGGTAGCTGCATTCTCATTGAAAGATTAATTTTATGCTTTATTGAAATGATGAAATGTGTGAGGTTCTTTCTGGTAATTATGTAAAGTGATGTGATTTTAAAGGGCAGGATGCGTGTGTGTGTCAGTCAGTCAGTCAGTCAGTTGTCAAGGGAGTAAGTTATTGCTGTTTGGTTATTTATGTATATACATATATGTGTGTGTGTGTGTGTGTGTGTGTGTGTGTGTGTGTGTGTGTGTGTGTGTGTGTGTGTTTGTGTGTGTCTGTGTCTGTGTCTGTGTTTGTCTGTTTGTAAAGGAGAGAGAGCTAGGGAAAGAAAAATAAGACAGACAAATAGCTATGACAAGGAAAGAAAAATAACTTGTTGGTTACATTTCTCCATCGTGGTGTCGAAGCCTGTAATCCTTCAACTCACAGTAAACACGTAAGGTGGTTCCAAGTCTAAGTGCAAAAATGTGTAAGAAAAGAAAGACGACCAAGAAAACAGAAACAAGTATTTTTTTTTTCTCTCTCTCTCTTTCTTTTTTTCTTGGTATGTTATCTTCAAAAACCATGACCTCGAGATTCTTGTATAGCTGAGTAGCGTCTTACGAACATAATCTATATTCATGTGTATTGTTTATTATATTATGCATCTTATGTATCTCTTTGTTTATCATTACAAATAGTTTTTTTCTTCTTTTTTTCTCAATATATCTGTGGCTAATAGGAAGTTCTTGTGACACTTGTTATGTTTTTACTAAGAAATCCGTTAGTTTTGTTGTGAAATTTCTCCCACGATTTTTTTTTATCTTGTATCATATGAATATAAACATATGTTGTATTTATTCTAGATTTGATGTTCTTTTTGAAGGTTTTTGCTTTTTTTTCATTTGCATATAGAGAGTAAGCTTCCGCCCAGTTTGGTATTAAATTTGCATTTTTACCCGCGTACTAAATGGACTGGAAACACTTTTATTGTAATTTAGTAAGTTTGTATACGGCGGTGAAAGGCCTGGGTAGGATAGTGACTACTGATACCTATTAACAAGTGATTCAATCGTCCTTTTCCTCTTCTTTTATATTTTTAATGATCCATATGCCTGATAGCTGTATCAAAGATGGACAAATTTATACCGAAAGGAAATCAAACTTTAAATCTCCCGTTCTGAAGAAAATGTGGTTAGTAAATAGCAATTATACAAATGAATATCAGAACTGAGTTGGAACAAGTAACTTCATAGGAAAGTATAGAGTGTTTGTCTCGGGTATTGGTGTTGGTGTTGGTGTTGCTGGATGTGATGGGATGAAAGGAAGGCCACCTGTGTCACCTCACGTGTTGAAAGTTACTTATGTCAACACCCCGTAACTTAAGTGAGTGTATTCTACCATGCAACACCTCGAACACTATATGCAATGTACCACCAAGTATCGTTTTAGTTTGTTTTAGTTTTTTTCTGCCAGGAATGTCCATATTGTTGTTGTTAGTAAGCAGGACGATAGGTGAGTATCGAGGCGTTGAACAGATACTTGATGAATCAGCTCATATACGGTAAAAAAAAATTCGTGACACTCCATGTCTTCGTTAGAATAGTAGTGATGCAGACAGAAAGGCTACGGTAGCAACACACTCACTGTCTCTTACAACCAACATAAACACTCTTAAGTAACACCGCACAACTTTTCTTTCCGTTATGTCTTTCCACTAAACTGTTAACTCTAATGTCAGTGGTCACGATGTGGTAAATATGGTTAGAAGAGAAAATACGGCCACTTTCAGAGCGCCATCAGTCTCTTACAAGTTCCAATTCCGGAGTGCGGCCTGGATGACGCAAGGCTCCGGCGTGCCTGACCGTCCCGCTCGGAGGACAGGCCGTTACTAACACGCTGGCCGCCTCACTGGCCCGAATAAGTAGATCCCAGTGAAATTGTCGATCCCGCGGGGCGCGTTTCACAGCACTTCGTTTGTCAGCCTTAAGTTCTGCCTCTTCACTGAAGGAGTAATATATCACGCGGAGGAAAAACTTGCTGCCTCCAAGCTTAGGGTGAATCTTGGGCGTGAAATTTTCTGTCAGTTTCCCAGAAAATACTTTAACCTTATTTGCTGAAAATGTTCTTCATGACCGTTCCGGAAATAGGTAATACAATATTTCAAGTTTTATAGATTTTGATTTGCCGCTGAATTGGTGCCTTATTAACGTGAAGAGAAAATTATGACATGAATCAGCTGAGAAACTTTGAAAGACAAATTCTCTGCAAACTAATCAAGAATATGTTGGTAACACTAAAGCTGAAATTACCACCAGCTGTCCAAAGCCCTTCACTTGTAACGCCCACCGTCCGCCGCTTCCAGGACCGATGAACAAAGTGCCATTCTGTGTGAGCGGTTCATGCCTCACCTGCCATCAACACCACACCTGGAGGGACATCACATGCATTATAGACACACACACTACCGCACTAACGATCTCACGGGAAAACAGGTTCGGCGGGTCCTAAGGGTAATCGATGTCCGGCAACGTCAACACCAAAATAATGGATGTGGAGGTGGACCTGGGTTTGGACAGGTAAGGATCAAGTTCATGCTGCCCTCATCAATACTGTTGACCTGACCTGATGACCGGCGAGATAGAGGCTAAGCAATGACTCGTTACCGATAAAGGACATTTAGTTGCTTCATCTAAACCCTTACAAGTAAATAGACTGTAGAGTGAGGTTGTTTCTATTCATGGTTTAGTTTTAGTATAAATCCCCTTTGAAAATTAGTAAAATGTTTTCAGCTTAATAAGAAATGATATATGGTGTGGAGACCATTTAATCTTTTTATACTATCTTCCCTCAATAATATTTCCGACCCTTGATTATGTTCCCTTCCGAGTCTTTGCGTTATGGATCGTCGTGGGAGCCTTTGCATGCAGAACCCTGAGGCCATTACGTTCAATAAATAATATGTGTTAGGGTTACCTAACGAGGCAATATTGTACACAAGTAATGCCTCGTAGCATTTCAGTCTTAGACACACCTTCCACGTCTGCTGAAGGCCCCCGGGAGGAGGAAGGGGGAGAGGGGAGAAGGTGTATTCTTTTTAAAAAAATGTATATACTCCAGGTTATGGAGATTTGTAGTAATACTGATTGAAGGCTGTCAGTCATCTCATTGTGAGGCCTTAGGGTGGAGAATATGCGGAATTTTCACATGTACAGTTGTGTTGACTATACTGCGACAACGTGTCTGAGGAACATATGTCTGTTATGATAGTAATAGCAGCAGCAACAACAGTTGTTGTTGTTATTATGGTGATGGTTGTTGCAGTAGTGGTGGTGGTGATGGTGGTGGTGTTTTAAGTGGTTATTGTTGTTGTTTTTGTTGTTGTGTAATAGTAAGTATCGGCCCAGGTTCCTCTGCAACACTTGCAATTCTCAAGGGCCAGGTGCAACGAAACAGCCGTAATGAGTCTCGAAATACAACCCTCCGAGGAGGAGTCCAGGGGGGGTAACGAGGCGTTGTGTGTGTGTGTGTGTGTGTGTGTGTGTGTGTGTGTGTGTGTTTGTGTGTTTGTGTGTGTGTATGTATAGGTTTGTGAATATTAATGTGTATATGTATGTGTGTGTATGTCTATTTGTGTGTGTTTATGTGTCCGTGCGTGCGTGTGTATGTCAATAAATACCAAATAAAAATGACGTACAGCTGCCTGCATGCCACTCCTGTGACCATTAGTTGTGTCATCGCAGCCAATACCAACACAGGAGTCGAGGACCAGTGGCGGCGTTGGAGGCTGCACTAATACTTCACCAGACGTATTTCCGTGTTCCGTGCACACGAACCTTTTACTAACACCAAGCCTGGGCGGCAGCTGTGTGTAATACCAGGGACTTACATAATGCTTAGGATGCAGGGTGTGTCTGCGTCTCAGGTTATGTTACCCGAGAAATTTCGTTATGTCTATGCATCGGACTGCAAACTAACACTGTAAATTGGTCTCACGCCATCCATGCCCTCTTAGAACGCGATCTTTGTAGTAGGAAAGAGAGAAAGTGAATTAAAAACGTAGGTGTTATATCAGTGATGTGTTTGCAAGACGAGTAAGTATTGTCGTGTTATGTTATGTTTTATTTTATGTTTCATTTTAAAGATTTGTATTGCCTATTATGAAACTTTTGCTATATATTATTTTTATGTAATTTTGTGCCATGTTTCAGAGAGCAAGTTTACGATATTACTTCTTTCTACCCATTACAAAAGTTTTTATTTCATTATGTTTTTTATCTGTTTATTCATTTATTTTTTTTCATTTCGTACTCTTAGGAGGAACATCAGAACGTCCTCCACAACCCTTTGAAAATCGATTTAATTAAGCTTTACTCTTTTTTCTGTACCTCCCTCGGGACACAAGGTTAACACGGTAACTTTTACATTTTTGTCACCTTTTAATTAACTTCTTTAACTTTTTTTTCCACGACGTTAACAATCACGGGGAATCAAGACGGAAAAGGAAAGTAAAGTACTACAAGTGTTTCAGAGAGAGTTGAGAACCTGTATACAATAGAAAAGAATTATAGTACACTTCCCACACTGTTTCTGACTTTTATACTTCCTTTATCCTCTCTCTTCATCCTTTCCTTCTTTTCTTATTTCTACACATCTTTATCAATATTCTTCTGTCCTTCTATAGAGTCCACACAATTCCACATCTACCACATCTTACTGAGTCCACATCACCACACTCCTCGTCTTATTTGCATCACCTTTAATGAGTCCACACTATCTTATCCACGCCTTCCACTCCGGAAAAGTCCCAGGCATCCACTTAGCCTGCCTTCACACCTTTAATTCGCTTATTAACTAATTAAATGTATCCGACCGACGCGTTATTACCCAGGTATTTTTCTAACCCTCGCGGCAGGTAAAGGCACGCGGCAGCTGGAAAGAAGTGACAGAAAGGTGCGTGGGATTAAAAATGGTAATGCTATCTTGTTGTGTGATGTTATTAATTTGTTGGTGATAATTAAACTCTCTCTTTCTCTCTCTTTCTATGTGTGTGCCTGTGTGTGCGTGCGTGCGTGTGCGTGGAAGAGCAGACTTATAGGGTACATGGGATTACAGACACCAGCGTCCCGTAAGAGCTCCCTGGAGACCTGTCATCACACACCCTTACTGCAAGACAAACACTGACTGTCTTATGTACCTCCTTCTTCTGTCTCCACCCCTTCCCCTCCTCGCCTCTCTGCTTATTGGTACACCCCGACCCTGGACCCTCCCCTCCCACCCCCTCCTCGTTCCCTCCTCGCCCCGGCACAGCAAGAAGAGCCCAAGCAGAAAAGCAAAACGTGAGAGTCAGTATAACACGTTCTTTCTCGCCTCTCACCTCACACAACTCACGTCCCGGCGGTGCCTCAGTAAGACTAGTGTCACGCGTCAAGGGAGGAACACGTAGGTTATTGCGTGTTGATCCGTAATGCTTCCGTTGGGCCGCAATGCAACAAAGTATTGGGTGGATTCTGTGGGTTTTTGTTTGTAGAAGGTTGCCAGTTGACGTCACTAGGATGGGATGGTGAGTTGATGCACTGAGCTAGTTAGTCACGCCTTGTTTACTTCCCTTCTTTCCCTACCGTCATTCCCTTCCCTCCCTTCACTCCCTTCCATCCTTCCCTTCCTTCCTTCCTTATCCTCCTTTTTACAGCCCACTTTCCTGAGAAGCATGTTATGGGTCTACAATATCGCTGTTTTTTTGCGTAAATTCATCACCGTCGCATGATCGTTCAGATAGAAGCAGGTCTTGGACAAACACACGCACACACACTCTTTCTCTTTCTCTCTCTCTTTATTTTTCCCTCTTTATCTCTCTCTCTCACATTGTTTGTCCAGCGCAGGAAGCAAGGTGTGTCTAAGGATATAAATGTTCCTACTTAACTTTATATTATCCACTGTTTATTATTTTTTTTTTAGTTGAGAAAATTCTGGCGACAACAAGTGCTTTAAAAAAAATATTTGAAAACCAAATGTCTGTCTTCGCCTCGTTTACTCTTGAAATTCGCTTGTGTCATCTTGAATCATGCAAGGACCCGCTACCCACCACCACCACCACCACCACCACCACCACCACCACCACCACCACCACCACGGCAATAACATAACAGAGGAAACGGATGAGGCTCTTTGTCTTACCAAATAGTTCCTTGGAATTTCGGAGGTTTTGCTTTATCTAGGCATTGTAAGGTCGACAATGCCACCCCATTTACATTATATTGAAGGTCCGGTCACACATGTTAACCGCAATGGAAAATATCGACTTAAGTTCCCTCAAACGCTACTACCTTTGTGAAAATAAATCATGTTTTACTCATACGTCTTGAAGGAGAAACGCAAATCCTCATGAAATTCAACTTTCCCTTATTGTTTCCCATTTTGGAGGAAAAGGAAGAAGAAGAAGAGGAGGAGAAGGAAGACAACGACGACTTAGAGAAGGATGAGGGCAATAAAGAAGAAGAGATGGAGGAGGAGGAGAAGGGAAAGACAGATGCAAATTAGGAAGAGAAAGAGAGACAGCTGAAAAAGAGGATGAGGATGAGAAAGAGGATGACGACGTGGAGGAGGAGAGATAATATATATATCCATTTATCTATTGTTATCTATTTTACCTGCCAACAGACCTATAACTCCTCCATAAATCAATCCACAAGCCGCATAATTTTCTCCCTCTCAGTGGGTGTGAATCGAACCCACACACACACACACACACACACACACACACACACACACACACACACACACACACACACACACACACACACACACACACACACACACACACCACACACACACACACACACACACACACACAGGCGCTGCTCGGCTTGGGGGGGGGCGGGGGAGGGGGGTGTTTGTTGCATTTGTTAATTATGTGTGACGCGAGCTGAGTGTGCCAGTTGGGTGCCATTATAGAGTGCCAGATCGGATTTGTGAGACGTTGAAAAATAGGGGTCGTGTCAAACGCGCACACACACACACACACACACACACACACACACACACACACACACACCCACCCACATGCACACGTACACTCACATGCAAGATGGAGCACACAGAGAGAGAGGGAAGATTCCATTGAATTTGAATAGTTTGCACGAGGAATGGATACTGGATTGTTGTTAAAGTTAAGTTAGATTAGTTTCTACAAACAGTCCACTGATTCATGTGGGTATTGCTAGAGAGAGAGAGAGAGAGAGAGAGAGAGAGAGAGAGAGAGAGAGAGAGAGAGAGAGAGAGAGAGAGAGAGAGAGAGAGAGAGAGAGAGAGAGAGAGAGAGAGAGAGACACACACACACCTATTTCTTGATACACACGTCGTTTTTCCACGTTGAATCAGCCCGTGCGCAGGTAAGAGCCTCAAATTACAAGTGATTACAGGTTCTCATGTTCTGGCTCCTAGAATTTTATGGCTCGTCCTGAAATCCGTGATGAGAGGTTCATAAACCATCGCTTGTCTTTATCTCCTTGCAATCATCTCTTTTACGTTTCAATATTAGGCGATGGAAGAGGCTGAGATCGCTGGAGGAAAAATTATCTCGCTTACTTATAAATTATCTTCTTTGAAATATCAGGAAGAGTTTTAATGGTATATTTCAGTGAGCTTTGTCACATGAATATATAAGGTCATAAGTTGACTTCAGTGTCGCTAAACAAGATTGGTGATGATTAATGCAGCAGAGAAAATATACATATGTGTTTGTTGATCTTCTTTTCTCTCTCAAGCAATGGCAGGATGTCATTATTCACTCTGCAGATTGAAGTATTACCTTGTTATGCGACCTCGTTTGTTATTCACCATTATGTTGAGTGATTCTGCATCGTGAAGGACGAAAGTTATTATGATTCATGAAGTGAAATCAGTTTTAATATAATTTTTTGCATGAAGCACAGAGCCAAGATGGTATCGATCTGTAGACATTAGACTTGGAAGGCTTAACTAAGTAATGTAGAATTATTAAACCACTTGGTTTGCATAGTTTAATAATCCAGGAAGTGTTGACGAGACTGCCGGGTTAGGATCTGTGTGGGATGTCAGGAAGACGTCGGAGGGCAGTGTGTAAGGTGGGCAAGTGGTGCTCCCGGCGTGACGGTGCGGGAGGGAGAGAAGCTTTTGGTTAATGTTTGTGATAAAAAAGGATATCATGAAAAAAGGAAAGTAATTGGACTTAGAACTTCACACACACACACACACACACACACACACACACACACACACACACACACACACACACACACACACACACACACACACACACACACACACACACACAAAGGACCGTCAATAATCTACTTCGTATCTATTTCGCTTCTCCCAATCTCCTTTTCCCCTCGCCGTCAGAAGGAGGCCACGAAGGCCACACTAAGGCCCCGCACTGAGCCTCAACCAATATTGGCAGACTGACGTAATACGCTGACGGAGAGAGAGAGAGAGAGAGAGAGAGAGAGAGAGAGAGAGAGAGAGAGAGAGAGAGAGAGAGAGAGAGAGAGAGAGAGAGAGAGAGAGAGAGAGAGAGAGAGCTATGTCGTATACCAAGGCATTATATCGACTGTGGTACTTGAGAAATCGAAAGACTGTAGAATAATCCATTTTATGTCATTGGGAGAGGAGCACCAAGCTAGATAACCTTGAATCATGCAACGGAATAGGAGAGGAAATAAGAAGAAAATTTTAGAAAGTTTTAGTTTACTTCTACAGTGCAATTGTTGTTTTTGTATAGTTTACGTAACCAATTATTAAGATTTTAGAAGTCAAAGTAAACTCGGGATTATATTTTGATTTTGGTGCGTGTCTCTCTCTCTCTCTCTTCTTGAGATTCGATGCAGACAGACAAGTTTGTTCATAAAACTAACTTACGACTTGGACAGTAGGCAAAAGCAATATCCTTCTCTGTCTCGAATTCGATATATCTACTCGTGTAACGGAAAAAAGCCTCCACCTCCAACCTTCCGTGCGAGGGACACTCCAGCACCACCCTCTCCTCTCAACACACTCCGATCCCTATGCATAATGAAGGATGTCTTGAGAATAAATAAAAAATAAACTTGGCTGAAAGGACACATTCACAACAACAATAACAGAAATCAGTATAGAATAAAAAGATTATTTGAGTTTTGATCAATTCTCAGAAACGTTCTCTTCAAATTCTTCCCCCAAGGTCCCTCCTCCTCCTCCTCCTCCTCCTCCTTCTTCTCCTCCTCCTCCTCCTCCTCCTCCTCCTCCTCCTCCTCCTCCTCCTCCTCCTCCTCCTCCTCCTCCTCCTCCTCCACCTCCTCCTCCACAGAGAGCATCGCCTGATACTTTGTCAATCGGTGTACACGTAACACACGGAACGTTTCGGTATAACACTATCATCGTATTCCTTTTTTGTGTGTGTGTGTGGTGTGGTGTGTCCATGCATCAGTCATAAGGTGAGGTGAAACGTAAGCACCGTCGAAAAAGGCTGACAAATCCTTACAGCATAAAAACAAATAAAAACTTCAATGGTGATGGTGGTAGTGGCAGTAGTAGTAGTAGTAGTAGTAGTAGTAGTAGTAGTAGTAGTAGTAGTAGTAGTAGTAGTAGTAGTAGTAGTAATAGTAGTTTCTGAGGTGTAGGTTATAAAACACGAAACAAAAGCGAAACACACTCGAGCCTAGAAGTGAATCCAAACATTTAGGTAACTCACGATTGATGAAACTTAAGCTCCATCTCTCGCAAGTTATCTTGATTTATTATTAGTTTTATTTTTTGTTGTTGAGAGGGCGGGGAAGGGAGAGTTAAAGTAAACTGAAAATTGTTAAACTTTTCACACTTCAGGATTAACTTCCCGTCAAGTTCTCAAGAAAAATGTGAAGCTTTTAGAGATGCGGGTGAAAATAGGGTGAGGGGAGCAATATCTTATCGTGTTGGGTTTTATCTTATTTTGAAAGTTTTATCGTGTTCTTTCGTGCCAATAATATAAAAATTCGAGAGGCTGGGAACTGTGTGTGTGTGTGTGTGTGTGTGTGTGTGTGTGTGTGTGTGTGTGTGTGTGTGTGTGTGTGTGTGTGTGTGTGTGTGTGTGTGTGTGTGTGTGTGTGTGTGTGTGTTCAGTATACCGAAGAAGGAAGCCACAAACAGGTGACTGCGGACGCCTTGCGGATGTAATCATCACCTGCGGATGATGGTTGTGGTGTTGGTAGTGATAGTAATGGTGGTGGTGGTGGTGGTGGTAGTGGTGGTGGTAATAATAGTAGTGGTGGTGGTAGTAGCGCCATCTGTGGTCATGACTAAAATCGTTGATACAGCAGACAAAGAAACTTAGTGATATTTGTGTGTTTTTCGTCTGCATACCAGTGTGTGTGTGTGTGTGTGTGTGTGTGTGTGTGTGTGTGTGTGTGTGTGTGTGTGTGTGTGTGCGTGCGCGTGTGCGTGCGCTGCAGCTTTGTGTGTGTCTGTGAATAAAGTTTTCAGTGTAATTCTGTTTACAAAGATAGAAATAGCAAAATGTTTTTTTCTGGTCTCTCTGCCTTTCTGTTTGTTTGTCTGTCAGCGTGGAGTTTTGGCCCAACGCTGTAATTCTTGCCCTTTAGCACTCTATGAAATCATGCTCCTGTGGTTAGCTCGTGTTTTAGTAGGAAATATGCAGGTTATTTATCCCTGGTCTGGGCATAAAGAAGTGTGGTTCTAATGCAGGAAATAGGAGTTTATGCTGCATCGACGTTGTGGAATTGGCAGCAAAGATTTAAAAGTTAATCTCGCGCTCAATACCAGATTTAAGGTAAGCAGTGCGTCAGAAAAAAAAGAAGAAGAATATCGGTTATCCTGCGCAACGCTTTCCCGTCTTCGCCCACGTTAGTTGTGAAGCGAGGCTGTGATTGGCTGGAGCTCTGTGACGTCACTTAGTGTTAGTTATTCATGATGGGTCAAGGTGAGTCGCCTTCACACCATGATGGATGGTATTCCAAGTGTCGCTGTTGTTTGGTCACTCACTTATTCACGAGAACGTTCCTATCATTTACTGACTTGCTTTGGTGTTACTGATATTACAGACGGTGGAGAAGAAGAAAAAAAAAGTCATCTAATAATTTTTTTTTTAGTGTTGCAGAGTATAATACAAGGTTATATTTACTGGCTTGCTTTTGTGTTACTAATATTGCAGACGGTGGCGATAAAAAAAAGTTATCAATTTTCTTTTTGTGCTTAGTGCTGCAGAGTATAATACAAGGTTATATTTACACCACCGGAGTCATTGTGCATTTGTTTCTGTTTCACGCGTTCAAGTAACATTCCTTTCACTTTCTGTAACCTCGATCTACTATAGCACCAGGCACGAAAATTATAGATCAATAAACTATATGATTGTGGTTTGATATAATTAACTTTAAAAACCCGAGTTAATGTCAGCGAGGCTACCCTGTATCAACCTTTGTGTATGATCGCCCTTAAAATGTCAAATGATGTATAACTATGAGGAAGTGAAGGAGAAATAAGGTTAGAAATATCATACTCGAGTTCCAGAGTGGCCATGGTAAAGAGGAGGCGAGTGTTTCTGATTCCTTTCAATGCTTTAATATTGCACTTAATTCCATGTCTCATTACGTTACCCTCATCAACGGAAACAATAACAAGATCACATGATATCCTCAACCTCATTAAAGTTCAGCATATCATTGATTTCAACACAGTTTGCATGGGAATAGGTATTACAGTCAAGTCGAAGCGAGGAAGAAATGTTAAGGGGGCCGGAAACCCTACTGAGCGTCTTGGTGGAAGGTCGCTCACAAGCCTGCCATTCTCAGGCGGGCTATCGGTGCTTAAATGCGGCGATGTGCGAGCGGCGGCGTTATCACCCACGCCAGGCAGTAGCGGCGGAAGGGAGGGAGGCTGCCGGAAATAGGGAAAAGAACGGAAAAGCTGTACTATGGTTGATACTTTCTCTACATATTTTTTGGTAGAAATACGAGTAGGAGTGTGATATCTGAGGCGAGGCTGTTACTACGGGAAGTGGAACGAACTGTAGGAGGAGCACAACGATCTAAAGGAAATTATGGGGGATGTTTGTATGAGAGAGAGAGAGAGAGAGAGAGAGAGAGAGAGAGAGAGAGAGAGAGAGAGAGAGAGAGAGAGAGAGAGAGAGAGAGAGTAGAAAGACTAAACGGTACAGAATACTGGTTTTATTGGCAGAACACTTCATTTTATTTCTCCTTTCTTCCTTCATATTAAGTTATCAATCGCCAGCTGTTTGTTATTCCTCTTCCTCCCCCTCTTCCTCCTCTTCTCTCAATACCTTCCAAAAACCTTCCCCGCACCAGTCAGCAGCGGGCAGCGTTGAAGTCATACGTACTTGTAAGGATAACATCACCAGTGGAAGGAAGGGAAAAAGTATTGCAAACTCATGGGACTCAGTATCGCATCCGGTATCCTGACGAATGGTTCCTGCAGGGCAGCACACAGAGGTGGCTGCAGGGGAGAGGAAGGAAGGAAGGTGTGTGGAGGAACTATTTGCAGCCCAGGTCACGACTTGTTATTGTCACCTATCACGTGGCAGGATTCATCATAGCAGGTAGAAAATAACGTTATTTTTGACATTTTGAAATTTTGCTTGCAGAAAACTTTTTTTTATTTATTTTTTTGAGAATCCACGGTACAAGAGTCCTGGTTTAAAAGTCTCGGAAAGTTTTTTTTTACTGGTTAACTTTTAAATGGTTACAATTTTTGTTGTGTGTCTCACGCTTCGTAACACTGACCGAGGGAGATTGATAGTGACGGAAGGCGACGAGTCTTTTCTAACCTTGAAAACAGAATGAAAGTTAGGGAGTAAGTTAGATTCTCCTTGATTTTTGGGTCTGTCAGGCAATATCGTGAATAGATCTATAAAAATGAAAGAAGAAAATGCAAACAAAAGTCAGATTTCCTTTTTATATTTTGTCTCAGGGAGTCTCAGTCGCCATAAAAAAAAACATCTTCCTGATGGAGAAAGTCTTGCCCAAAGGCAGCCCTGTTTCGGGAAGAAAAATGGACCTCACTGTAATCTAAAAGGCTTCCCAAAAAGTCACTTTGCCAGGAATTCAGGGGCGAGCAGGAAGCGGAGGCAACACGCCCCTGCGCCGCTCTCATTCAACTTTCAAAATTGATATCAAACCAGATCGCCATAACCTCGCTTGGGGAAACAAAAGATTTTTTCTATACGCAGCAAAAAATTTATATATACACTTTCCACAACGTTTCATGGTCCCTTTTTTTGTGAAGTAAATGACAGGGCGTTAGTTTGCAGTCCATACTTACTTACTTCCCGGTGTGTGGTGCTGCAGTAAGCAATGTCAGGGAGAGAGATCAAGACCCGAGACCTGAGACCCCAGGAGACTTATGATCTTGCTCCCAAGGGCACCACCACCACCACCACGACGACCTTGCCGCAGCAGCCCCCCTCCCCCCCACCCCCCCCACCCCCACACACAATTACTTTTTATTCAATTTATCTTTTCGTGACTCTTTATAATCTTTCTTTTTTATTACCTTCCCGTCCACTTCCAGTTTACTTTTTTTTTTATGCCACATTTTACCTTAATTCCCTCGTAAGTTTTCCTAAGACTTCTTCTTCTTCAGCCGCGGCGACTTTTCATCTCGTCTCAAGCAATCCATTTTAATTTTTCACTTTGTTTGTTAATTAAATTCTTCCTTTTGATTCTTCCAGCGTCACATTCTCACATTCTATCTCTCGCATATCTCTCTTTTTTTTTTTTTATTCTCTCTCTCTCTCTCTCTCTCTCTCTCTCTCTCTCTCTCTCTCTCTCTCTCTCTCTCTCTTTCTCTTTCTCTTTCTTTTTCTCTCGTTTCCCTTTCCTTCCTTCCTTCTTTCCTTCCTTTGTTTTATTCATTTTTCATTTTTTGTTTGCTCCTCCACGCTTCACGGTCCCCTGATTTTACTCTTTTCATTATATTCTCTCTCTCTCTCTCTCTCTCTCTCTCTCTCTCTCTCTCTCTCTCTCTCTCTCTCTCTCTCTCTCTCTCTCTCTCTCTCTCTCTCTCTCTCTCTCTCTCTCTCTCTCTCTCTCTCTCTCTCTCTCTCTCTTTCTCGCATTTCATTCCCCAACATCTTTCCGGTCTCTCGCCTCTCCTCAATTTTCTTCAAACTATTCTCCATCCTCCTCCTCCTCCTCCTCCTCCTCCTCTTCCTCCTCCTCCTCCTCCTCCTCCTCCTCCTCCTCCTCCTCCTCCTCCTCCTCCTCCTCCTCCTCCTCCTCGTGTTCTTTGCTTCACCATAAAAGTAAGACGATACTGACACGTCCTGTTATTTGTATCTTCCTGAATTCCTCTTCCTCGTCCTCCTCCATTTCCTCCTCCTTCACCTCCACCTTCTTGACCTCTGGGCCTTCTATGCAACCCCGCAAGGTTATAGTTTCTCGGTGTTCTTTTCCAGACCTAACCTAAACTTACCTAACCTAACCTAACCTAACCTAACCTAACCTAACCTAACCTAACCAGACGTTTAGAATGTAACATGCAGGAATGATGGTGTTACTGTATGATGCGGGAAGGAACAATGTATTTTACGTGTATTTGTATTTTGTATTTGAATTCTAATGATTTGACAATGGTAATGGATGTAAATTGATTGGTTCTAGTGTTGCTAATGAACTGATTCACTGATTCACCTGATTTTTCAAACTAGGGCTGGTTTTCTCGTTTTTGCACCGGCGTCAACCAATTATTTGTTAAACAAGTCACACCATTTTATACATGCAGATATACATTCATTGTTGTGCATTAAACAGGCGCACATGGTGTTAGCTGTAGTGTATAGGGTGTTTTGGCGCCATAAATAAGCACAAGACATCCCTATCACACTGTTTGGATAGTGGTAACGGCCTAGCACGGACCAGAGAGACATAAGAAATAGTTGCATCTATACCATCACTCAGCTCATCTACCTTTCTTTCTCCTTCTCTCATCCATTCCTTCACCCTCGCGTTTCTCCCACTCATCATTGTTTACGTTCCTATACCTTCCTTTCCTTCGTCTTTTCTTCCCTCCCCATTCACCAACATCTCATCCCTCTGCATGACTTTCTTCCACCTCGTTTTCCTGCGCATCTCATCTGTCTTCATTCCTGTCATGGGCTACGTTGTGTCTCCTTTTGTTCCGCCATCTCTGCTTATCACTTGACCATAAATATGAGTCTTTATCAGTCAACCTCATCACGCTGCAGAGACAAAACATCAATGATATGCAAATACTCTTCGCCCTCTCGACGTAGCGATTTTTGATGTATGGTATAAAGCTTCCCTTCCTCCCCCCCAAAAAAAATGTGATAAAAACACAACCATTTTTTTAAAGTTGCATTATCATAATTTCAATGTAAAATTAATTATTCTTTTTTTATTTACTTCATTGCGTGTGTGTGTGTGTATATGTGTACGTGTGTATGCGTGTGTGTGTGTGCCTCCCTCCTGCCTTAAAGACTGCAAATTGGAAAACAGTAAACAGGTAGAGGAAGGAAGGCAGAGGAGTTGCAGGCAGAGTTAAGCGGTCAACTAGGATGAAAGAATAACAATATTTCTTAACTCCTGCAAATGAAGGGGAGAGGCTTAATATGGGATGGGTTGCAGGGTGAGGGAGAGTTCAGCCGAGTCCAAAGAGGGGAAGGTATGCAGTTGACAAGCTCAGCACAGCAGTAACCATAAAAAATAACGGCAGATAACAGCACCAGAAGCCATATCCTGAAGATGTGTGAGAGATAAGGGGAAAAAACAATGACTATTACATATTTGAATAGTTTCGTGTGAATGTATTTCCATCTGCCCCCCCCTCCACCCACCCCCCGTCCCGCCATACATGAGAGGCATAAACCACACACACCTTGAAGAGAGGTAAATAAATATGATTCTATCTCTACATATCCGTTCTCTCTCTCTCTCTCTCTCTCTCTCTCTCTCCTCTCTCTCTCTCTCTCTCTCTCTCTCTCTCTCTCTCTCTCTCTCTCTCTCTCTCTCTCTCTCTCTCTCCTCCTCCTCCTCCTCCTCCTCCTTCATGTCACCCCAAAAAGGCTTCACGAGCTCTACAGGTTAATGACTTTCGTTCAGGTGTGAGTTAATTGAATCTTTGTGCCGGGACAGAAAGATTGAAGTTATAGCGGCAATGAGAAGAGTTGGTTGAGCATTATTTCACCGTCACGATGTAATGGTTTCGTCTTTTCCTGAAGCTGCAAAGGCGCCGAGATTCTTGCAAGCTGTCGCATCCTGGAGGGTAAAGAAGACCTTGATTGGCAATGAACACCTCTTAAGGGAAGGTTTTATGTGGATATGGATGTGTTTTACGCGGTCGTGAAGCGGCTGCATGGTATCATGTAAGGAGACTTCAGGAAAAGGCTTGGAAATGTGTTAGCGTGGATGTCTTTGTCACACCCACACACACGCGCACACACATATTCTTGTTCTCTCATTTTCCTCAAGTGGCACAGAATTGATATAAATTAAATTCTCGCTCACTATCACTATCACTTTCACACTCCTTTTTATTTTATTTTTACTGCTATAAATCTTGGGAACTGTTTCAGGTTTTTTATTTTTTTTTATTTTATGCTTTCCTTTTGGAGTGATGCTATAAATTAAATGTCTTATTGTGTTGCAACTTTAACTCAGTAATCTTTGTTAAGGAAGTAATCTTTATAGTTTTTTTTTAAGTATCGTCTATTGTCTTTTCAGTTTCTTATTGAGAGAGAAAGAGATAAAAAATATTCTGAAGGAGGTAAGACCCACTCGAGTTAGTGTTTCTCTCCCTCCTGCTAATGGCTTCCACGTAGCTAAGGTTGGGTGTCTCACTGGCCACCTGTTTCCGACCCTTCTCTCCTGTTTTAAGCATCCCATTACAGTTTCTTTTTGTGTTCACTTGTTCCTATAATTGTTTCGAATTTTTTTGTCCCTTAATTTATTCACATTTGCCGTTTGAGTACATTCGTGGGTTGTAAATAGTTTTTTTTTATGTTATTTCGAGACCAATTTCTCGTTGTCGTTGTTGTTTAAAAGTTCATAACAGTGAAATAAAGAGCAGCGTAACTTTTATCCCTTAATTGCTACATACATGGTTTATATATACATTTATTTTTTTTCGTTATATATTTTTTAAGAGTCGCATGCCTTTTACTGCTTGTCCAATTCATATTATACGGTATCGAGCCCATGCAGAGAGCCATCACAGGTAATTGTTTTTCCTGAATAGACTCGAGAAACCAATGTCAGCAGCATCACCTGTCTGTAATTTACGCGATGAAAAAACACGAGGCAGTTGCTAAAAGTTTTCAGTGCCGCGAAATTGGTGAAGTTCGTGACTACGTTGTGTCGTTGACGTTGAAATGTAAACTTTGCGAAATGCCTCATAAAGAAGGAGTGCACTTGCCTGAGAGAGAGAGAGAGAGAGAGAGAGAGAGAGAGAGAGAGAGAGAGAGAGAGAGAGAGAGAGAGAGAGAGAGAGAGAGAGAGAGAGAGAGAGAGAATGTGTTATCCTTTTCCCATTTCGTTATCAGCAAGATGAGACAGTGAGATGAGAGAGGTAGGTGGCTGTTCAATCACTAGAGGATAGGAATTAATGGCTTATTGCTAGACTGACTGTCAACCTGTCAGTCTTAAGCGAGGTCCCGGATGTTGATGGGGAATGCAGATGAATAACATTAAACACACATGATTTAATTTTATCTTATCTTTTATTTGTTATTATTTATTTTTTCTTTTCATTTTGTCATTCTGTCTATTGATATCATTTCTTTACGTGTTGATTTTCTAACATATGGAGACGTTGAAAAAGTGTGTAAATAAAATACACATTATATACCATTGGTGGGTCTTTACAATATATTTTTTTCAAGTGTTTGATTATATATCTAATAATTGTCGTAAGGAGAAGATGAAATTCCTTCACGAACCTCTTTTCCATTATCTTTTCAATCAAGCTCTTTAACATGTAAGCTAGATAACATGCATGACGAAAAGCAGCCAGCCGTAGAGGGAGGGAGGAAGGGAGAGAGGAGGAGACACGTGGACGGGAACACACTGAATTATTAATATTAACAGCGAATAAAACATACCGTAAAGGGCAGCGCATGAAATAACACGAAATGGGGAACTGTTGCTCGTGTTGATGCTGCCACGCTGAGGGAGGCACTCGTAGGCCGGCGAGACAATAGGTGAAGTAAGAGCTAGAGGAGGGTGCGGGTAGATGCAGGCGGGTGGGCGTACGGGCGGGCGGCACAACTCTCAACACTCAACACACGCAATATGGCAGACAATAGCCTAAATGGGCGTACATTAGCTAGGCACCCTCAACACACCTCCCACCCAGCGAGACGCACTCACCTGGACAATCTCCGCTAAAACCTCACCTAACATTGTGACGTAATCATTATTTTCCTCTCTCTCTCCCTCTTTTCCCTCCTCTCTTTCTCTCTTTAGCCTCTCTATGTCTATTTACTTGGCTGCGAGGGAGAAGGGAGCCTCGCTTGTTTGTTTCACGCTGTTTTTTCTTTTTTGTTTTACTTTTTTATGCAACATTTTATTTATGTTTTGAATATTTTTTTCTAGTTTTCATATTTCCCTTTCCTTCGTTTCTCTATGTTTGCGCTCCTTTGATTTATGTATTTTTTTTTTCTTTTCTGTTCCCTTGATTCTTGTTGTCTCTTTCTTTTTTTCCCTTATTCCCCGTCGTTATCCCGTGTTCCCTTGCTCCCCTCATCCTCCGTTCTGTTCCTATCCTCTCTGAAGGTTGTGTGGATTTAATTGTTTTATTTCCACACACACACACACACACACACACACACACACACACACACACACACACACACACACACACACACACACACACACACACACACACACACACACACACACACACACACACACACACACACACAATAATGGCCTCCTTTAAATATATTAGTTTCCACTGGATGCACATACAGCACATTTCCATTTCCCTTCTTTCCCCAAACTGTACTCTATTCATTTTCAACTTAGGTCTGCCTTGGCATTACGATATATATTTGTATTTTATTATTTTTTTAATCGTAATCCCATCTCTTCATTGTCATCATCAATCATTGTCGTCATCGTCTTCCCATTAGAGGTAAGGAGGAGATTGTTGTTGTCTTAGTGAAGTACAAAACAACAAAATTAGGTCATTAACCATTGACACACTCTCTCTCTCTCTCTCTCTCTCTCTCTCTCTCTCTCTCTCTCTCTCTCTCTCTCTCTCTCTCTCTCTCTCTCTCTCTCTCTCTCTCTCTCTCTCTCTCTTTTCCGTGAGTAATATCAGCCTTTGCAGAAGTGGTAACATGCACACACACAGTTTTTGTTGTTGTAATCTTACGCCAATGAAGGACACCGCAGTCAATACATAAAATTCTGAGAACGTTGATAATGGACTCTGAATCTTTAATCTGACGCAGTGTTGTGTCATATGAATTATTCCAGCCACGTGCTCGCCACACATTCCTCTGCATGACGCAATGTGCAGGAACAGTATAGACACACCACGCCTTACTGTACATATCGTGAGAGTAAAAGTCGATTTGAAATATTTGAAGTCGAATAAACTTGGATTTGTTCCTCTATTTTTCTCTTCTTCTTCTTCTTCTTCTTCTTCTTCTGCTTCTTCTTCTTCTTCTTCTTCTTCTTCTTCTTCTTCTTCTTCTTCTTCTTCTTCAATGACGAGTGTAATAGTTGACCTTCACAATGGACAAGAAGAAGCACTGAGGCAGCAGCTTTAGGTTGAGGAAGACGTATCAGAAACCATTAACCACTCCCTGGAAATGTCTCGAGTATGCTGGTGTGTGGTGTGAGGCGTGAGGCTTCATCTAGCAATTGCAGCGCTCTCACACACACACACACACACACACACACACACACACACACACACACACACACACACACACACACACACACACACACACACACACCTGGACCCACAAGTCTGGAAACGCAGGAGGGAAGGGAAGGCAACCACACACACACACACACACACCACCATTATCACCACCACTAGTATTATTATTATCACAGCTGCTACTCTATGCCAGGTGGGTCTAATCTCCAGCTAAGTAGATTTGATGCACCTTCATGTACTCTCCTTATGTTTACTTGCTAAGTGGACCACGAGAAACCTAGATCTGCTGTTGCTTTGGTGCAGAATACTTTGGTGAAGCTTAAACTCTGCAGCTCAGTAAGTTTGCGATTAGTAACCACTGAGGGAAAGTTTAATATTCTTACAAGGAGAGAGAGAGAGAGAGAGAGAGAGAGAGAGAGAGAGAGGGAGAGAGGGAGAGAGGGAGAGATTCATCCGTGTAACCTTACCACATATTCACACTCCACACCCTTCTTAAAAAACAATTATATGAAAATAAATCACCTGTCTTATCCAACATGGCACGTGGCTCAAGGATAGATATACCATGTGATTATTTTGCAATCAAGAATGGATTAGTGTCGACCAGCAACAAGCGGGAACACCAGCAATCAGACGCCTGCAACACTAGTAATGAGAATAGTTCCCGGCAACTCGATAGCCATCCGGTGCCACTTTCCAGCCGCCGAGACATCTGCAGAAATGACAAGGGACAATGACGGCGAGAAATAAGAAAAACTAAACATTCCAGAGGACGCGAGGGAGTAAAAACAGAGAGAAATAAAGGCAAGGCAAGGCAAGGCAAGGCTGGAGAAGACCGCTAACCACTTGAAAATGGAAGGATGTGGGGAGGGGAGCGGGATGTTTCAGGGAGGGACATGGTGCAGCGAGGAGTGAGACTGGAAGGAGAAGGAGGGTGGCTGGTGGTAACAGGAGAGGGCTGGAGGAAGGTAGATTGGGAACGAAGGAGAGAGAAAGAGAAAGAGAAAGAGAGAAAGGGTAAAACAGTTGGGTATTGGAGGAGAAGCCAGCGGGATGGAGATAACACAAACTGTCTCGTATTTCACAGCTGGAGGCGAATTAAGGAAGTCATGCAAGGGTCAAGGCGTATATACACGTGATGCGCAACGCCACACACACACACACACACACACACACACACACACACACACACACACACACACACACACACACACACACACACACACACACACACACACACACACTACCATGCTCCAACAAACACGCTGGCGCCGGATGAAAGGAGGGAAGGAAGGAAGGGAATAAAGGGTGACAGGAGTGTGGAAGGATATAATAAAAAGCAAGAAACCGTGCCAAAGAAAGAAGGAAAAGACGAGGAAGAAGAAACTAGAATCTTGAATCCTACTTTTGCCAAATCCTTAATAATGTTGCTAAATGGTACCTCAATGAACCCTTTGCTACATTACTCTGTCCTGTGTCCTGTTACCCAAGTTTCCTTTGAGCTTCTACTTCATGGCGGAGGAGGAGGACAGAAGCAGGAGGTATATAAGGAGAGAGAGGAAGAGGAAGGGAAGATTGTATCGCACTCCATCAACACTGACGCAAGATTGAATGGCAAGGATACAACCGCGAAGCTCTGAATGCTCCCTTTGTGTGCCTTAGTAGTCTGCAAGGCGGTGGTGGCGCTTGAAAGGGAGGAGTACAAAGCAGTACAAAGGAAGAACAGACAGCAGGGGTCCTACTGCACCTAACGAGGCTATACGTGTGGCTACACTCTACTACTATATTAGCTGTATGATAAAGACAAAGAGACAGTAAAGTAGGAAGCTCCTTACCAACCACCCCTCCCTCTAGCCACAGCTGCCCGGAAGAGGAGGAGGAGGAGGTAGTGGTGATGATTGTGGTGGAAGAGGTGAAGTAAGAGGACAGGGCAGGAAAGGAAAGGACAAGACAGGAGAGGAAAATAGGTGGTGAAGGAGGAGGAGGAGCGTCCAAATGTATTGCAATAACGATGGTGGTGGTGGTGGTGGTGGTGGTGGTGGTGGTGGTTGTATAAATGCAAAATATATGTATGTATGAAATTATTAATGTATGTATGTAGGTATGTTTGTATGTGTATGTAATAACTTACACCTTTATGACTGCAGGTTTTACGGTAAATGCTTTTTTTACCTGTGATATTTCCGGGTATTTGACTTAATAACCCAATGCTCGTGATTCCAATTAATTATCGCACCTGTGTAGGGTGTTATTGTTATTACTATTGTTATTATTATTATTATTATTATTATTATTATTATTATTATTATTATTATTATTATTATTATTATTATTATTACTATTATTATTATTATTATGATTATGGTCATGTGTCTCAGCTAAAGCCATAGTCTTTCTACCTCTATTTTTATCTTGTCTCGCTTCGCCGGGAAAATTATGTTACTTGCAAACTTCTGTCAAGGACGTGTAACCAAAAAATCTCTCTCTCTCTCTCTCTCTCTCTCTCTCTCTCTCTCTCTCTCTCTCTCTCTCTCTCTCTCTCTCTCTCTCTCTCTCTCTCTCTCTCTCTCTCTCTCTCTCTCTCTCTCTCTCTCTCTCTCTCTCTCTCTCTCTCTCTCTCATACATACACACAACCCTCCCCCCCACACACACCCACACACCCACACACGGAACTTATGTTGGTCAGGAGACTTGTGAGACTCTTCCCACAGCAAAGTTTGATCTCGCGTATCAAGCTCATGAAGTTAGCATGGTTTAGCAAATTCATTCCAGTCCTGACATTCTTTACCTAGTTGAATATGCATGACGTTTATGACTTTATGAATACTGGAGTAGTTGAAGAAGGAACACATAGCATAGTTTCGTAAGCTTAGGTGTTTGACTTTACTGTTTGTTGCTATTACGTAGATCAATGTTTTATTTTTTTAGTTATTAAGCTGTCATGCACATCTTTCATATTTTTTTTTCTTTTGGGGATGTAAAATGTGTCAGCTAGTTGGAGATTTTATATTGATACATATATGAGTGTCGTCTGCAGTGTATTGAAAGGTATTGGATGTGTTGGGTCTCTCGTCGCCCGTCCCATCCCATCCCTCGTTGACTTACGTGTAACTTTTGTTGGTATTATCCGTCAAGTCTCATTAGTGAAGCAACGGAGGCTCCTGGCGAGAGGAATTTTGAGTGCTACAATAAAAAGAAAATGGTATTCACTCTACTATTGAGAGGACAATAATTATAATCAGAAATGACGAATCACCTCGGTCACAAACCCTTTCGAAAATAATAAAAGTTGTAGAGGACTTTTTAAGGAAACTACATCATCGGGGTTACCTAATGACTTGAAAAAATTATACTTCCTAGAAACTATTGGAAACACTAGACAATAAAAACGAGAAATGTAACACACACACACACACACACACACACACACACACACACACACACACACACACACACACACACACACACACACACACACACACACACACACACTGTTTTTCTCTCTCACCATCGCTAAAACGTTCCTCACTACTTCTCTTTACTTATTTCCACTCGCCAGCTCTCGCCAAAATTTTCCTTCCTCGCTTCCTTCCCTCATATTATGTTTTCTTATTCCCTTTCAAGCACTTTTTTCCGTCTTTCATTGCAGCTTCCTTTCTTACTCTCCTTATATCCTCGCCCTCTCGTGTTTGTCTGTTTCTGGCACTCTCTGTTTGTGTTTGGTGGGGCCGCGTGGGTGGGTGGGTGGATGGGTGGGTTGGGGGTGGGTGGGTGGGTGGGGGGGCGTTGGAGAGGCTGGTTGTCTAGCTGGCTATCTTTCTCACTATCTGTCTGCCTGTCTGTCTGTTTATGTTTATGTATCTCTCTCTCTCTCTCTCTCTCTCTCTCTCTCTCTCTCTCTCTCTCTCTCTCTCTCTCTCTCTCTCTCTCTCTCTCTCTCTCTCTCTCTCTCTCTCCCCTAGGTATCTACCAATTGATCTCCATGTACCGTTGAAAAGAAAAAGGGAAAGAAAACTACAAGAAAAGATAAGAAAGCAAAGCTGTTAGTGAAGGTACAGAAGAAGTGTTCCGATAAGAAACAAGATACGGTGAGGAGGAGGAGGAGGAGGAGGAGGAGGAGGAGGAGGAGGAGGAGAGGAGGAGGAGGAGGAGGAGGAGGAGGAGGAGGAGGAGGAGGAATACAAGGGAACACAAACAGCAACATACTCTAGGGTCCCTGCAGAGGCTGTTTGATATAACTACTCTACACTAACTACTTGAATTAAGAAAAAGGATACCGAAAATACGAGTACAGGAGGAGGAGGAGGAGGAGGAGGAGGAGGAGGAGGAGGAGGAGGAGGAGGAAAAGTGAAAGAATGGGAAAATGAAAAAATATGACCATAACAATAAAGGAAGGAAGGAAAAAAGACTATAAGATTGCATGAAGAAAAGATGATGGATGGGAGGAAAAGAGAGAGAGAGAGAGAGAGAGAGAGAGAGAGAGAGAGAGAGAGAGAGAGAGAGAGAGAGAGAGAGAGAGAGAGAGAGAGAGAGAGAGAGAGAGAGAGACATACATATAAAAATAAAAAGGATGAAAATGAGAGAGAATAAAAGACTCATTTACATGCAAACAAAATTATAAAACTCGAGAGAAAAAAAAAACATGACAATCAGAATGAAATGTTTGACAATAAACACGATTAGTTGCAGCTCAAATTAGGCAGAATTTAAGGACTGGTAATTTTAGAGGAAGTTAAAATAAAGAGCCTAATTGACCTGCTCTCTATCTGCAATTTGGAATGCGAAAAATTATACATGTAAAGCATTTATTTATTCATTCGTGTTATTTATTCATTCATTTATTTAACTTTTTTTTATTTATTTATTTGTTTGTTTGTTTTGTTTGTTTGTTCGTGTGTGTGTGTATGCTGTGATTGGTTCAGCTGTTGAGTGCACTTCATTACACTCAGGAGGTCAGTCTCTCTCTCTCTCTCTCTCTCTCTCTCTCTCTCTCTCTCTCTCTCTCTCTCTCTCTCTCTCTCTCTCTCTCTCTCTCTCTCTCTTCTCTCACGCACACCTGATCTTCGTGCAGTTTTGATAAAATTTCCAATATACTTCGCCACCTTTTTAAATTTGGGTGAATTTTGGCTGACAGAATGGTGGCGAGGAGAGAGGGAGAGGTAGGGTAGCAGGGGTAAGGGACGAGGGACTAAGGGGATGAAGGAAGCAGGGAAGATATTGGAATGAAAGTGACAGCAAGGAGAAAGAGAGGAAAAGTGTGTAGAGTATAAGAGAAAGCAAGAGGTGAGGAGGCAGGCGGCAGAAGGGCAGAGATTATAAAGAAATATTTTAACCTTTTATTGGAATGTTTGTATTGTTTTCCCTGCTGTGTGTGTGGGTGTTTGTGGGTGTTTGTGTGTGTGTGTGTGTCTGCGTGTACATGCTTTCATCTTGTTTTTTTTCTTCTTCACAGCAGATAAGAAAATAACTTCTCTTAAACAAATAGGGATAAAGATCTATCTAAATGGAGTTCTTTATAGCTATGCAGTAAAAGATCTCAACAAAAGAAGTCAATTTCGTTTCCAAGGCAGCTTTACACTTTCGCGAAGGATCAAGTTCTAGGAAGGTAGAAAAACCGAATCAATTGGACTGACTGACTGACCTTAGAGTTTAGATGTGAAAAAAGACGCAAGCAGACGCAATAAAAATACCAGCTAACCTTTGCCTTAAAACGAACACAGTGAGGGTGAGAGTGAGTGTAAAGTGTTGTGTAACTCCTGTACCTAACGGCTTACATCTTAACTTTGGTATTTTGATCTTTATTATCCTTTGAAATTTATATATGTAATACACGAACACATATTTGCTAGCATCGTTCATCCTTTCTGTCGTATTGTTTCATGTTTAATTGTAGACACGTTATTTGCACTTGTTATGCTTTTTTTTTCTTTTTTGCGTTAAGAATCATGAATGAGATCGGAAGGAAAGAATCATTCACGCCACTGTCCGCCTCTGTAAGGGTTGCTGTCTAAAGGTTAACTCTCTCTCTCCTCCTCTATACCATCTCCCCTTAAACATTACTATTCCCATCGTTATCTGTCGCTATCAAACCTAAGTGCGACCTGACCTACCTGTCAACTACTTCATTTGCATATCGGTTTCGTCCTTGCGTTTCCCTATATTTTGTTTCCTCGCCAAATATTTCTCCATTCTTTTGAAACGAGCAAACTATTCTTTACTCGAGTCACGTTCTGCAGAGTTTTTCGCCTTCTTCCCCCATCACTTTGTATATTCACAAATCCTGCACGTAGTTTCTTATAGGGACGCAAGGCATGACGGGCGGATGTAAAGAGATAGGTGGTGGTGGTGGTGGTGGTGTGGTGTGGAGGAAGGAATAGTAGTAGTGGTGGTGGTGATGGTGTAAAGGAAGCAGTAGTAGTGGTGGTAGTGATAGGGTGAATGAATGAATGCATGAATGAACGAGAGATTTAGTGAAGAATATGTCATTTTTCTGATGGTCTGGAAACTATACAATGTTGAGCACGTTTTGAATGGAAAGATGAAAATGTTCACAGAAGACCACCGCCTTTCTTCTTTGTTTTCCTTTCATCTTACACTGTACAAAGAGGGAAATGTGCGTCCAAGAGGAAGATGCGAGGAAAGGTTAGATAGATAGATAGATAGACGAAGAGTATATCTATCGGAGAAAAAAAATATGAAGAAAAGAGACGCGGTAAAGTAATAAAAGATGATGAGTTAATTAAATTGAACTAAATTCTTGTAAGTTATTATGATTGAAGGGTGAGGGAGGTAAGGAGGTAGGAAGAAAAAGAAATAGATAAATACAGACGGAGATTAAAAAAAAAAAAGGAAAGAAAGAGAGAGGAAGAAGAAAATCAACTAAGGAAAAGATTGGAAGAGGGAAAGAGGAAGGAAGGGAAAGAAAGAATGAGAGTGAGTAAGATAAAAATGGATAAGAAAGGCGTGGAGGAGAGGAGGAGAGGAAGAAGGAAGGTAGAGTAATTGTTAGGGTGGAGGAGGAATGTTGACAAGAAGCAATATTTTGTGTTCCATACTATACTTTTAATTATTCAAGACAGAGGGAGAGGAAGGAGGAGGAGGAAGAGGAGGAGGAGGAGGAGGAGTAGGAGGAGGAGAGTGATGGATGGCAATGCGTGAGACGAGACGGAGAGGATGAAGAAAGGAAGAGCGAAAAAATGAAGCAATATGGGACAACCCGGAAGAAGAAAAGGAGGTGAAGGAGAGAGTAAAGAAAGGAGACGAGGAGGAGGAAGAGAAAGAGGAGACAATACGTTCAGAATATATTATGTTACTACTTGTTATATTGCCTCTCTCTCTCTCTCTCTCTCTGACTTTTTTTCTTGTACTCTCCCTTGTTCCTCATTTCTTGCACTCACAACTCGGGAAATATACAACATTAAAGTTTGAAGTGGTTAGCTCTAAGAAAGAAGTCATTACGAATGTACGAGTTTAAGTTGCAGTTCTTCCGGGTTTAAAAGGAGATGGATGGCTAGACGCGGAAGCATTTTGAGAAGAGGAGGAAAAAAAACTTTGAATCTTCAGAGTTAATTCGTTGTTTTTTTAAAGTGTTATAATTTTTTTTTTTTATATATATATGTCGATTTGAATTTTTTTTTTTTTTTAATCAGAATTCATCAAAGGTATGTTGTTGATCGTATAAAGTTAACAACAATCTTCTTCCCTTGACAGACGTTCCAGCCCCACCACGTTGAGGATCTGAACAGAGCTTGTAACGGGAATTCCAAGAAACGTCCTCGTAAGTACTCTTTAAAGAATATGTATTTAACTTTACATTTATATTGTTTATGTATATGCGTCGGCAGTTATTATGTCATATCCGGCCTGGAAAAAGTTATTATGGAGACACTAAGGATGCTCGTGAAGAAAATTTTATTTACAATAGCCTCCCCTGAACTCTGCTTAGCGATACAGAAAACGGGACTGTTGTTACCATTTTACTAACTCAGAATGGCTTGTGAAAATTTGCGTTATGGCCTCACAAGGTTCCTCCATCACCTGATTATTCCCTTAAGAAAGAGGCAAAGCAGTAGCAGCAACAGCAACAGCAACAGCAACAGCAACAGCAACAACAACAGCAACAACAACAACAACAACAACAACAACAACAACAACAACAACAACATCCGCCACACTAGCCTGCACGACTGAAAATGTGTGTGCGTTTACATTTTTGCCCTTGTCTGTGCCGAGAGAGAGAGAGAGAGAGAGAGAGAGAGAGAGAGAGAGAGAGAGAGAGAGAGAGAGAGAGAGAGAGAGAGAGAGAGAGAGAGAGGTAGGTAGGTAAATGCTCTGGGAGTGAATCCTTTAAGTTGCTAATTGGATTATTACTGAGCCTCGTCTTGACACTTTACGTAGAATGGTGTTGTGGACTTCTGTTTTTCCCCAGAATAAGGTAGAGAGGGAAGAGGTTGTTGCTGTTGCTTCAAGGCGGGAAGAGTTAATTTGAACCAGACGACAACACGACGCTGGACCAAAAAAAAAAATTGAATGTACTAGATGCAATTCTTAGATGTTTACGGCATGAAGTAATAAGGTAATGGCGTATGTTTTTCACCTACACCTTAACATATATTGGTACTTGACGCTGAGGTAATATTGTGTGGAGTAAGTTCAGGGCAGGAGAGGATGTGAGTGAAATATTAAAAACAGGTAAAAGTGGAAGAAATCGTGCAGCGTGTTGAAACTAGAGTTGTAGGGAGAACGTGACTGCAACACGTGTGGAATTTTCTCTCTCCCTCTCCTCTTCCTATATCAATCATACACACGTACACGCACACGCACACACACACACACACACACACACACACACACACACACACACACACACACACACACACACACACACACACACACACATGCCTTTGAGCAGAAAAGTCTCACTGCAGATATTTTCTTCATGCTCACTATTTTTTTCTATCTGGGGCCGGTGCAGGGAAATGATGGACAGTGTATAAGTTTCCCGCTCACATTATGCTATTATTGTGTTAGTCTTTATGCCTTTTTGAAACTATTGAACAAGGAGATATTAGAATAAGTGCAGTTCAGATGTTCATTGATAAATAATAGTTCCCAAGTGACGGAGGAGTCAATCCATTACTCTATAAATGATGTAGTATTTCCATCCCTTTGCAAACTCAACATAATACTCGCCATTGTATATAAAACGTACCAACATAATACATTTACATTAATGAGTAACCTCTATTTTGGTATGTAGTTTAAAATCAACCTGTATATTTCACGCTAGTAAATACGGAAATAATTGAAATTTTAATATAGTGTGATATTGGGTAATACAGTTCATGAGCATAAGGCTGTAAAGCGGCGAGAGCAACGTGACAAACTGGAGGCTAAGCTAAGGGCAAGTAAAGGCTATGAATGCATCACGCTCGTATATATTGTGTGGCCTGGCTGGTGCTGGCTGGCTGGCTGGCTGGCTGGCTGGCTGACTGACTGACTGACTGACTGGCTGACTGGTTGACTGACTGACTGACTGACTGACTGGCTGACTGACTGACTGACTGACTGACTGACTGACTGGCTGTGTATCCTACCAACTATGTATCCCAACCAGAAAGAGAGCAAGAAAGAGACAGGGCAGAGGAAACGGAAATACAAACGCAGACCTACTGGATGAGGCAGATGTATGTATAGAGAAATGTATAAGTAAACGCGTGTTATAGAAAGCAGTAGCTAGGTGGATAGACATGCAGCCAGACACACCACAATAGAAAGATGAGGGAAAGGAATGCACGTACGTCTTGGTGGTGTTTTGTAGTGATTAATCATGCAAAGAAAAGGCAATTGTGAAGGTCTGTCATTTTTTTTATCTTTCTTCTTGCTTATTTTATCTTTTCTTCTTTTCTTTTTCATAATTTTTTTTTTTACAGTTTTTTCTTTTTTTTCTTCTTCTTCTTCTTGTTCTTCTTCCTCTTCTTCTCACAAAACACGTCACGTCAAAAATCATCAATCTGTAGTTATATTTATTCATTAATCTATTTTTATTTTTTATCTATTTATTTATCAAACTATTTATTTGTTCATCCAATCTTCCAGCCATCCATCCATGTTATCTATTTATTTTTGTCGTCATAAAAAAAAAGCACAAACATAGGACACAGAGAGAGCGAGTGAGTGAGTAATTGGAAAAAACAAACTATTGCAAATAATAACAATTTCGTGTATAGCAAATTTCCTTTAACAAGACTCACTGGAAACGACCAATAAAAAATAACAATAATAAAAAAAATATATATATATATTCATTCATCTTGGTAAACTAAACCTTCATTACTTTGTGTTATTTTTTGTATCAAGCTTATAATTAAATATATTCTTTTTTTAATCACACTCTCTCTCTCTCTCTCTCTTTCTTTCTCTCTCTCTCTCCCTCTAGTAGCAAAGCAAGGAACCAGTATTACGTTCTTACCTTCCTTCACACTTACGTTGAAATATTTATGACTACTATTCCTAGTGTTAGCAAGGAGGATATTCCTGTTGTATTCCCAGGTGGAGAGGGAGGGGTTGGAGGGAGAGGAGTATTACGTTTCTGACACATGCGACTCCCTCCTCCTCCTCCTTCTCGTTTTTAAGTTTGCAGCGTTTTCTTTTGTGCATTAAAACCATTAGGGAAGAGGAAGATCAGCGAACGGAAGAGAGGAAGAGCGAGAGAGACAAAGTAGAAAGTAGAAAAGAAAAAAGATAATGGGTCGGTTAGTTGGTTGTCTGGTCGGAGAGAGAGAGAGAGAGAGAGAGAGAGAGAGAGAGAGAGAGAGAGAGAGAGAGAGAGAGAGAGAGAGAGAGAGAGAGAGAGAGAGAGAGAGAGGAGCCGCGGGGAAATTAAGAACCTCCTTTGTCCTCTAACAATTTATATCTCCACTTAATGCGGCTTGTTTGTTTATCTTGCATTTATATCGTAAATAAGTGCACGTGAACGGCCTCCAGAGTTTAATTTCTCCCTCATACTCCCTCCCTCTTCTTCCCCTCACCTTACATAACATTCCCTTCTCTCTCTATACTTATGTACCATCTTACCCTCCCTCCCATTCTTCTTCTTCCTCTTCTCTCTTTGTCTATGTGTCTCATCTCTTCACATCCTCCGTCTTTCTCTCTTTCTCTCTTTCTTCATTCTGCCATTCCTTCACTTCCTCTCCCTTCCTGTTTGTACCGTCCTTCCTCCTTTTCCAATCCAGTCCAATGTTATCACTTATTCTGATCAGATTTATAGTGCAGAGGGGCGAGGAAGGAAGAGGAAGAACACGAGGAGGAAGAAGGATGAGGAAGAGGAGGAGGAGGAGGAGGAGGAGGAGAAGGAGGAGGAAGTGGAAGCAGGAAAGGTAAATAATGGACTGTTAGAAAGTAAAGTATTGAGAAAAAATATTTAATTCGTTGAAATTAGCGTAGCCTTTAATTGCTGCGTTTCTTAAAATTCAGAAAAGGTTCGTTAAACATTTTACGAAAGGCATTTAATCCTCTGCATTTTAAATTATTTTTTTTATTTCATTTTTTTATATTTTTTGGGAGTTGGGACCGGAATGGTTTTACGTGTAATTTTTCTATACTCCATATAATTATCTACTTTATCTAATTATCTTTACTTATATTTATAAATTTTGTGTTGAATCTGTTATCAATGAAGACCAGAAGACCATGCACTACTTATCTTATGTTTCTTGACTGTATAACTTTAGGCGGTGGCTCTAGAGAGTTGAGAAACAATCTGTTGCTGAAAATACATGTTCAACGTGTACACATAATTACAATTATTAATAAGTAGGAAAGCATCATCCGTTAATTAATGAGATGTAAAGCAACAATTATTTTTCATCTAATTAAGAGAAATTCCATTAATTCATCTGACAGTGTAATGAATATATTATAGGCGTGAGAAAATATTAACTACTAATTTACCCGACAGTATGATAGATGTAAGTAAATATTAATTACTATTCCATCCAGATGTTTGTATGTGTCTTAATTGCAACATTAGTTCAAAACAACTGACATCGGAATGACCTCTAAGGGAGTGTTGTTTATATCACGTGTTAATAAAAGGTGTTCTAACCAATCACTGGGTGTGCGTCGCTGCTGTTTTGGTAAGGGAATGGAGGCATGAAATAAGACCCGTTGACTTTCAAATTGCCTCGGTCAGATTGGAGCGAAAATATATTTACGAAACTGCAGAAAATCCACTTCCGCTAGACGAGAGGCGACTCAAAACGTTATGAAGTTACCAGGTTTTCACGGCGTACCAATCACACACTCAAAGGTTTATTGGGAATGTTTGGAGAATAGCGTGGCGTTGATAATGAAGGTACGAACGACTATAGTGTAATGCCAAGGGAGAAGCATTACTTAGGTGGTGAAATAACTGTTTACCTCTAAGAGTACACTAGTGAAAGATTAAATCGAAGCCAAAAACTGTGCTAAGGAAAGAATGACCACGTTAAACTTGCATGTGTTATAAAGACAAAGATAATATAAATGAAAGAGAGAGTAAGGGAGTGAGTGGTTGACTGTGTATGTGTGTGTGTGTGTGTATGTGTGTGGGTGTGTGTGTGGGTGGGTGTGTGCTCGTGCGTGCGTGCGTCTTCTTCACAATATGCACCGCAAGGAAATAAGTATGTCACTCCAGTTTTCACGGAGAAGAGAGTTGAGCAAAGATAAATTTCCTGCTTCTGAAAGTTGTCACAAATGTCTCATCCTTACATGTGTGGCTGACGTGACCTTGTGACGACCTTATTATTATCATCATTATTATTATTATTATTATTATTATTATTATTATTATTATTATTATTATTATTATTATTATTTCTATTATCTGTATTTTCTTGTAAGTTTCCTGTAAGTCAGAAGTCAACTTTGGTAAGATCTTCCAAGTCTAAAGTTGTGTGATTCAAATTCACAAAAAATAGAAATACACGAATGCAACTCGAGTTTACATTACAAAGTTCAAATTCTCAACCCTGATGATGATGATGATGATGATGATGATGATGATGATGATGATGATGATGATGATGATAAGAGTATTGAATAAGTAGTTTGAGTCAGAAATAAATAAATAAACAGTATCTCCGCCTCAGCATCATAGCCCAAGGTGGATGGAGGGGTGGCTGAGGTATTTGTAGTATGGAGGGCGATTGTAATACCTGCCCTGCCACCTGCCTCCTCACTTTGGTTAATTGTCCAATGGCTTAATTGAAAATACTGCACGATTCACCATTATAACTCCACCTTGGGTCAGCTGCGTTTCTGGTAGGTAAAAGGCTGCCTCAAAAAGATAGTTTAAGCATGTCATCTCCTCACGTTAGAACAGACGGAAACTTGTGTGTAAATATACTGCCTGGATGTTAAGGAAGAAAAGTCAGCCACTAGCGAGCCTCCGAGTGCCTGCGAGCGTGATTCTCTGACGTTGATCCTCTATTTGAGAGGAAAATATTCTCGTTTGTTTTGGTTATATTTACTAAACTTTGACAACCTTAATTACGTGATGAAGGCATTTTCAACTAGTGTTGTTATAGGTGAGTTTTGTTAAATGCTTACAAAATGTTATCTGCTTAAATTAAACATGAAATAGTAAAGCAGTTCAACTCAACTATTCGTGTTAGTTTGATGTCAAATTTAATCTAACCTAACCTAACCTAAACAGAAGCTCTCGCCTCACCCCGGCTTCGATACCCGCCACCAAGGGAAGGCTGCCTGTGATTCTGAGTAACTGACCATCAGAACAATAATACGTGAATGTCATCAACTAAAGCAATCGCAGTGAGAGGAACGTCAAGCCTTGAGATTAAGGAAACCATATTCAGACCATCAATCTAAGGCAATCATAGAAGGCATGCGAGGGTGGGCGTATATAGGCGTATATTGAATTATAATGAAAATACCAAAGAAATGTGTTGTTGTGGACGAGAAATAATCGAGGATAGACGGGACACGTGTGAAAAGGAGGCCACGTAAGTAGGATTTTTAAGAAGAGAAATTGGAAAGATATTTTTTGTTACTGGGTCTGAAAATAATGGAAGTTATTTGGAAGCTTTTGTAAGAAATAATTCGACCTTTTCTTTAGCAAGGAGATGATTCATGTCGCTGGAATTCCTGCAAATAGTGGTCCTGAGGGAAACACACACACACACACACACACACACACACACACACACACACACACACACACACACACACACACACACACACACACACACACACACACACACACAACTCGTGGGCCCA
The DNA here is from genome assembly GCA_029783475.1 of Metacarcinus magister. Taxonomy (NCBI): domain Eukaryota; kingdom Metazoa; phylum Arthropoda; class Malacostraca; order Decapoda; family Cancridae; genus Metacarcinus; species Metacarcinus magister. The sequence goes on from JAPQNM010000038.1 coordinate 12,171,159, forward strand.
TTTCCAGTCTAGTAAAAGAGAGACAAGAAAATGTTACAAAACTGACAGTCAAGACGATGTGAAAATACTATACATTAAATATAATATATATGTCATCATTATTGAATTATTCATATAATTTATATAAGTTATATTATCATTCAAATTATTTGTACATTTTCACTGAGGCTACACAATTTATGACTGAAGTTCACAGAGGAAAAATATTATTCCTTGTTCGGGGCATGAAATAATTTTAGTAATATATCATGAAAATGCCTTAACGTTAAAATGTATTTTCCTTGTTGTCCTTTTTTCAGTCACACGCCACGTCATTTTCTTTACTTCCTTGTATATAGAATTATTTGTTCCTACACGAATTCATTCCCTGTGACTTGATCCCTTTGTGTTACTTGCGTTGCTGTGTATTGCGTGTCTCTCCCGTCCTGTCATCTTACCCTCCACGCACGTCAGACACATTTTCACCACACTGCCTCTCATACAACGTTTTCAACAACTCAAAAACGCGTCACTTTTTTTTTCTTACTGTTTTGTGTTCGTGCATTTCCCACGACTCTCACAGTTTCACAATTTACCAATCTCCACTCCACCCACTCGCGTGCCGCCACTGTTTCAGATCCTCACAAAATACAGATCCTTGCATTTTTCCATGATATTTTCAGGTTTTCGTGCAATTTTGACACCGAAGTTCTCCTCCTCCTCCCCCAGCCACTTCTCTGAGTAATTAACTATTAAAACAAAACATAAATGAAGGTTTCTATCTATCTGTGTATTGTATTTTTGTCTTGTCATCTGTTATCTATTTATTTATCTATCTATCTGTCGTTTTGTTGATCTGTATTTTGATAAATCTATTTATCCCAGTGTCTGTTTACACAACACACACACACACACACACACACACACACACACACACACACACACACACACACACACACACACATACACACACACACACACACACACACACACACACACACACACACACACACACACACACACACACACACACACACACCCACACATACAATCACACATAACGGTACATCGTTGCCAGGTTTTCGTTTGCTTTGATTTAAAATCCTGTTTTCTTTTCCAGTTTCCTCCAAAAACAATAGCTTTTAGAAGGCCTTGTGGCATTGTGGGAAATGTATCCACCATTATCGCCACTCTGGGAAAAGCACTGACAATCATTTCAGTCCAAAGGAAATTACGTGAGCAATATATACTTTTTCTACTAATTTCTCACCTCCAGCTATTTCTAAAACCCTTCATAATTTCTTCCTTTAGTCTGCAAACCATTGTGTGTGTGAGGGGGGAGGGGGTGTATGTGTGTGTGAAAAATTTATGCGCGTATCACCATCGTGTTATTAATATGCATAATTAAATACCACATTAGACACACATCTCTCAAAATAAATACAGAAAGCATGTAACTCGTTTTAGGTTCATGGACGCCAAAAAGCGGCCACTTATCACACAACAACATGCATGAAGAACAGGAACACCGTAACCTTAATGCCGCTTATCATGACACAGTACTTATTCCTCCGTCTGGGATTCATTACCTGCACGCAATTTAATCATAATGGCTCCCAGAAGACTGCCCACGGGAACCTCATTATCATAATCGCGGCCTGTAAGCGCCTTTTCTGGCTAAGTTGTGCTGGCCCTGTATTACTCCCTCTGTATTGATCTGCACTGGAAGCCCCCTCCCCCCCCCTTCCCCCATTCCTCGTGGGGATGGGAGGTGAAGGGCGGGAGCAAGTGAAGCCTCAGTAATCCAAGCTTGAGGGGCACGTTAACCCACCGGCGGTATTAAGTATGTCTTATGAAGGCATGGAAGCACCTCCTGGAAGAGCAATAGGCTGCGTCATATATTTTTTAAAATCATAAATATATATATACACAATTTTTTTTTCTATCATTTTTTTTTTTTTGTGTCAACGTTCTGAGAAAAGAATATAATCAACCTCATAGGGTTATTTACGATAACATTGATCGCTTGTACAGATTCACCTGTTGAATGGTAATATATATTTCTTTCTTTCTTTCTTTCTTTTTTTTCTCTTTCTCTTTTTTTCTCTCATACACACACACACACACACACACACACACACACACACACACACACACACACACACACACACACACACACACACACACACACACACACACACACCTTCACTATCAACTTTTACGAATTCGCTAATGTTATTGCAGCACCGAACACACCTGATTAGCAGCGCGGGGGTGTGAGGGGAGGACTCTCGCTCCACCACTGTCTTGTTTTTTTAACTCACTTACAAATAGACACACTAAATAATTTCAGCTTTGCGTTCAGATTTTGCATTTACAGAATACAAGAAATTATGTACTAAAAAGTGTTTAGCTAATTCGTTACGTGTGAAATAGAAACACTCGCTAGCTACACTCACTCATCATTTCCAGATCATTTAAAATTTTAGATTTTGTAATGAATAATGAATTATTTAAAGAATGTAAAGCATATTATTCATTCTGTTAGTTCCATTCATATTCTTACCATTCTATAACATTAAGCTGGTAACTATGATGAAAGACTATCACTCTTCACTTCTCAGGTTTACACTTCTAACCATATACGTTGATCATACTACATTATTTTCTTTTACAATGTACGTAAGTTAATTTTCCATACATATTTTTTCCCCTGTATAATATGTAGTAATCCCTTGGCGCCGTATACCTTTAATTTCACGTCTGTGTCATTTTTTAAACATTTATAAACATTCCTTTCCTCCTGCGTGATATGACTTTCACATCATAACTTTTTTCCGCCAGCAACACCCACTGAACAGTATTTATATTTGTTGCTGTGGCAGGTCACGTGTCTTATGAAAACATTATTTACGTCCGTCCGTACCCACCTTGTTGCTAGAATACGTGCTGTCTTATGTGCCTCAACTCTTCGGCTTGAATTCTCCCTGGTGATCCATCTCATGTCCACATCCTCAGGGAATATGTGGAAGTAGGTCAGATTACACTCACTCATTTTGCATTGCAGGAAAAAAGTTTGCCAGGAAAAAGTCTCCTTGTTTGATGGAGAAAATTATTGCATGAGAAAACACTGCTTGAGGGTGAGAGAGAGGTTTAGAGTGACCTGGAAAATAGTTCTCAGCACTTCCACGAAACATATAGAGAACTGTTTGCCAGGAACTTCAACACATCATACACTCATACGACCCATTAAAGCGTCACTAACCTTAAAACAAAAAACATTTGGGAAGAGTCATAACCATACAAAAAAAAATTCAGGAGGTGCAAGAGAGATTCAGAACATAAATGACAAAAAATACCTTGACGTATATAGAGTTTCGGAACCTGTACTAATTACGACTTGATAAACGTGATGAATGAAGTAGTGTTTATTTCCATGTGTAATAGAGAGACGCTTAGGATCTATTATAGGGTTTCATTAAGAGAGAACTAACTTTAGGGCCTCAATAACGACAACGTGAGAAATCGTACAGCACCACGAGAGACAATAGAAAGCCTCACACCATAAAGAAGTCCCGAAGCGGAGCCACTTGACTGCCATAAAACGCTGACTGCCTGACGTGTTTATGACCGACGCAAAAAGAAAAAGAAAAGCATTGAGATGTATCTTTCCTCGAAATTGTACTACTTTTACCATGGTAGAGAGAGAGAGAGAGAGAGAGAGAGAGAGAGAGAGAGAGAGAGAGAGAGAGAGAGAGAGAGAGAGAGAGAGAGAGAGAGAGAGAAGAAAAAAAAAGAGGTCAAAAGGGAGATGGAGACCCACATAAGAATAGGGCTTTAGAGAGGAGGACTAAGGCAAAGGATGGTGTTAGGAGTGTAAGAAAGCCTTACTTAGTGTGTTGGGTGTGTGAGGGAGTCGAGGCCTGTCACCGAAGGGGTCTGGATGCCTGCCAGGGAGGACTAGGGAAACTTTAGGTTATAACACTTGAGGGGACTTCTTATCTGTATGTCTGTGTGTCTGTTTTCTACGTCTGTCTTTATTTATGTATGTATATATGTATGTGTTTGCTATGTATGTTTGTGTTTTTTCCCCTTCAGTTCATATTCATTTTTCATGTGTCTCTGTTTCTCATATATATATATATATATATATATATATATATATATATATATATATATATATATATATATATATATCATCTTTCTTTTTATTTTCCTTTTCTTCTTCCTTCTCCTCCTCCTCCTCCTCTTTGGCCTCCTTTCCTTCATCTTTTGCTAAAATACCACCAAAGTATTAACAGCGCTCTTCCTCCCTTCCGCACTCCCTCCCGCATTCCCTCCTCCTCCTCCCTCCTCTCCCTCCCTCTTCTCCCTGCCTCCTCTCCCACAGTCCACCACTATCCTGTCATTGACCCCTTGTTGTTCATTCACCCATGTCACTGACCCATCCCTCTATCCCTGCCAATGTCCTATCCCTGTCACTGGTCCATATATATATCCATCCCTCTATCCTTGCCACTAACCCATCCCTCTCCACCCCTGACAGTAATTCGTCCCTTTCAATCTCTGTACATTCCTGTTTAGGTTTCCTCTCACGTGCGTTCCCTCCTTCGCCTGTCTCCTAGAATGTCGTATTACACACAATGTATTACTGTCATTATTCCTTAGTATTCACTCTACGTCACTTTCCTCTTAGTAATTATTTTGAGGTAGTGTAGTAACGAAAGTGTACCGCTAAGAAATATATGTTTTTCTCCTCAGTATGGGAAATATATCTCTTGAACCATAAAGAATAGCCTACCAATGTTTTTTTTTAATATTTTTTTTTTTATGTGAATACTATAAGCATTAATTCTGTTTCGTCGTTATGGATTGAGTGTTAGTTGATTAATCTTTATTCTATTTCTTTGTCCTATTTTTATTCTGTGGCATCTTTTCTTCCCGCTGCTGTCCCCAGGCCTTCCTTCGTCCAGTAGCCGAAAATTTTGTAGCGGTAAACACTGTTATCCCTTTAAGTTACAATTACGATGCCCGTCACGCTTTGTTATGATGAAAAAAAGCACACAGACCAAACCCAATTTTCTGCTACAACCTAACTAGACCTCTATTTGGCCCTTGTGAAGACGACTCGCTGTTATGATGACGAGGCGGACCGGACTTGATTGTGTGGCAGGTCCTTTCAACGCCACACAGCACGTCCCTACGCCCCCACGCCCACACGCCCCCTCACTCACTGAACACACATGACTCTTCGCTTAGCTCCACCGAAGGATAAAAGAATAGGAACAAACTACCCGACGGCATCTTGACATTCACTACTAGTTACCACCACTACCACCATCACCATCATCACCACCACCACCACCACCACCATTGACCGGATACTGAATGTTTCCTTGCCACTCATCCCCTTCAAATCCCCTTCAAGCTACATTTGCCCTTTGGTCGCACAAACAAAAGCTGACTGAGTTCATGAGAAAAAGATAACAACTGTAATGATAAGTTAATAATAGCTAACTGTTTGTCTTGGTGTGAGGTTATGCATCATGAGGGTTAAGTAATGGGGAGTGGCAGCTAGTTTTCCGTACACGGGCGTGCATTAAGCATGTAAGTACGTAAGTGGAACTATTTTTCACTATACAAAATCATGCAAAAAAAAAACAATATTAACTCATTTTCTAATTTCATCTCCTGGACGGACATGGAGAAATGAATAACATAATTCCTCGATTTTGGGATGAAAAAATTAATCCTGTGTTTATTGTAGGAGTGTTGCTGTGGCCAAAACCCAGCCAGCGGCCCGTCACGCCTTCCGACCGAGGTGGAATTTATGTCTAAGCTGTCTTGGTCGTGACGTTTACATAGAAATGGTAATGCTGGTTATATAATCCAATACTTTTAACACACACACACACACACACACACACACACACACACACACACACACACACACACACACACACACACACACACACACACACACACACACACACACACACACACACACAGGTGGTGAGGGTATTTGTGCCCAGTAAGCGAGCGTACCCGTAATACCATGACATGCGTGCCCACAATGACCCCACGGCACCTTCACCTTCCACCAGGTGATAACAGCTGATGATGGGGACGCAAGGCCAATTAGAAGCATCAGGAACTAGTGTGTGTGTGTGTGTGTGTGTGTGTGTGTGTGTGTGTGTGTGTGTGTGTGTGTGTGTGTGTGTGTGTGTGTGTGTGATGAGGTTGGAGTTGAGGGTCAGCTTGGAGTTAATTTTCAAGCTTCATCTTGAAGTTAATTTTATAGTTTCGGCTTGGAGTTAATTTTCTAGTTTTAGGTTGGAGTTAGTTTTGATGTGTAATATTTGCTACCCTTATATTTTGACCGACTCGGTTTTGACAGATAGTATAATCGTTATATAGACAATGTCATTACAATACTGTAAGAGTAGACCCGCGATGACAGACTCCCCGATGTCCTACATCACCTTGCGTGTGTGTGTGCACCTGCCCCACCACGCGCCGCGTCCTGACCGTGTGCGTGTAGTGGTGAAGCAGCGGGGGGAGTGCTGGTTCACGTACCGCCGCAAGGTGGCTACGGTCCGCCTGCACCGTGCCAGCTGGAGGCAGGTGTCCGAGCACGTGTGTGCGAACGAGTCCCAGCAGGTAGCGTGGATGGACGTGCCCGCCCTGCTGCGGAGGGCAGGCAGGCAGCAGCTCGACCTCAAGCTGTACTGCCTGCGGGGCCGCACCGTGCAGCACAAGGCTGTTGGCTCGTTCCAAAACTTGATGCAACGCGTGCACGACGGCGAACTTGAACTCAACCTGCACTACGCGGGTTGTGCTGCATTCAAGGCTCCATACCAGGCCGTGCAGCACGTGCACCAGCAGGACTCCGCTAACCACGTGCACGATGAGACCGCCGTGCTCGTGCATGATAAAACCGCCGTGCCCGTGCACGATGAGACCACCGTGCTCGTGCACGATGAGGCCGTCGTGCTCGTGCACGATGAGGCCGCCGTGCCCGTGCACGATGAGGCCGCCGTGCTCGTGCACGATGAGGCCGCCGTGCCCGTGCACGATGAGGCCGCCGTGCTCGTGCACGATGAGGCCGCCGTGCCCGTGCACGATGAGGCCGCCGTGCCCGTGCACGATGAGGCCGCCGTGCTCGTGCACGATGAGGCCGCCGTGCTCGTGCACGATGAGACCGCCGTGCTCGTGCATGATGAGACCGCCGTGCTCGTGCACGATGAGACCGCCGTGCTCGTGCACGATGAGGCCGCCGTGCCCGTGTTGCGTGTTGGTGACGGCACGAAGCACCACGCCGGGGACGAGCACGTGCTTGAAGCCGAGGCGTGCGAGTGGACGATGGCCAAGAAGAAAAGGAAGAATAAGAAGAAGGAGACCAAGAAGGCGACGATGTCCGAAGGGGACGAGGTGAAGGTGGAAGGGCAAGTGAAGGTGACGGAGGTGAAAGTGAACCAAGGCCACAGAACAGTAGGTAACAAGGGCCACCACGTACAGGCCCGGGGTGTTCGCAGGCCGCAGGCTCCGGCAGGCTCCGTGCGACAGTCTTGGAACGAGCAGGTTGTGGAGTCCTGCCTCACAGTGGCGCCGGCCATGCGGCACCACATCATCGGCCCCAAGGGCGCCACCATCGCTAGGATTGAGGCGGAGTGCCGCGGCGTGCGGGTCAGCATTCCGTCCTCGAGGGACCTCAAGGACCACACCGTGAGGGTACGAGGTCCTGCGGGCCAGGTGGCGGCGGCAGTGTCGTGCCTGGAGGCCGTGCTGCAGAGGGAGCAGCACGTGGTGGCCTCCGTGAGGGTGGAGCCACACCAGCGGCGCCACATCATCGGGCCTGGGGGCGCCACCCTCTCCACGCTGCACGCACAATTCCCTCACGTGCGGGTGAAGGTCCCGCGACACCAAGACCACCACGCATGCAACGTGTGCGTGCACGGCCCGCGGGGCAGCGTGGCGCAGGCCGTGTCCTGCATCAACGACATCCTGCACCAGTCGGAGGCCAAGGACAAGAACAAGGTTCCACCACGCCATCACCACAAACACTGTGGCGGCTGAACGCTCACCAAAAGAAAGAAAAAAACGAACATTTTTGACAACGGCTGCAACTGTACAATCGGATTATTATGAAAAAAACGGAATTGTTTTATTTTCGTCATTAAATGTGCAAATAAAATGGATTTGATCAATTTTGATAAAGCTATGAAAAGAAAGTATTGTCCGTAACCTTTACTTTACATTATAAATTAATTGTACATTGTTATATTTTATTATTTAATATGTATCTAATAAATCTTTTATTTAATTCACACTTATTATGCAAGGAGACACACACACACACACACACACACACACACACACACACACACACACACACACACACACACACACACACACACACACACACACCATCCCAGAAACGCGCAAGCCATGCCCAATTACGATATTTGGCCACTGAAACCATCATTCCTGCCTACCAATACCCTGCTGAAGGAGGAAACTACTGAGGGCGGAGGAAAGGGATATGCATGCAGAGGAAATCCAGGCAAGCTATGCACGTACAGGCAAGGAGGGAGGACAAGCAAGGGAGTGAGATATGAGGGAGCGGGGAATCATTTCTCATTGTGGGAAGAGATATGTCTAGACGCCAACTGTTTAACTGGGAGAGAGAGAGAGAGAGAGAGAGAGAGAGAGAGAGAGAGAGAGAGAGAGAGAGAGAGAGAGAGAGAGAGAGAGAGAGAGAGAGAGAGAGAAAAAAAAAAAAGTATGTGTGTGTGTCCCTTAGCCTCCCTTTCAGTGTGTGTTGTTTTTTTGGAATAGTGTCAGTCTTCTTAATTATTTTTTTTTCCTCTTTCCATAAAACACACACACACACACACACACACACACACACACACACACACACACACACACACACACACACACACACACCCATACTGTGACAAATTTTAGTAGCTACTCTTTCCCATACATCTTACTTGGACTTATCTGCTGTGTTTCATTTATGCCACTAAACTGCACTGCTTTGAAGGTTTCCTCTTATACTCCCTCTCTTTTTCTATCTATCTTTTCTTTGTATCGTTTTCAGTTCCCACACTCTCATTTCACTGACGCTGACATTCCCAGCTAGCCATTTGTAGCTTGAAACTGTCGTATTGTATTTCCTCTCACCCTCAGCCTTCCAGCGCAGCAATTTCTAACCATTCCTCTGTCCACTACCGCTGCAGACCACACATCCCACGCCTCCATTACCCACCTTCCTTCCATTTGAGGCGCTCCCTACGACCTCTCCTTCACACATGTCCGGATGATTGAACACCATCGTTGCCACGTCGATAACCTTATTGTCGAACTCTGTGACCCGCTATGATGTGGAAGAAGAGCAAATCTAGAACCAATCCTCTCTTGTGGGATTGAACCCCACTGCATTCCAAAGATTCGATTCCGATTCTGATGTATGATTTTATTGCCATGGTTTCTTTAGGCATTTTTGAATGATTTTAGTTCCATATTTGTACTTCTTTAGTGCAAAATGAGCGTTTTTTTTTTTTCCGGTGTATTTTTTTCTTTGTTTGCATCTGCTTTTGACGTCTATTCAGTGGTGTTTCAGTCTCAGTTTCTCTCTCTCTCTCTCTCTCTCTCTCTCTCTCTCTCTCTCTCTCTCTCTCTCTCTCTCTCTCTCTCTCTCTCTCTCTCTCTCTCTCTCTCTCATCAGTTTTAATTCGCTAACAGTTCAATATATGGAAACCAAATAACACCTATACGTTATATTGTGAAGATTTAGGGCAGGTCATCTCTATGTATTTTTGTCATATGAGACCAGCATCAGCCAGTAAAGTTAAATAATGGTTATTCCATTATTAATATTAGGTAAGCAAGGGTGAAATACAGTTTGATATTATAGTAATCAGGAAAATAAGGCCAGATTCGTGTTTAGCATGACCGAAAACCTCTTTGTACCAATTTTCATGAGATTCAGAGGTGTGGAAATTTGCATGAAATTTTGTTGGGTACACCCTTAGAATTTTTGACATAAATCATATATTTTGAAATAACTCGAAATGTATGGGGTTTACGTAAAAGACGTATAGAATATAAAAGAAAGAGCAGAAGACACTCGTTCTATTAAGCTATAATAGAATGAAATTAGAATATAATTATAGGTATAAAAGTGTAAAGTACTATGCATTATATTATTTCACAAAATTGTTATTTTCTTAATAAGTATTAGAGTTATTGGAAAGATAATGACAGTATGAGATAGACATTATCAAACTCAATAACTTTACTTCTATATAATATTCCTGTAGGACTAATACTAACGTAGTAAAATGGGAAAAACTTTTTCGACCTCAATTCTTGTGGAATTTATGGGCCAGAAAATGGAAAATCCAAATATTATAGTAATGACAAAACTAATTCCAGATTCGTGATCAGCATGCCCGAGAACCCCTTGGTACCAATTCTCATGAATTATGTTGAAATATTAACACAACCTTAACCTAACTTTTCATTATATCTTTTCTCTTTGCCAGTTCTCACACCTCCAAAAAGAGAAGCTTCTCGGCACGTTTCACGTTTTGTTCCGTCTTAGCTGTCAGTTAGTGGGGCTGGGCTAGGTTTTTTTTCCCCCATCTGCCTTCTAATCCACAAAGAGTTTATGTAGACGATATATCTTTTGAAATCTTGACTGAATTGTTATTTTTATTTTTTTTTTGCCACACAAGAGTTTCTCTTGGGAAATTTAAATATTGTGTGGTTTGCCCTAATATATTTCCTGTGTTTATCTATCCATCTATCTCTATATATATCTCTATCTATCTCTATTTATCTATCTATCTATCTCTCAATCGATTGATTATGACCCTATAGCTTTTTGGCATTCGCTTCACCTACCTAAATTTTCATTTTATTCGGAGTACACGGTTCGTCAAGTTAGAGAAAAATTACTTGCTCGATAGAATAAAAACTGTGACCTCGCTTTTCCTCCCACACAAGGTACATTTTTTTCAAGTCACCCTGGTCGATGTCTCTCAAATGGCGGGGTTTGTGAGAGGAAAAAATGAGAAGAGGAGAAGGACAATGAGTAGGAGGAAGAGTAGCAATAGTAGTAGTTGTTGTTATTGTTGTAGGAGGAGGGATAGAGTGGTAGTGGTGGTGGTGGTGGTGTGGGTGCGGTGTAGTTCGCCAGTGGAAGGAAGGCAAGGGAGGTCGATAGCCTGGAAGAAACAATACCACTTAGATGCCTCAAATTGCCATCATTTTCGCCCCTCGGTTTTCGGTGACGTTGATGCGGGTTCCTCTTGGCTTCCCGGAGGCAGGCGAGGGATAGAAAAGTTTCATTGTTTTATAATATTTTTGTTATCCACTCGCGTATCAAAGATGTATTTACTGGAGAATATAACGAGATTATATTGATTTGCAAAGGCAGGAGAGGTCTTTGTAGAATTATAATGGTGTTTGCCAACACCATAATGTAGCGAGCGACGAACTTTGCATCTTAAAATAAAAACTGTTACGAATTATGGTGCAGGTGGAACGCTGCAACGAAGATAAAGTCATGCAGCTTGATGAAAACTGGGCCGACCACGTACAGGAAACTAATCAGCGAGACACTACAACGCAATGGGGAACCTGAAAGTGTTAAATCTAAGAGTAAAACAGTAAAGTGAATAATTATAGTCTTGGAGAAAAACAGTACAAAGACATCTCTGTATAGTGTGACACAGAGCTAAAGGAGGAGGATACATTGATATCCTGGAGTGAAAAGAGAGCAATGGGGAAGCAGGAGAGGACATAATTTCGTTATATATTGACATTAATTCGTACTTATGTACTTATACATATACTATTCATATGTATATATCTACAATTATAGTCGTGGGTGTGTGGCTAGTTAGTGCCGTTGTCCCTTGCAAGGAAGGGTCTCAGCGGACTGTGAGTGGAAGCGTAATTACTACTACCAAGGTTTATATAAAAGGTCAAGAAGTATTCATGGCTTTGGTACGAAGTTTTTACGCCACTCGAGTGTGATAATATTGAATTGTAGCTTTGTGAATGTTTTCTGAACCACATAATTACAGAACATCGAAAGTCTTATCTCAAGTTTAACCTTTAGGTAAAATCTTTAACTTTTGGCGGCATTATTACCTTGCTTTTTGTTCAGGACAAGAGTGACGGTGAAAAGAAGAGAGAGAGAGAGAGAGAGAGAGAGAGAGAGAGAGAGAGAGAGAGAGAGAGAGAGAGTGAGAGTGAGAGTGAGAGAGTCATTTTTACATTCACACACTGTAAGTCGACATGATATTTAACCTCCTAAGTAGTTCCAGTCCCTTCCTTTGTTCCCTTTCCACACATTGTTGTCGTGCATGTGTCTCTTCTCATCTGTATTCATGTCTTTCACCCACTCCTTTATCGCACTCCTTTATCGCACTCCTTTATAGCCTGTCCTTTACTTAAATTTCCGTCACTTCCCTTCTAATTTCCTGTTCAATGTCTTTTTGTACTGCTAACCAATTTACTTCGCATTTCCCTCCTTCTTCTTCCTCATTTCTCTTGCAACCTTGTTAGCATTCTAATCGATCTTATTCATTCCTTCAATTATCTTCCTTCGTTAATTTTATTTTGTTGTTCGCTATTTGTTTCCTGCGGTTTTCTCTCTTTCAAGTTCTGTTTCTAATTTGTATTCATTATTACTTTGTCTAACTTTGTCTCCTTTAACTCTTTCCCTTTGTTTATATTTTCGTTTAATAACTGTTCTTTCTCTCGTGTTATTTCTTCTTCTTCTTCTTCTTCTTCTTCTTTATCTTCTTCTTCCATGTCCTTGCTCCACCCCAAACATCTTTATACCGTCCATTCCAACAGTTTCAACAAGGAGGGAAAGGGCACAACACGCCTTGCAAGAAATCGACTTAGTAACGCTTCGTGATCTCGTTGATGAGGACGAGAAACTGGGTTAGCTTGACACAGATGCAAACAAACGTTTCATTCCGTCCTTGTTTCTCTTCGTTGCCTTCCCTTCCCTTCCCTTCCCTTCCCTGTATCCCTCCGCTCCACCGCTGGTCTGGTCTGGTGTGGGTGGGATAGAGACTAGCAAACTCAAGCACTTACACATAGGTCAATGGCAATGCAAACACTGTGGAGGGTCAGGACACACGATTAGAGAGAGGCGAGATCATAGAGCACTCATGAAGCGAGCCATTATCAGCTGCACAAGGCGACTCAAACACGTTGTAGAGCTGGACATACACGAGGAAATGATCAGTAAGAGGAGTTTCGAAAGTGACGTAAAAAGGCTTAGAAAGTGAGAAAAGAGCAAGATTAGGTTTTATTTTATAGCTGAAAGACTACTATATGAAAAGTTAGAAAATGAATATACTAGAGAATAATAATTGCTATGAATAAGTAGCTTTTATGACGTAATCTTGTAATAAATGAAGTGAAATTGTTGTCACCTCGTGAATAAACTTGGTAATTGTTTTAAGAAGCACATGAATAGTGTTGTGTGATGTACTGATTTGTGTATATAATGTGCTAAGTTGGCAACAATATTATTAGTTTTTGTGGTGATTTATTTATCATAATATTAAGAGGTTTTTCATCTTTTCTGTGTGTTCATTTGCTCAAGACATGAATTATTACTGAGATCTTAATAATATCATTGCATTCTTATTTAGCAGTAAATCGTATATGTTGTACGTTATCATGTCATCTGTATCCGTCACGCGATGATCCCCCCCCCCTTCACACACACACACACACACACACACACACACACACACACACACACACACACACACACACACACACACACACACACACCTAATATAGACTGCTGGCTTGTTCTTCCTTCACTTTGCATCCTAAGTTTGCTGTTTGGAGCCTCTGGATTTACTTTGATAACGTAAGGATTTTGTTGATGATCAGTCGTACCCTTGAGCACCGCGGCAACTACTCATTTATAAACGTCAGTAAACTTTTGAGTGATGATAAAAGTACTGCCTCACACTGACTGGTTTTCTCTGGAAAGGGTAAAAAATGATGTAATAACTCCTCTTACAGTCGCTCATTTTATAGACATCGTTAAGGTGACTTTAACCAAAAGATTTAGTTTTGTTCATCTTTTTCTCTTCTCCGTATTCATCTAGGTTTCCGCTCAAACTCTAGGTCAGGTCTCACTGTTGCCAGCTTTCACTGTTTCTTCCCGTTCCCCTCGGAGAGCTCCAGCGCAACAAAGGGTTATGGACAGACGGAACCTGCCTCCATTATCCCAGCGTCTTCCTCCTTTCCTGCCTTGCCTTTATAACACACTCACTGTATCCACACAACCTTAGGAGACAATTGGAAGGAAAATGTAACACGTACAAATTTAGTGTTTTGTTTTCCCTTCTTATCTAAGCTTAAAAGTGCTTTCACCCTATTTTTCCGTAGTTTATTTTAACTTTTCAGGCTGTTTCCGCACACCTTATATCCTGTGTTCTTGCCTCAGGAAAGCAAGTAAGTATTTGGGTGGTGTTGTGGGCTCCGTCCGTGTCACTGACTGCGAGATGGATGTGGCAATACGTCTTGCCTTTCTCTCTGGTGTCTTTCCTCTGCCTTGTTGTGCTCGGCTGGGCTCGGCTTTGCGTTGCTCTTCCCGGCTTTTCTTGCGTGATGGTCTTTCTCTCTCCCCTTTTCCTCGCGTTTATTTTGCCACGCTAACAGTACAGCTTTCCCTCCCCTGTCCTTAACCCATTCACCGTGATAATGAAAAAAGTTTCTTGTATCGCCTGTGATCTAATAATTTATGATTTTTCAATCTATACATTGAATAATATGCTTAGGATAGTAAATTTCTCCTGGTTTATCCGATTTGAACAGTAGCATCAACACTTCGTTTAGTCTTAAGTTACATAAGTTATACTGATTTGAAGTTGAATACAAAACTATTTCAAAGCCATGATACGAGGGAAGCGCGTTGCCAGACGTATGATACACCACCCACCTCACCATATATATATATATATATATATATATATATATATATATATATATATATATATATATATATATATATATATATATATATATATATATATATATATATATATATATATTTATATATATATATATATATATATATATATATATATATATACATATATTATATATATATATATATATATATATATATATATATATATATACATATATATATGTATATATATATATATATATATATATATATACATATATATATATATATATATATATATATATATATATACATATATATATATATATATATATATATATATATACATATATATATATATATATATATATATATATATATATATACATTTATATATATATATATATATATATATATATATATATTTATATATATTTATATATATATATATATATATATACATTATATATATATATATAAATATATAAATATTTATATATATATATATATATATATATATATATATATATATATAGAGAGAGAGAGAGAGAGAGAGAGAGAGAGAGAGAGAGAGAGAGAAAATGAGGAGGAAAGTCATGTTTTTATATAAATATTAAGTTTCATTTTACTGCGTAATTATTAGTCATAGAACAAATATTCATAATGACAGTTGTACAGTTTAATTAGGTCTATCAGATGCTGCAATGATATTTCCAATATCTCTAATAGCTTTCGAGAAAATGAGGAGGAAAGTCATGTTTTTATATAAATATTAAGTTTCATTTTACTGCGTAATTATTAGTCATAGAACAAATATTCATAATGACAGTTGTACAGTTTAATTAGGTCTATCAGATGCTGCAATAATATTTCCAATATCTCTAATAGCTTTCGAGAAAATGAGGAGGAAAAGTCATGTTTTTATATAAATATTAAGTTTCATTTTACTGCGTAATTATTAGTCATAGAACAAATATTCATAATGACAGTTGTACAGTTTAATTAGGTCTATCAGATGCTGCAATGATATTTCCAATATCTCTAATAGCTTTCGAGAAAATGAGGAGGAAAGTCATGTTTTTATATAAATATTAAGTTTCATTTTACTGCGTAATTATTAGTCATAGAACAAATATTCATAATATCAGTTGTACAGTTTAATTAGGTCTATCAGATGCTGCAATTATATTTCCAATATCTCTAATAGCTTTCGAGAAAATGAGGAGGAAAGTCATGTTTTTATATAAAAATACGGTTTTATTTTACCGAGTAATTATTAGTCATGGAACAAATATTCATAATATCAGTTGTACAGTTGAATTAGGTATATCAGATGATGCAATGATATTTCCAATATCTCTAATAGCTTTCGAGAAAATGAGGAAGAAAGTAATTGGAAAAAAAGTAAAATTCAGTATTTATTAGTACTAGTGAAAATATTCATAATGACAGTAGTAGATTTTAATTAGGTCTATCAGATTCTGCAATAATATTTCCAATATCTCTAATAGCTTTCGAGAAAATGAGGAGGAATGTCATGTTTTTATATAAAAATTAAGTTTCATTTTACTGCGTAATTATTAGTCATAGAACAAATATTCATAATGACAGTTGTACAGTTTAATTAGGTCTATCAGATGCTGCAATGATATTTCCAATATCTCTAATAGCTTTCGAGAAAATGACGAGGAAAGTCATGTTTTTATATAAATATTAAGTTTCATTTTACTGCGTAATTATTAGTCATAGAACAAATATTCATAATATCAGTTGTACAGTTTAATTAGGTCTATCAGATGCTGCAATGATATTTCCAATATCTCTAATAGCTTTCGAGAAAATGAGGAGGAAAGTCATGTTTTTATATAAATATTAAGTTTCATTTTACTGCGTAATTATTAGTCATAGAACAAATATTCATAATGACAGTTGTACAGTTTAATTAGGTCTATCAGATGCTGCAATGATATTTCCAATATCTCTAATAGCTTTCGAGAAAATGAGGAGGAAAAGTCATGTTTTTATATAAATATTAAGTTTCATTTTACTGCGTAATTATTAGTCATAGAACAAATATTCATAATATCAGTTGTACAGTTTAATTAGGTCTATCAGATGCTGCAATGATATTTCCAATATCTCTAATAGCTTTCGAGAAAATGAGGAGGAAAGTCATGTTTTTATATAAATATTAAGTTTCATTTTACTGCGTAATTATTAGTCATAGAACAAATATTCATAATGATCAGTTGTACAGTTTAATTAGGTCTATCAGATGCTGCAATGATATTTCCAATATCTCTAATAGCTTTCGAGAAAATGAGGAGGAAAGTCATGTTTTTATATAAATATTAAGTTTCATTTTACTGCGTAATTATTAGTCATAGAACAAATATTCATAATATCAGTTGTACAGTTTAATTAGGTCTATCAGATGCTGCAATGATATTTCCAATATCTCTAATAGCTTTCGAGAAAATGAGGAGGAAAGTCATGTTTTTATATAAAAATACGTTTTATTTTACCGAGTAATTATTAGTCATGGAACAAATATTCATAATATCAGTTGTACAGTTGAATTAGGTATATCAGATGATGCAATGATATTTCCAATATCTCTAATAGCTTTCGAGAAAATGAGGAAGAAAGTAATTGGAAAAAAAGTAAAATTCAGTATTTATTAGTACTAGTGAAAATATTCATAATGACAGTAGTAGATTTTAATTAGGTCTATCAGATGCTGCAATAATATTTCCAATATCTCTAATAGCTTTCGAGAAAATGAGGAGGAATGTCATGTTTTTATATAAAAATTAAGTTTCATTTTACTGCGTAATTATTAGTCATAGAACAAATATTCATAATGACAGTTGTACAGTTTAATTAGGTCTATCAGATGCTGCAATGATATTTCCAATATCTCTAATAGCTTTCGAGAAAATGAGGAGGAAAGTCATGTTTTTATATAAATATTAAGTTTCATTTTACTGCGTAATTATTAGTCATAGAACAAATATTCATAATATCAGTTGTACAGTTTAATTAGGTCTATCAGATGCTGCAATGATATTTCCAATATCTCTAATAGCTTTCGAGAAAATGAGGAGGAAAGTCATGTTTTTATATAAATATTAAGTTTTATTTTACTGCGTAATTATTAGTCATAGAACAAATATTCATAATGACAGTTGTACAGTTTAATCAGGTCTATCAGATGCTGCAATGATATTTCCAATATCTCTAATAGCTTTCGAGAAAATGAGGAGGAAAAGTCATGTTTTTATATAAATATTAAGTTTCATTTTACTGCGTAATTATTAGTCATAGAACAAATATTCATAATATCAGTTGTACAGTTTAATTAGGTCTATCAGATGCTGCAATAATATTTCCAATATCTCTAATAGCTTTCGAGAAAATGAGGAGGAAAGTCATGTTTTTATATAAATATTAAGTTTCATTTTACTGCGTAATTATTAGTCATAGAACAAATATTCATAATATCAGTTGTACAGTTTAATTAGGTCTATCAGATGCTGCAATTATATTTCCAATATCTCTAATAGCTTTCGAGAAAATGAGGAGGAAAGTCATGTTTTTATATAAAATATTAAGTTTCATATTTACTGCAGTAATTATTAGTACATAGTGAACAAATATTCATAATGACAGTTGTACAGTTTAATTAGGTCTATCAGATGCTGCAATAATATTTCCAATATCTCTAATAGCTTTCGAGAAAATGAGGAGGAATGTCATGTTTTTATATAAAAATTAAGTTTCATTTTACTGCGTAATTATTAGTCATAGAACAAATATTCATAATGACAGTTGTACAGTTTAATTAGGTCTATCAGATGCTGCAATTATATTTCCAATATCTCTAATAGCTTTCGAGAAAATGAGGAGGAAAGTCATGTTTTTATATAAAAATACGGTTTTATTTTACTGCGTAATTATTAGTCATAGAACAAATATTCATATCAGTTGTACAGTTGAATTAGGTATATCAGATGATGCAATGATATTTCCAATATCTCTAATAGCTTTCGAGAAAACGAGGAAGAAAGTAATTTAAAAAAAAAGTAAAATTCAGTATTTATTAGTACTAGTGAAAATATTCATAATGACAGTAGTAGATTTTAATTAGGTCTATCAGATGCTGCAATAATATTTCCAATATCTCTAATAGCTTTCGAGAAAATGACGAGGAAAGTCTTGTTTATATATAAATATTAAGTTTCATTTTACTGCGTAATTATTAGTCATAGAACAAATATTCATAATATCAGTTGTACAGTTTAATTAGGTCTATCAGATGCTGCAATGATATTTCCAATATCTCTAATAGCTTTCGAGAAAATGAGGAGGAAAGTCATGTTTTTATATAAATATTAAGTTTCATTTTACTGCGTAATTATTAGTCATAGAACAAATATTCATAATGACAGTTGTACAGTTTAATTAGGTCTATCAGATGCTGCAATGATATTTCCAATATCTCTAATAGCTTTCGAGAAAATGAGGAGGAAAGTCATGTTTTTATATAAATATTAAGTTTCATTTTACTGCGTAATTATTAGTCATAGAACAAATATTCATAATATCAGTTGTACAGTTTAATTAGGTCTATCAGATGCTGCAATAATATTTCCAATATCTCTAATAGCTTTCGAGAAAATGAGGAGGAAAGTCATGTTTTTATATAAATATTAAGTTTCATTTTACTGCGTAATTATTAGTCATAGAACAAATATTCATAATATCAGTTGTACAGTTTAATTAGGTCTATCAGATGCTGCAATTATATTTCCAATATCTCTAATAGCTTTCGAGAAAATGAGGAGGAAAGTCATGTTTTTATATAAAAATACGGTTTTATTTTACCGAGTAATTATTAGTCATGGAACAAATATTCATAATATCAGTTGTAGAGTTGAATTAGGTATATCAGATGATGCAATGATATTTCCAATATCTCTAATAGCTTTCGAGAAAATGAGGAAGAAAGTAATTGGAAAAAAAGTAAAATTCAGTATTTATTAGTACTAGTGAAAATATTCATAATGACAGTAGTAGATTTTAATTAGGTCTATCAGATGCTGCAATAATATTTCCAATATCTCTAATAGCTTTCGAGAAAATGAGGAGGAATGTCATGTTTTTATATAAAAATTAAGTTTCATTTTACTGCGTAATTATTAGTCATAGAACAAATATTCATAATGACAGTTGTACAGTTTAATTAGGTCTATCAGATGCTGCAATGATATTTCCAATATCTCTAATAGCTTTCGAGAAAATGACGAGGAAAGTCATGTTTTTATATAAATATTAAGTTTCATTTTACTGCGTAATTATTAGTCATAGAACAAATATTCATAATATTAGTTGTACAGTTTAATTAGGTCTATCTGATGCTGCAATGATATTTCCAATATCTCTAATAGCTTTCGAGAAAATGAGGAGGAAAGTCATGTTTTTATATAAATATTAAGTTTTATTTTACTGCGTAATTATTAGTCATAGAAAAAATATTCATAATGACAGTTGTACAGTTTAATCAGGTCTATCAGATGCTGCAATGATATTTCCAATATCTCTAATAGCTTTCGAGAAAATGAGGAGGAAAATCATGTTTTTATATAAATATTAAGTTTCATTTTACTGCGTAATTATTAGTCATAGAACAAATATTCATAATATCAGTTGTACAGTTTAATTAGGTCTATCAGATGCTGCAATAATATTTCCAATATCTCTAATAGCTTTCGAGAAAATGAGGAGGAAAGTCATGTTTTTATATAAATATTAAGTTTCATTTTACTGCGTAATTATTAGTCATAGAACAAATATTCATAATATCAGTTGTACAGTTTAATTAGGTCTATCAGATGCTGCAATTATATTTCCAATATCTCTAATAGCTTTCGAGAAAATGAGGAGGAAAGTCATGTTTTTATATAAAAATACGGTTTTATTTTACCGAGTAATTATTAGTCATGGAACAAATATTCATAATATCAGTTGTACAGTTGAATTAGGTATATCAGATGATGCAATGATATTTCCAATATCTCTAATAGCTTTCGAGAAAACGAGGAAGAAAGTAATTGGAAAAAAAGTAAAATTCAGTATTTATTAGTACTAGTGAAAATATTCATAATGACAGTAGTAGATTTTAATTAGGTCTATCAGATGCTGCAATAATATTTCCAATATCTCTAATAGCTTTCGAGAAAATGAAGAGGAATGTCATGTTTTTATATAAAAATTAAGTTTCATTTTACTGCGTAATTATTAGTCATAGAACAAATATTCATAATGACAGTTGTACAGTTTAATTAGGTGTATCAGATGCTGCAATGATATTTCCAATATCTCTAATAGCTTTCGAGAAAATGAGGAGGAAAGTCATGTTTTTATATAAAAATACGGTTTTATTTTACCGAGTAATTATTAGTCATGGAACAAATATTCATAATATCAGTTGTACAGTTGAATTAGGTATATCAGATGATGCAATGATATTTCCAATATCTCTAATAGCTTTCGAGAAAACGAGGAAGAAAGTAATTGGAAAAAAAGTAAAATTCAGTATTTATTAGTACTAGTGAAAATATTCATAATGACAGTAGTAGATTTTAATTAGGTCTATCAGATGCTGCAATAATATTTCCAATATCTCTAATAGCTTTCGAGAAAATGAGGAGGAATGTCATGTTTTTATATAAAAATTAAGTTTCATTTTACTGCGTAATTATTAGTCATAGAACAAATATTCATAATGACAGTTGTACAGTTTAATTAGGTCTATCAGATGCTGCAATTATATTTCCAATATCTCTAATAGCTTTCAAGAAAATGAGGAGGAAAGTCATGTTTTTATATAAAAATACGGTTTTATTTTACTGCGTAATTATTAGTCATAGAACAAATATTCATATCAGTTGTACAGTTGAATTAGGTATATCAGATGATGCAATGATATTTCCAATATCTCTAATAACTTTCGAGAAAACGAGGAAGAAAGTAATTTAAAAAAAAGTAAAATTCAGTATTTATTAGTACTAGTGAAAATATTCATAATGACAGTAGTAGATTTTAATTAGGTCTATCAGATGCTGCAATAATATTTCCAATATCTCTAATAGCTTTCGAGAAAATGACGAGGAAAGTCTTGTTTATATATAAATATTAAGTTTCATTTTACTGCGTAATTATTAGTCATAGAACAAATATTCATAATATCAGTTGTACAGTTTAATTAGGTCTATCAGATGCTGCAATTATATTTCCAATATCTCTAATAGCTTTCGAGAAAATGAGGAGGAAAGTCATGTTTTTATATAAAAATACGGTTTTATTTTACCGAGTAATTATTAGTCATGGAACAAATATTCATAATATCAGTTGTAGAGTTGAATTAGGTATATCAGATGATGCAATGATATTTCCAATATCTCTAATAGCTTTCGAGAAAATGAGGAAGAAAGTAATTGGAAAAAAAGTAAAATTCAGTATTTATTAGTACTAGTGAAAATATTCATAATGACAGTAGTAGATTTTAATTAGGTCTATCAGATGCTGCAATAATATTTCCAATATCTCTAATAGCTTTCGAGAAAATGAGGAGGAATGTCATGTTTTTATATAAAAATTAAGTTTCATTTTACTGCGTAATTATTAGTCATAGAACAAATATTCATAATGACAGTTGTACAGTTTAATTAGGTCTATCAGATGCTGCAATGATATTTCCAATATCTCTAATAGCTTTCGAGAAAATGACGAGGAAAGTCATGTTTTTATATAAATATTAAGTTTCATTTTACTGCGTAATTATTAGTCATAGAACAAATATTCATAATATCAGTTGTACAGTTTAATTAGGTCTATCTGATGCTGCAATGATATTTCCAATATCTCTAATAGCTTTCGAGAAAATGAGGAGGAAAGTCATGTTTTTATATAAATATTAAGTTTTATTTTACTGCGTAATTATTAGTCATAGAACAAATATTCATAATGACAGTTGTACAGTTTAATCAGGTCTATCTGATGCTGCAATGATATTTCCAATATCTCTAATAGCTTTCGAGAAAATGAGGAGGAAAATCATGTTTTTATATAAATATTAAGTTTCATTTTACTGCGTAATTATTAGTCATAGAACAAATATTCATAATATCAGTTGTACAGTTTAATTAGGTCTATCAGATGCTGCAATAATATTTCCAATATCTCTAATAGCTTTCGAGAAAATGAGGAGGAGAGTCATGTTTTTATATAAATATTAAGTTTCATTTTACTGCGTAATTATTAGTCATAGAACAAATATTCATAATATCAGTTGTACAGTTTAATTAGGTCTATCAGATGCTGCAATTATATTTCCAATATCTCTAATAGCTTTCGAGAAAATGAGGAGGAAAGTCATGTTTTTATATAAAAATACGGTTTTATTTTACCGAGTAATTATTAGTCATGGAACAAATATTCATAATATCAGTTGTACAGTTGAATTAGGTATATCAGATGATGCAATGATATTTCCAATATCTCTAATAGCTTTCGAGAAAACGAGGAAGAAAGTAATTGGAAAAAAAGTAAAATTCAGTATTTATTAGTACTAGTGAAAATATTCATAATGACAGTAGTAGATTTTAATTAGGTCTATCAGATGCTGCAATAATATTTCCAATATCTCTAATAGCTTTCGAGAAAATGAGGAGGAATGTCATGTTTTTATATAAAAATTAAGTTTCATTTTACTGCGTAATTATTAGTCATAGAACAAATATTCATAATGACAGTTGTACAGTTTAATTAGGTCTATCAGATGCTGCAATTATATTTCCAATATCTCTAATAGCTTTCAAGAAAATGAGGAGGAAAGTCATGTTTTTATATAAAAATACGGTTTTATTTTACTGCGTAATTATTAGTCATAGAACAAATATTCATATCAGTTGTACAGTTGAATTAGGTATATCAGATGATGCAATGATATTTCCAATATCTCTAATAGCTTTCGAGAAAACGAGGAAGAAAGTAATTTTAAAAAAAGTAAAATTCAGTATTTATTAGTACTAGTGAAAATATTCATAATGACAGTAGTAGATTTTAATTAGGTCTATCAGATGCTGCAATAATATTTCCAATATCTCTAATAGCTTTCGAGAAAATGACGAGGAAAGTCTTGTTTATATATAAATATTAAGTTTCATTTTACTGCGTAATTATTAGTCATAGAACAAATATTCATAATATCAGTTGTACAGTTTAATTAGGTCTATCAGATGCTGCAATGATATTTCCAATATCTCTAATAGCTTTCGAGAAAATGAGGAGGAAAGTCATGTTTTTATATAAATATTAAGTTTCATTTTACTGCGTAATTATTAGTCATAGAACAAATATTCATAATATCAGTTGTACAGTTTAATTAGGTCTATCAGATGCTGCAATTATATTTCCAATATCTCTAATAGCTTTCGAGAAAATGAGGAGGAAAGTCATGTTTTTATATAAAAATACGGTTTTATTTTACCGAGTAATTATTAGTCATGGAACAAATATTCATAATATCAGTTGTACAGTTGAATTAGGTATATCAGATGATGCAATGATATTTCCAATATCTCTAATAGCTTTCGAGAAAATGAGGAAGAAAGTAATTGGAAAAAAAGTAAAATTCAGTATTTATTAGTACTAGTGAAAATATTCATAATGACAGTAGTAGATTTTAATTAGGTCTATCAGATGCTGCAATAATATTTCCAATATCTCTAATAGCTTTCGAGAAAATGAGGAGGAATGTCATGTTTTTATATAAAAATTAAGTTTCATTTTACTGCGTAATTATTAGTCATAGAACAAATATTCATAATGACAGTTGTACAGTTTAATTAGGTCTATCAGATGCTGCAATGATATTTCCAATATCTCTAATAGCTTTCGAGAAAATGACGAGGAAAGTCATGTTTTTATATAAATATTAAGTTTCATTTTACTGCGTAATTATTAGTCATAGAACAAATATTCATAATATCAGTTGTACAGTTTAATTAGGTCTATCTGATGCTGCAATGATATTTCCAATATCTCTAATAGCTTTCGAGAAAATGAGGAGGAAAGTCATGTTTTTATATAAATATTAAGTTTTATTTTACTGCGTAATTATTAGTCATAGAAAAAATATTCATAATGACAGTTGTACAGTTTAATCAGGTCTATCAGATGCTGCAATGATATTTCCAATATCTCTAATAGCTTTCGAGAAAATGAGGAGGAAAATCATGTTTTTATATAAATATTAAGTTTCATTTTACTGCGTAATTATTAGTCATAGAACAAATATTCATAATATCAGTTGTACAGTTTAATTAGGTCTATCAGATGCTGCAATAATATTTCCAATATCTCTAATAGCTTTCGAGAAAATGAGGAGGAAAGTCATGTTTTTATATAAATATTAAGTTTCATTTTACTGCGTAATTATTAGTCATAGAACAAATATTCATAATATCAGTTGTACAGTTTAATTAGGTCTATCAGATGCTGCAATTATATTTCCAATATCTCTAATAGCTTTCGAGAAAATGAGGAGGAAAGTCATGTTTTTATATAAAAATACGGTTTTATTTTACCGAGTAATTATTAGTCATGGAACAAATATTCATAATATCAGTTGTACAGTTGAATTAGGTATATCAGATGATGCAATGATATTTCCAATATCTCTAATAGCTTTCGAGAAAACGAGGAAGAAAGTAATTGGAAAAAAAGTAAAATTCAGTATTTATTAGTACTAGTGAAAATATTCATAATGACAGTAGTAGATTTTAATTAGGTCTATCAGATTCTGCAATAATATTTCCAATATCTCTAATAGCTTTCGAGAAAATGAAGAGGAATGTCATGTTTTTATATAAAAATTAAGTTTCATTTTACTGCGTAATTATTAGTCATAGAACAAATATTCATAATGACAGTTGTACAGTTTAATTAGGTGTATCAGATGCTGCAATGATATTTCCAATATCTCTAATAGCTTTCGAGAAAATGAGGAGGAAAGTCATGTTTTTATATAAAAATACGGTTTTATTTTACCGAGTAATTATTAGTCATGGAACAAATATTCATAATATCAGTTGTACAGTTGAATTAGGTATATCAGATGATGCAATGATATTTCCAATATCTCTAATAGCTTTCGAGAAAACGAGGAAGAAAGTAATTGGAAAAAAAGTAAAATTCAGTATTTATTAGTACTAGTGAAAATATTCATAATGACAGTAGTAGATTTTAATTAGGTCTATCAGATGCTGCAATAATATTTCCAATATCTCTAATAGCTTTCGAGAAAATGAGGAGGAATGTCATGTTTTTATATAAAATTAAGTTTCATTTTACTGCGTAATTATTAGTCATAGAACAAATATTCATAATGACAGTTGTACAGTTTAATTAGGTCTATCAGATGCTGCAATTATATTTCCAATATCTCTAATAGCTTTCAAGAAAATGAGGAGGAAAGTCATGTTTTTATATAAAAATACGGTTTTATTTTACTGCGTAATTATTAGTCATAGAACAAATATTCATATCAGTTGTACAGTTGAATTAGGTATATCAGATGATGCAATGATATTTCCAATATCTCTAATAACTTTCGAGAAAACGAGGAAGAAAGTAATTTTAAAAAAAGTAAAATTCAGTATTTATTAGTACTAGTGAAAATATTCATAATGACAGTAGTAGATTTTAATTAGGTCTATCAGATGCTGCAATAATATTTCCAATATCTCTAATAGCTTTCGAGAAAATGACGAGGAAAGTCTTGTTTATATATAAATATTAAGTTTCATTTTACTGCGTAATTATTAGTCATAGAACAAATATTCATAATATCAGTTGTACAGTTTAATTAGGTCTATCAGATGCTGCAATTATATTTCCAATATCTCTAATAGCTTTCGAGAAAATGAGGAGGAAAGTCATGTTTTTATATAAAAATACGGTTTTATTTTACCGAGTAATTATTAGTCATGGAACAAATATTCATAATATCAGTTGTAGAGTTGAATTAGGTATATCAGATGATGCAATGATATTTCCAATATCTCTAATAGCTTTCGAGAAAATGAGGAAGAAAGTAATTGGAAAAAAAGTAAAATTCAGTATTTATTAGTACTAGTGAAAATATTCATAATGACAGTAGTAGATTTTAATTAGGTCTATCAGATGCTGCAATAATATTTCCAATATCTCTAATAGCTTTCGAGAAAATGAGGAGGAATGTCATGTTTTTATATAAAAATTAAGTTTCATTTTACTGCGTAATTATTAGTCATAGAACAAATATTCATAATGACAGTTGTACAGTTTAATTAGGTCTATCAGATGCTGCAATGATATTTCCAATATCTCTAATAGCTTTCGAGAAAATGACGAGGAAAGTCATGTTTTTATATAAATATTAAGTTTCATTTTACTGCGTAATTATTAGTCATAGAACAAATATTCATAATATCAGTTGTACAGTTTAATTAGGTCTATCTGATGCTGCAATGATATTTCCAATATCTCTAATAGCTTTCGAGAAAATGAGGAGGAAAGTCATGTTTTTATATAAATATTAAGTTTTATTTTACTGCGTAATTATTAGTCATAGAACAAATATTCATAATGACAGTTGTACAGTTTAATCAGGTCTATCAGATGCTGCAATGATATTTCCAATATCTCTAATAGCTTTCGAGAAAATGAGGAGGAAAATCATGTTTTTATATAAATATTAAGTTTCATTTTACTGCGTAATTATTAGTCATAGAACAAATATTCATAATATCAGTTGTACAGTTTAATTAGGTCTATCAGATGCTGCAATAATATTTCCAATATCTCTAATAGCTTTCGAGAAAATGAGGAGGAAAGTCATGTTTTTATATAAATATTAAGTATCATTTTACTGCGTAATTATTAGTCATAGAACAAATATTCATAATATCAGTTGTACAGTTTAATTAGGTCTATCAGATGCTGCAATAATATTTCCAATATCTCTAATAGCTTTCGAGAAAATGAGGAGGAAAGTCATGTTTTTATATAAAAATACGGTTTTATTTTACCGAGTAATTATTAGTCATGGAACAAATATTCATAATATCAGTTGTACAGTTGAATTAGGTATATCAGATGATGCAATGATATTTCCAATATCTCTAATAGCTTTCGAGAAAACGAGGAAGAAAGTAATTGGAAAAAAAGTAAAAT
>JAPQNM010000038.1:12206986-12226986 GCA_029783475.1 Metacarcinus magister
GCCGACAAGAGGGCTTTCATGAGCCACCTGCAGCACAACCTGGTGGCAATCATAGGAATCAACCAATGTCCGTGTCCCGAGCTTTTCTGACTGTGTGGAGGCAACATACAATACTCCTTCCACCAATGAATACTTGTAGGAAGCTCCATTCCTGGCTATCTCAGATTGTCTGACAGAAATCTTCGATTTAGAAAAGAGATAAGCAGAAGTTGGTTTACAAATAGGGTGGTGGATGGTTGGAACAAACTCAGTAATCAGGTAGTTAGTGCACAAACCATAGGGAGTTTTGAAAGAAGATAATACGGCTTTATGGATGGGGATGAGAGGTGGATGTAGGTAATAAGGGAGTAAGAACTACCATGTGTAGGCCTCTGGCCCTTTTGTAGCTTCTTTATATTATTATGTTCTTATGTAACTCTAATTGAGCCTATGTTATCATTATGGTTTAATTAGTCAAATGTTGTGTATATTGTGTGTCATATCAAGGATTTCATCCCCATCTGTTTCCTCTCATGACTATCTTTTAGATTAATTTTTGTTTCAAAATGTGATGCATTACACGTTGGCCTTTTGTCAGAAAGTCTATAAAACCTATATGATAAATGGAGTCTGGTGAATCCCTAACATTGGGGCATCAACGTGACATGTTTGACCTGTGAGGAGCCTCTGTCTTTATGTTTATTGGTTTATTATGTTTCACTTTCAAAAACTCACCATCCTTCCATTCTCTGGTGGATGGGTTGATATAACCAAATAGCTCATCTGTGGTTACTGCTTTAGGATTTAAATCAAAGCATGTTGGCTTCTTCTTCATATTGTGTAATGTCCTGAAAAGTGTCCGCCAGACTTGAGTCTTGCCGGTGCCTGCTTGTCCAATGATGAATACACTATGTCGCACTTCAAGTAATTCTTTCAGCTGTATCACCTGCCAAGATATAAAGAAAAAAATATTCATGAAAAATCTATTTTGATACACATATAAAATCTACACTCGGGATCTACAATATACGAATTTTCAATTGACCGCAGTTAACGGTATGCCTTTTATGGCCAAGGTGAAAAACTGGGCAAAATGGAAGCAGCCTTTAAGAATGTGTGCCTTACATATACAGACTGTTGTGAGCCAAATAAAGCCAGGTTCTGCTCATTCTGGGCAAAAACACAGCTAACTGTACTATACACTACTAATGAGTTATCAGACATTTTGAAGAAATTATCTAAACTTTAAGCAGATTTTAACTTCTCACAGAAATCTAGAAACCAAAAGTCCCAACATAGGTTATGACTCTATTGTATATGAAAGTTAATACATCGATCATTTCATCTTACCTTGAGAATAAAGCTGTCTTCTGGCTGAAGCTTCAAGTCCACTGCTGCCTCCTTGACAGCCTTCTCAAAGTCTTGATCTTTTTTTCGAGGAACATCCAAAGCTGGAAATAGGTCTCCAATGAGACCCATGAAGACAGGTACATCATCTGTCACAATTTTTGGAACATTGTAGTCTCTCAGAGCACGCATCAATACTTGATCCTCAGGCCTCTCTGGATCATCACGCTGCAAATATTAGAATAACTTAATCTAAAACCTATGTACACATAAACAGTTTAAGTGTGTATGCTCTCTCTCTCTCTCTCTCCTGCCTTACGATCTTAACTGGCATGTGAGGTGAAGTTCAGCAGCATACTCACACAATATATAATGCAAGAAAAATAATGAGGCATTCCACTGATGAGGATACAATTTACTAAATTACATAATTATTTCCAGCATTCATTACAGGTACTTACCTTGAGAGACCCAGCCACAACCAGTAAGCTTTTAATAGCCCTCAGACCCCAATCATAATGACTTTGTTTTGAAAGCAGTTCACGACAAAGTCTATAAAGTGTGATGAACTTCCGTGCAAGAACTTTGGCTTCAACGAATCCCTCAGCAACCAACATAATCTCACAAATCAGCTCCAAGTCAGGTACAACCATGGCACAGGGTCTGAAAGATAAAAAACAAAACATAAATAATAATAGATGTTATTTAATAGTTCTGCTGTCAAATTAACTGCTGCATCAAACCCTTCCCACTCTTGCTTTCTGTATGTATAACTATTATGTTCTAACTTAGTTTTATGGTTAAATACATTCAACACAGCCAAGTATGCTAACCACTATATCACCAAGGCACAAGAAAAATCAAGAGTTTTAATGCATCATGTCACCAGAAACACTAAGTAAAGGGACTCAGGCTACCTCTCTTTTCCACCTAAATCCATCTGCCTATTCCATATAGTTACAAACAGTGGTTTCTCACCTGAACAGTACTTTGAGATTCTCAGGTAGCTCAGTGCGACCAGCATAGCCAGGGTTCATTGTGATGAAAATGCCTACTGTAGTAGTGAGCCGTATGTTCTCTCCCATAAAATCAAATGTTTTCTTTTTATTCCGGATGGCATCCTGGGAAAATACAAACCTGATGAAGTGCAATGACTCTGTAACTAAATATATACAGGTATATAATTTTTCATCTTATATCATTGGGACCAGAGATTTTTTTGGGAATATGGAATTGAATGCTGTGCAAAGTATAGTGATGGGCTTTGATAGGAGGAAAGAAGAATTGGTTGACTTTAGTACACATTATAGAGTGAGTGTGCCAGCAGTAGGAAGGTGTGAGGTAGTTCTAGGAGGAGAGAGAATGGAGGAAAGAAAAGAGTTCAAGTATTTGGGAACTGCTTGGCAAACATGGAGATGGAAGGAGAAAAAAAGAGAAAGCTGTGAAAGGCAGATGCGTCATAGGATCACTTGCAAGGATTATGAGAGGAAGGATTGTTCAAACCCATGCCTTCCTGGTGGAAGGCGGGAATGTTAATCAACTACAGGAGCGGGTGTCTCAAAGCATCCGTTTGTTAGCCCGTGCCTGCTGGTGGTGGTTGTGTTGACACTGTACAACACATGTTAGCTTTCCTTAATATAATTCATAAATAATATGTTTTCCTCCTCTGTGTACGCAGTGCCCTGTGTATTGACCACCAGCCCAGTGTGATGCTACAGCATTAAGTCCAAACATGAGCTTTGATGTGCAGACGACATCCATGGAAAAAATTTCAAAATTTTTGGAGCTTTTCGGTTTTCATCATTTTGGATGAAAAGATTGTGTACCTGTGCCTATATTATATGAAAGCAATGACTTATCATAATTTAATTACATTAAGAAAGACTTAGCTATAAAAGACATAGTCATCACCTGCACACTTTTCACTTGCACAGCCACCACAGAGAGTACTTCAACAGATATCCTGTTAAACTCATCAAAACAGCCCCAGGCACCAGTCTGAGCCAAACCTTTGTAGATGTTGCCACAAGACTGCAAACAAAAATTACTTTACTGTTCTAAATGCTAGGCAATAATTTCAACATTAATTAAGAAATACTACAGAGCATCTAACTTCTGATCTTCCTATAATTTCTGAATGGGACAAACCTTGTGGTCTTCAATGCCTCAGAAACACAAATCTTTCACCTATTCACTAGACACAAACTTCTAGACAATTGTCCCCTTTTTTCTTCAATGACATTCATTATACCCTTTCTTCCACACTAAAGATTCTCAGGGTGTCATCTAATAAAGATTAAAATTGTACAAGCTTAACTACTCCTTTTTATGAATATTAAGTTCTCTTTTCTGTAATACGAGGTAAATTTTGGACAAATTTTGATACACTGCAATTATATGTTTGGTCTCTAAATGTCATTATCAAAACACACATTAGCCATTCAACTTAGTAATTTCTATCCACCAATCTACAGGTGTTCACCTTATAGTCCATTTGCTCAGAGCAATTGAAGACATACACCATCATTCCGAGAGCACGACCAAGATCTTTTGTTGTCTCAGTCTTCCCAGTACCAGCTGGGCCAGAGGGGGCTCCACCCATCACCAGGTGAAGGGACTGCAACACAATGTATATTTGTTGTTGTTGTGGTCTTGGTTGATCATATCAGTTGTAAAAATATAAGAATATCTCACACAAGATGATAAATACAGAAAATAAAACGATATCTAAGTGTACAATGGGTTTCTAATCAAGAACATTACCTGTGTAAGAGTGATGTAACAGCGATCAGTAAGGGGTGTGATTACAAGACGAGTAGTATTTCCAAGATATTCATGATCGTACTTCATCCTTGCATCACAAATATCTACAAAACAATCTGACTCTTGTTCATCCCATCTGTAAAGGAATGCATATATTGAAATAACTCATTATCATTTTGAAAGGCATGTTCCATGCACATTTGTGTCAGCCAGTCGCTTAATGGCTGCTGGGCCACAAACTTCTGTGCATCCTCTGAAATAGTTTATCAAATTTTGGGGTTCTTCCTCAAAAGCTTAACTGGTTACTTCTTAAGCAACACCCAGCCATCCTTATCAACTCTCTAATGACAAATACCACCATAATCTGCTGTCCCTTCTTACTTCAACATTCCAATACACTAAGACTTTGATAATTTGAACCCGTATAATTTGACCTGTTTCGGAGACGTTGAAGAGCATTTTCTTCTATGGTTGAAATGTATTCCTTTCAGGTAAGTTGATAGTCAAAAATGAGGCCTAGGAACCTGCCCGAGGAGTGGAATCATTATTGAGTTCCATAAAGATAAAGATGGGGTGCAGACTCTTTAGTGATGGGTATTTACTCATGACAAATGCCTAATTAAATAAATAGTAACAATGATGCACTACCGATGACGTAGCTGAGACTGCCATGCAAACTCTGCAGCACTCTCCACTCGTCCACTGATCAGCCTCCCAACCACATCTCGTGCATGGACATCAATGGTGCAGATGGTCATAATCTTTTGTCGCTGTTGTCGTGAAAGCTCACCAAGCAAAAGTGATATAAGAGCATTCAGCTGTTGTACCTAAAAATTAAAAGATAAAAATGAGCAATATTATGTCACTAACCTTTCAACGCTGTTTTTCCCAAAATATCTTTTAAGTTTGTGTATTACAATCTTTCCATCATAAAAAAAAATTGTAAATAAATAGTGAGCAATATTGTCATTGAAATACTTTGTGTTTGATTTTGTTTTCAATTGTTCAACATAACTTTTTATGACCTTGTATATGCAACTACAGACCCATCACTCAATATAATGCTAAAATCATACAGAAGCAATAATGTAACCAGTAATGAAAAAATAAAGTAAATAAATAAAACATGTATATAACAAGTCTGATCTAACGGACTAAATCAGCTAAGCATAGTTCTGTTATATTGAACATTCCGCTAATTCGAGCATTTACTCTTTCCTGCTTTTTTTGCACTTAGGTAAGGTTTTACTAAAGTTTCCCTACACAAATAGACCTAGAATGTAAAGAAATCCATGAGAGCATAGAGTTGTTGGTAAAACAAAGGACTACAGTAGAATCTCCCATCTAACGAGTAATTGATGCAAAAAAAACAGCGTTAGATACGAATTCGTTAGATATAGATACATAAACTTATGGGAAAAATTGTAATTGGTGCCAAAACTTCAGCAGAGTCCCTATTTTCACCTATTTTTGCCCTTCCGAGTATTATTTTGAGACCTAAAATACATACAAATCATATAATATATTTATTATTAGAAGAATTTAAAATAAACCAATCTGAGAGAATAATGAGTAGCCTAAATTTGCTAAAAAAATTTTTTTTTTTTTAGCAAATTTGCTAAAAAATTGCCCTCGAGCTAAATTGTGTAGCCCTAAAAGTCGCAAGTAGCGGATTTCAAAAATTAATAGCAGATGACATAAAAAGATAGCCCAATCTGCTACTTGTAGCCCAATCTGGCAACACTAAAAGTGACGAGGAGGGAGGGATGGGGTTGGAGAGGGAGGGAGGGATGCCTGGGTGTGGCAAAAACTCAGCGATTAGCGAGAAGTTTGAAATTCGATCCCGGACGCCCGGAATAATTGCCATTAGATATGAATTTCGGATCATTAGATTGGAGGTGGGGTAGAGCTTCAAAAGGATCGTTAGATGCGAATTAGTTAAATCCAAATGCTTTATATGAGAGACTCCACCAAAAGACACGCAAGGCGCATAGGTCAGGGTACATTAGCTGAACCACTTCAAATAATTCTCAATTTACAAAATTGTTTCCGCTATAGTGAGAATAGAAAATTTTCCATCATACTGAGTTCCTGTTTAATTAATTTCCATTAAATCAAACTTGTACTGTATTTTGAATTTTTTAAATCAAAGATATTATTTAAAATTCTTCAAATTCAAAAGCATGTAAGGACTATTAGATTTTACTAGAGACAGTTGTATGCCAGTGACACCCTCTATAACATCTAATAATCTAAATTGTTAATACCTGCTTGCGGTAGTAGTCCCTCAATGCATTTTCATAGCCTTCTTCTAGGCGAGCAAATGCAGCTGTCACTTCAACTGTCCAGTAGATCTGCGTCCCTGTTAGAGCCACCTAAGTACAAACAAAACATTTCAATAGAAAAATCGCATGTATAACATATTGCTGGCATACCATACATACCGATATAAATCAACACATGGATATGCGTCACATTTGTGACCCACAAAGGTAAAATCCATTCTCCTGATCCCATTTTTAACTATCCAGTTCCTTCACAAACTTGGAATTTTTTTGCTATGACTCACTAAAATTGCCACATACTGAATACGGAAATCAATCTCTGTTTGATGCCATTGATCACTTTCCAAGATTTACTATTCTTATACCAATTCAACACAAATCACCCGAGACTGTTGCATGTGCCATTCTTAACCACATAATTTGTGCGTATACTATTCCTAAAGCTCTTCTCTCTGATAATGGCATTGAATTTGTTAACCAAGTCCTTGATACTATCCATCAGTAATTTCAAATAAAGAAAGGTACTGTTCTTCCATTGCAGAAACTCCACATTTATTTTTGGGACAGATAAACGTCTATCATATGACCTGTCAGAGCCTCCTCTTACTCTGTACACATTTATAAGGCAGATGGAAAAAGCGGATGGAGAAGATCTGTTTGTATAGTATTAAAGAGAGTCTTGAAGTAATGGAAAAAAAAGTTGGAAAAAAACCACATTAGAAGGATACCAAAAAATACAGATTTACATACTGAAAGAGCACCGATATCAGGAACATCCCTGATATAAAGTTGTCCATGCCAAGAATATTCATGAATTTAAAGTCAGGCTTGATAACAGTATGAACAGCTTATTTCCTGTATTCTACAACTAGGTAAATACACACAAGCACAAGCACAGCATGTCTTGTTTATAAGTATGTTGTGAAAATCACCTGTGCTGGATAGTCTCCAATCCATTGATCACGTGGACGATCCTCATAGGCCACCACTGCATCAGTCATCCTGGCACGCACTGTGTTCTGCATCACACGCAGCACACTCATCAGCCACTTCTCAACCTATAGCATAACAATTAATACTTTAATGTTTTCATGTAGTAAATGTACAAGTAAATTATTCTGGACTGTTTTTGATGTGGTAGATTACAGAGTAAACTACTGTCTAAATTCACTAATTCACTTAAAAAAACAACACAAATACAAAAACACCAATTAGGTGAAAAATTTTAATTGACCATACCCAGAACTCGAAGCTTATCCCAGGAAATAGGAGATAATGAAACATGATTTCCTTTCAATGTTTGAATGTATAATACTATTGAAGGCACAATGCATGTAGGCTGACTCACTAGTTAGGAGTGAGAGTGAACATTTGAGCTTTAATGGGGTATGAAAACAGAATGATATATCTGTGGAATAAAAAAATAGGCAAGTTAAAGATAATATAATGTTAACTGTTTTGTGCAGCTATGAGGTAGGAATAGTCATTGCAATCTTGTGAAAGCAATTTCAATATCTTTGAAATATAGTATTTTGCACAACTTTATGAGCAGTGGTCTAGCGCTCAGGTGAGCAAGCCTAGGGTCCCGGGTTCGCTGGCCACTTTTCATTCTTTGATATCACCGCCGAGTGGCCAAAGACTACTCAAATTGCTGCCATACTGTCCTCAGACGGGACTTACAACGTTTATATGCATCTGAGGCTGTAGTAGCAATTAGCCTTGCACGTTCTCAACATATTCGAGAGAACGTAAACATTTGAGGCATCACTATAAAAAATCTGAAAACCTACGCCAAATAACAGGCGAGGTAAGTCCATCTCCATAAGCCTACTGGCGCCAACGGTTAATGATAGAGATAAAGTAAAATTCATGATGGTCTGTACACATTTCTAATAAGTTATGTCAAAAATCAACATTATGATGGATACGGTAGCTCCTGTAGACAAATTTTTATCTATATGGTAAAAAAAAAGAAAAAAAATGGTGTCTGCCAGATTCCACTATACAAGCATTACTAGAAGAACCATTTACTCATAAAATTGACTTTCCTGATGATCACATGCAGCTTGTTATATAGGAAACAGCCAGCACACAACAAATAATATTAATTTACTGATCAGAGAAGAGTCAATACTTACGGGTCCAACACATTTTGTAACTGATGAGAACTCGACATACTCGCCATCCTTGGCCTTCATACCCACTGCAGTTGTACCTTCACCCGATTCTTCATCATCAAACTTTAATCCAGCAATGCTGTCAAATAGTTTGGTAAGATGCCTGGGGAAAGAAATTAGAGTCGAGTTTGTATGATCTATGTTTTGATTTCACATAAAAGTACAACAAAACCTCCATTTTGGGGACTTCTAATAAGGAAAATTAAAAGATGGCTAGAAATTCAATGAATCCAACATTTTGCCAATTATGCCTTCATCATTGGTGACAAATTTCCATAATTCATGAGTTACAATTTTAGTATTCCTAAATTGTTACATACTGTGTAGTTGTTACTATTTTGTATGTATGGTTGAAGATTACTTCATTGCAAAATAAATTCCAAGAGAATCTGGTTTTAATCTGCAATACCATAATGTGTGGTAGTGCAGTGTAATGGTGTCTACCTTGCATCACTAATCTGCCTTCCCTCTGCCCCAAATTGGTATATCACCTCAGATGCTCATTGAACCTTAAGAAAAAAGTTTAACAGTATATTTAAGTTTTGCAGCTTCAATGAAATGATGAAGGACAGTAGCCAAGCCTTATCAGTTTCCTTTGTTTTGTACAAACGTACACTGAGAGGTGGCCAACCACATTTATGATTATCAAAGGAAAATCAACTTTAAAAGATTCTTACCTTGTGACCTTCACTGGCTGATTCCCATTGGAGAGGATATCAAGAAGGTCAGCAGTTGAAACAAAGTAGAACCTTGGGAAAGCTAGTCTCTTTGTCTCTAGATATTCTGCAAGAGTCTTCTCACATAATGTTAATTCTGCCTGCAGCGCCTCCAGCCTGGGAAACAACCCAGAGCGATTGGTGGCCTTCAGCACATGAGGATTAGCAATCATCTCGGCTACAAGCTCCTGCAAACAAAAGTATAAAATCTATATAACAAAGGCCTACAAAATGACTGCAATAAAATAATAAGTGATAAGATGATGAGAAAAATGGCCGATTTAATGAAAAATCTAGACGAAAAACTAACATATTTCAACAATCAACAGTCAACAATCAACAATTGCAGTCCTGCTCTGAACCTTCAGGATTGAGGATGTGACCTCTGCTGCTGTCCTCCTGACCTGACGCCGAGCTTAAGTATGCACTTTGACTCTTAAAAATTATAAACAACTCTTGGCACAGACATTAGTGATACACTTTGTAGAGATTATTTGGTATTATGTGTGAGATTTCATGTAGCCCTAAACACTTCCCCTTACACTTGGCTACATTTATTGTTACGGAGTTAATTTTATTATTTAGTTGCTTATTCTCAGTGGTGTTCAATAGTTAGTAATAACCACTTTTTTTCCTGTGTATTTTGTTTTTTGTTACTAGGGCAAATTTTCTACATAACATTCCTTTCAAAACTTTGACTTTGAAATTTTAGACCAGTCACTACACCCAGACCTCAGATATAACCTCGCTTGACTTAATGCTACTCCGTATACCTGGTATGACCCTTTTTTGCTAATTGTATTAACCTGACAGTTCACCAAGTGTTAATACTTTCTCCTACAAAGATAGATTAAAACGCCTTAATCTCCACTCCCTAGAGAGGAGGAGGTCAAGAGGGGATATGATGAGGTTTTCAAATGGGTAAAGGGAATCAATAAGGGAAACATTAATCAGGTTTTAGAAATTAGTAGTCAGGATAGGACACGTGGAAATGGGTATAAGCTAGAAAAACTTAGATTCAGGACAGACATAGGTAGATATTGGTTCACTAACAGAGTGGTGAATGATTGGAATAGGCTGGGGATACACTTAGTGAGTGCTGAGTCAATAGATAGCTTTAAAAGACGGTTGGATGTGAGTATGGATAGGGATGACAGGTGGGATGGCTAAATATTGGATTGTTCCAAGGGTGGAAGACAAGGAACTGCCTCGTGTAGGTCATCAACTGGCCTCTTGCAGTCTCCTCAATTCTTATGTTCTTATGTTCTTTCATACAGTCCGCCATTACACATCCAGCGGGAGGGATTTATGGGGCATTGAGAAATAATACCATAAAAGAATCATAAAATAGGCAAGTAAGAAACTGTTTGTGGATAACACATCTAATAGTGTAAGTGGTCGAGAAAAACTACAGCATCTAGTTGCAGAAGAAGGTGTGTAAAAGAAAAGAAAAGTAAGTGTAAAAAAGAGCAAGTAGGATATATATATGACTCACTTTGAAATCAATATCAATTTGATCAAATCTTGCAGAATCTTCTGGTAACTGTCGACGAATATCATCAGAACCGATAAATATGGACTCCAAGTGACTCCATGTACGCTGAACCTCAAACCTGTGGAGGGAAAAACTATCTAAAGCTCTCACTTAGGCAAATTCTAAAGAAACTATAATCACAGGGCATTAAGATTTTTGCTCTCTCTCTCTCTCTCTCTCTCTCTCTCTCTCTCTCTCTCTCTCTCTCTCTCTCTCTCTCTCTCTCTCTCTCTCTCTCTCTCTCTCTCTCTCAGTATATAATGACACTGACAAGTTAGAAAACATGAAGATCGATCACCTATTCCCTTTCAGAACTCTGCTCTATGGAATGGGTGCAAGGCTACAAATTCCTACACAACAATAAAGTAGTAGAATAGATATTTTATTCTCTTATTCTTTTTCTGCCTCTTTCTCAGATATCATGAATGTGTGAGGTAGCAGGACAGTACTTCTTTTACATGAAATACATTTTTGTTTAAGATGATTCATTGTGTGAATTATTGCTTGACATCTATATTTTAATTATTTTTAGGCCTAATTCTATAAAATTCAACACATGAACAATATTCGTACACCACAAAAAACTATGAAATACCATTCATTCATTGAAGACAAGAACATATCCTATTCCTTACCATAAAGTTACGACCTGATCTGCCATAGACAGCCTGTTTTGCCAAAGAGAAACTTCTTCCAAAAAGTGCTCAATGTACTTTGAAGTCATCAGGTTCTGTAGCTGAACCTGTGGAAAATAGAGTAATATGAAAAATCATAATAATAATTTTCAAAATCATCCATGATTCCACTGCAGGACAAAGACCTCTTAACCTTCTCCACTAATCTCTATCAGCTACACATCCCTTGCGTTCAGTAAGGTCCCCCGCTCGACTCACCAGCCGAGCTCAGCCAATCACAAGGCAGTGTTTCCCAAGCCCATAGTCTACTAGTCTATTAACTTGGGAAACACTGCCTTGTGATTGGCTGAGCTCGGCTGGCGAGTCAAGCGGGGGATCTTACTGAACGCAAGGATCTTTTGCAGGCCACCCCAACAAAATGTCTAATCTTATTTCTCCATCCAGTTCTCTGTCTGTCCTGCTTTCTTTTACCATCTCTAGGTTGCCATACTGTTAATGTAAATTTCCAACTTCTGTCGACCCTTGATTCAACGGACTAATGTGGAGGGAACCCTGTCCGTTAGTGTAAAAAGTCCGTTACTTGGTTAATCCATACGGACTTCTACCTATGCACCCGCCACCTACCGGACTTTCTTTTACACTAACAGACTTTAGTCTGTTAGTGGGT
Organism: Metacarcinus magister; assembly: GCA_029783475.1. Lineage (NCBI taxonomy): Eukaryota > Metazoa > Arthropoda > Malacostraca > Decapoda > Cancridae > Metacarcinus > Metacarcinus magister. Next base: position 12,219,090 of record JAPQNM010000038.1, read on the forward strand.
TGATTGTCCACCAGTAGACAGAGTCCATTAAATACAAAGTCTGTTAAATCAGGGTCCGTTGAATCAAGCGTCGACTGTATTATGTGTTTGATATATGATGTTTCCTGCCCATGTCTCTCTTTTTCTTTTAAGGGGTCGTCCGCCCGAAAAATATGCTATTTTCAGAGAAAGGGTCGAAAATCTGATTTAATTTGCTAAAATATGGTAATGGTGGGTGCTATATTCTTACCATGTTTTGTGTGTGTGTGCTTTCTGAGTATTATTTTTTTAATAAAATAGTGCGTGCGTGTGTAACCTCATTTCAACTAGTTGTATTTTTCTAGTTGTAAAATAACAGTGCAATTCTACAAACCTGGTTTTCCTCAAGTGTCTCAATCATCTCTTCTGACATTCTGATGAGATCAACTCCTGTTCTTGGGTGTTTGTCAATCATGAACTCCAGGTTGGCCCACGTCAACTCCAACTCCTGTCAATCATATAATTGATCACAAAGGTATTATATTATATGTAGGATATATTTTCTATCAAAAGACAATATATATCATATTTATCTATACACTCGGCTTGTATCTCCCTTAATAGGAGGTCTTTAGGGCTCAGGAAGAATTTAACCTCCCTTTCTTCTCTATGCCTTATCTCATAGTAGAAAGATACATAGTCTTTCCAGCCCTCTTGCTCCGTCCCTATTACCTCCACATGGAATAAGTTGGCAATATTCTACAACCCTGGCTGCTGATGTACGACCAAACTGAGTCTCCTTACCACAGGAAAATAAGATACTATGTAAATTATTAACATGTAATCCTATGATGTTGCTTTATGAAATTATATATACAAGAATAGTCAAACAATAAATTTGTGTATTCATAATTCATGGCAAAGCAGAATATTCCAACACAATAAAATATAGTAATTTGTATTTCAACACCCTAAAAGTATATGTATAAAGTTATGACCACAGATGTTAAAATGCACATGTGCTTATGTATATCAAATCAAATATTGCCATAAATTTGTAAGGGTAGAGTATGACTATCAATTTATATAGTGTTCAAATTGTGTATTAAATGCAATTCATATGTTATCTAAAAACAAACCTTTATAATTTTTTCCATGGACATTTCTTTCACGGCTTTGTCAACAATGTTCTTCACCTCATCCTCATAAGTATGAAGATTTAGCTCAAGGAGGTCCGCCAAGGTGGTTTTTGGGTTGTCAACGAAGTTAGCCTGTAGGTAGGTATGGAAGTACTTTCAAATCTCTCTCTCTCTCTCTCTCTCTCTCTCTCTCTCTCTCTCTCTCTCTCTCTCTCTCTCTCTCTCTCTCTCTCTCTCTCTCTCTCTCTCTCTCTCTCTCTCTCTCACGTGAAATTAAGCTGAATGGAAAAAGAATTAAATAGGTACAAATATATATATATATATATAAGTATCTTCTTTACAATTTCATCTGTAATTATAATATGTATCATTCATTCATCACGCCATAGCAACTTACCACAAAAGACTTGGTTGAAGATTCTGTTTTTGTAGCTATGAGAAGCTGGCCCCAGTGTCTTTCCCTAAGAGATGGGTTTTGTAGTTCTGCCACTGCCCGTAGTGAAGTGAGCATGTTCTTGACTGTCGCATCCAGGTTTATGTAGGCATCCCAGGTCCTCATCTCCTTGTCCAGAGCTAATTTTAAACAAATTCAAATGTGTGTAAATTAAGTAAAATGAGTGTAATATCATCATAATTATCATTATTAGACTCTCCACTGACCAGACTGACTTTCTGAATAACCTCCAGACAGCCTGCAACCTACGCTAGGACACAGACCTAACACGCCTTACAGTTGGACGCATCAGACAACACACACGACACCACTGGTGTTAAGCAGACATCATTCTGTGGTTCATAAATTCCCTCTAAGATAGATCTTTTCTAGAACTTTCTATTTCTCACACAATGCAATGTGAACTCAACAGGAAGCAAATTAGAAAAACATGCATCATGAAAATTTTTTTTAAAAAGTGCAGTGCATTAGTCTTTTGTTTCATCAAAAGCAAAACATTCCCTGGGAGCAGATCCCCAACCTGTCTTCCTTTCTCTGACCTTTCATATCATAGGGAATTTAGAGACATGTATATATACAAACCAATACTTACATCTTATGTCTTTAGCAAACTTTTTGCATTCAATGTCCATATTTTCAACATCGACTTCCCTCCACGGTGTTGTCTTCCAATAGTCGACACAAGCCCTAACAAGGCAGCAGTGGTCCCACAGTTGCTAGAAAAGATCTATATTTTAGACTTAATTGTAAAAGTCATCCATCAAGTTCTGTATAATTCTTTGTTGCTACACTAATGTGGTCACACAAATTCTTCAAATCAATGTAGTTTACCTTCAGCATGCGAAGTTCCTTTCTACAAGCTTTCATGAATTTAAATTCTGGAATGACCACTTCAAACAAAACAGCCGAATCTTGCAAATGATGCATCTCCTCTTCCAGACGTTGAAGCCGCATGTTAACACGCTCCAGCCTCCAATAAGGCAACTCACAGCAAAAACTACATGAGGATCAATAGCCAATGTTAATTCACAGCACAAGTTATCCTAGAAAGATTCTTCATGCTACAACATAACCAGTACAGAGAATAGAAAAGTAACAACATTTTGATCTGATTCTACTATTTGGAAACTACATATATTTCAAAATAAACCAAAAGATCTATTTTGTCCTATGTGCTTTGATGTAGGTTTATCTATCTATCTATAGTATATATATACACACCTTTGATATATGTTAAACATAACTGAATTATGCAAAATAGTGACAGATTTCCTATTATACATGGTGCAAAGGAGGCAGTTAGGAATCTTATTTTTTTTAACAAAAGCTACATATATCAAATGTGTGTGTGGGGGGGGGGCTCAGGATTAAGTATGATATTTAAGGTTGTCAGTTTATAGTTGTAGAGGAGGAGGGGCGAGTAATGTCTTCCTGATCCCAAATAACCTTGTCTCTGCTACCTCCCTTTAAGGAGGATAGTAACTGGATAAAAAAAGATAGATAGATAGTTTTGTTTCTCTATCAACCCAACTACTGTACATATAAAAATTATCAGGTAGCCAAGCTCTATAATTTCTATCCCAATTCGGACACAAATCAACACACAAATTTATAATTGGGATGCTAACCAAACTTTCTCAATTTAATTATTCAAATTCTATTTGTTCACTCATATATTTAAGTTCACTTTATTATTAATTTGGTTACTGTTTATCAATATTTTAGTGTCCTTTTACGTATCCTATTTTAGGCAGTGGTGGTCAGCTGCTGTCAATGATGGTACAGCCACACGTTAATAAAGTTGCCTCATGCAGATCCATGCTTCTTTCCCAAGTATCTACTTATCTCATTAAGACTCCCTTCCCTCCATAAGATTCTATACATGTACTCATGTTATCAATTAATGTAATATTATTCTATAAAGTAAGGAGAAGGACAAGGACTTACTTGAAAAAGGAATATTTCTTAAACTTTTCACGGTAGATTGCTTGACGTGTTTCAAATTTGACACATTTTTTCCTAATTGCTGAAACTTCACTGGCTTTTAATGGTGCTACATGTTGCCGTATCAGGTCACACTGTTTCTTTAGTGATTCCCATTGTTCTGGCAATTCCTGCAAGATAATATTAGTATTTTTCAACACATAATATTGCCTGTACAGGAAGTGAGATCTAAGAATGAAGCACAGAAAAAAAAACATATATAGGGTGCTTCATAATATAAATATACAATTTAAACAACTTATAAATCTGCAGTTATTTTTTTCTTTTATAGGCGAGATTCACACTTGAATATGGCCAGTTCCAGACTAATATTTGACTAATGTAAGTTTGTATTGAAGCGGTACAGGAAAACAGAATACAATGGAACCTTGGTTATTGAATTTAATTCGTTCCTGGAACTCATTCATGTACCAAAATGTTCTTAAGCCGAAACCATTTTCTCCATAAAATTCAATATAAAATTAATTTTTCCGTTCCTGGACCCCAGATGATGGTTTCTCTAAACTTCTACCACAGTACTTTGTGCACAAGTTTACACAAAACAATGAAATTCCAATCATATACCATGCAAATGATCTGCCTTTGTCGGTCCTTATTTCTTCTTCCATCTCTCCATACTTGCATTGCACTATTCCCAGATACTTATATTCTTTCACTTCCTCCTTTCCATCTCATTCTAAATTTACCTCACACCTTCCGACTGCTGGCACTTACCCAATAAGGCATCAAAAGTCAACCACCTGTACTTCCTTCCTTTCAAAAACCATTACATTTTTTTTCCAGCATTCCCTTTCAGCTTATTTCAATTACATACACTATAAAATTCATTCACCACTTTTTTTTGCCTACAGCAGCGTTGGGTAGTACAAAACTCAAAAATCACTACTATATTGGGTATTACCTGAAGTTTTAGATGCATTGTCTCAGGTAAATCATCACCATATTGCTTCACTAAGGCGATGGTGGACTTGAGGGGCTCAAACATGGCATCAGTGGAGTGAATCCTCTCCCGTACACCAACAAGATGACCCATGATTGATACAAGTACGTCATAGTCCCCATTACCGAGGTCTTGTGCCACACCAACCTCAGCTTCTTTGATAAATTTGTCAAGCTCTGTCAGGCTGTGGTAAGAAAAAAACAACATGAAGACAATGATGCGATCTTTAAGTCTGCAAACTCTCAATTCAGAGTATTGTTGAATATTACTCTCCTATGATTTATTTTTCGTTTACTGCCAACATATAAGAAAACTGTTATTGACCTACAAACAGCTCGGTTACAAATACAGTTTAATTTACCTGTTTGTGACCTGGTTGATTAAGTGTTGCTTGTACATTCTTGCCCATTTCTTTGTGTTCTCTAGGAGGCTGTGCTTGAAAGGTCTCACGTCTAGGCGGAACCACTTGTCAAATACTACAGTAGTCTCAATACCTTCAAGTTCAGTGTACAGAGCTTCATATCGATCAATCTGTAGTAAAAAAAGAAAAGAAAATAACAGCAATGTTAGAGGTGAACATTACCAGTCATGAACAAAAACTGTGGAACACCAAATGTAATTAGTAGCCGCTCTGATGGGCATCAATAATTATGAAACTTTGTTCTCTTTAGTTTAACTAGTTATTAAGTAAGCTATCTGTGACAAAAAGAAGCCTTACTATATAAATCAATCTACTATGAGGAAATATGTAAACTGATATTAGGATTCCTGGAGTGGCTGTATCTATATCGTGGGACCACCCCGCCATGGCTAAGCCATGGGCCAAAACCACCATAACAAACTCCTGCCCCTTTGTGAGGCATGAGAACCTGGGAATGGCTTTGGTCATGCGAGCAAATAACCACACCCTTCACACAACACATACAAATACAAGTTTTAACGACACTGAAAAATTACTTTCCAGCGGTCATTTCTCTCCTCTTCCTCCTAGCTGAAGACATTAATGAAAATCTGGACAAATATGGATATGGAGACAGGACCACATGAGTGTAGTTCAGGCCCTCTATGCTACAACTAGGTAACTACAACTTGGTAAATACACACACACACACAACCAGACCTGTTGTTTGAACTGCTGCAGGGAAGGCTGGGTACCACTTTCCCCCGAAGTGAGGAATTTAGCAAGGATATCTTGTCGACGATCTCTCCAAAGTGCTTGATGTTGGAGGAACTGATCCCTGTGTTCAGCTGTCTTCCCTGATGCGACCTGGAATCTTCCCAGCAGTGTCTCTTTCAGCTCCACTACCTCATCGTCTTTTTCCACACCAGGCTAAATAAAATGTGTATTATATGTTATACTATTACACTGTTTGTGAATGATAATGCCTTGGTGGCAGATTTATTAGAGGTGAAATTGTGTCAGCTTGTGGAAGAGGAAATTGAGACTAAATGGGGGGTAGGAGTAAAAAAATTCAATGGACTAACGAGGTTCGCAGTAGAAAGATAAATGTAACATTGAATAAGCTGTTTTACGAGATGGAATGTTTTAAGTATATATGATGAAAAATTACTGTAGATGGAGGAATAAAGACAGGTGAAGTCTCAGATAAGTGTTAATAAGAGAATAAATTGTTTAGCTGTAAAGCGAATGGAATGAATGTAATGTAATGAGAGTTGTATGAAGGGTTAGCTGCCCACTTAACTGCACTGCATTGGGCTGAAATTTGCAGTATGGGAGTATCAAAGAGGAAGAGATTGATATAATGGAGATGAGGTGTCTGAGGAATACATGGAGTAACTATACATATGGACTGAGTGAGGAATGAGTACATAACTTAATATTTGTGACTTTAATTATATTTATTTATTAATAAACAAATAAATATAAGGATTTATTGTTATACTCAATAATCAAGTTCTATGGTAGATATTACTAGTTGTTGATTTATTAGGCAAAGAAAAAGAAAATAATCCTTGCTGGATGCCATATTACTTACAAGGTATGATGCATGGGCGTGAATTGAGAGGCGAGGTACAAGTGTTGATATGTGCAAGATATCATTGACCAGAGCCTCTGCTAGGGATAGAAGCTCTTCAGGCGAGGGACTTATTACAAGATTGGGTTCTCTCAGCTCTAATCGGGCCTCCAGTAGTGGGAATTGGTTCACACGAGGCTCACAGTTGTCCAGCAAGTAAAACACACTGCAATAAAATATACAACACATTAATTTAGAAAGTTTTGTTTAAAACTGAAACATTTTTCCCTTTCAACTTGTAGTATATCACATATCATGATCATCCATTCTTACCTTATTAATTACTTTATTAATCTAAATAACTGCAGTTAATTCCATTTCAACATAATAAATTTGTTTGAATTAGCATGAAAATATCTTGTAGGAACTGTTGATTGCTGGAAATATGTTAGAAATGTTTTTGATATCAGTGTTCACACAGCAAGGGTTTACTTTCACATACATACCTGCAACTGACAGCATCAACAAGGCCCCGTGTGATCATGTTGTCAAGAAAGAGAAGATACCGATCCCAATGACGGGATCCTTCAGGCACCTTTAGTAAGGCCCGATTTTCATCCACCATTGCCTTTAGTTTGCCTCCATCTCGCTCTATGCTGTTAAATCTGATTGAAATGAATATATGTATATAAGTTTACCGTGTTCATAATCTGCTGAAATCAATATACATGATCAACAAATAAACTGACATATCTGAAAAACTCCAAGATGATGTGACAGGAAGGTAGTTGCAGTACAAATCCTGTACATTTTTAATGAAAATTTTATATCTCATCTGTACTAATAGAATCTGTATACTATTTATCTAACTGATGCCAGTTCCTAAAAACAACCCCCAGGGGATGGCCATAACGTTGGAGTTTCCATCTATTCCTATAATTACATTCTCTCCTCGCATGCTCTAATCCTCTCACCCCTTTCTCTAAAATACTTTAGCACTCAGTCTCATTTCTCTGGGAAGTTGTTCTCTTGCACCCATCACCTTTACTTTACTCATGTCCAATATCTGTCATTTCACTCTTGGGTGTTATATTGATGTGGAAAAAACCATCTTAGGGTGCTGCATATAACCATTGCAATCACTCCACACGTACACCTGCCGCCTGGTGAAATACTCCAGGAGAGGTACTTATGGGGATGTAGGCGGTGCTGTGAACTTATTGATTCCCTGTGTCCTCTCTTCCTGGTTCCCTTAGTGTCTCACTTACACAAGAGAGCAGCTGCAGCTTGCCCTCTAAAGGCAACTTCTACTACTACTTACATAACTCTACATGCACCTTACACTTTTACACTCTTCAACTCAAAATTTATCATAATGGCCTCACCACACCTAGCCTCGGAGTCCCAATCTGGGGAGGGGACCACA
>JAPQNM010000038.1:12229486-12239486 GCA_029783475.1 Metacarcinus magister
GTAATGACTTAGAGAACGTACACGAGTTAATACAAGATTACACAAAATTATTGAGAATGAAATTTCACAAAATAATGATAATTACTTCTAAGTATGTTTACACAAATGGCCTAAAACGTGCAAATGTAATACACACCAGTCAGCTACCAGTTGCAGGTTGGCAGTGTACTTCCTGAAGGTTTCCCGTCGTTCTGCTAACTCAGCTCCTTCTCGTAGCTCCTCACCCACAACCCACACATACTTAAGTTCTTGCAGTGCCCGAACTAGCTGTGAGGTGCAATATTGTGTTAAATATATTTCCCTTGGCTGTTACATTCATAAGGCAAGTCATTACCAACATGAATTATTAGTATGCATGAAAACTCACTCATATAAATCTTCTTATTCAAAATACCAGTTAATTCAGATCACATAAATTGATTCAGACTCCGTCAGACAATTTGGATTTGGAATAACTATATTTTAGTTACAAGGAGTTAAGAGGAAGAGATAGTGTTTCAAAGACCTTTCAGTCAATACCAAGGAGACACGTAGGTAATTTAATTTTCTATACATTGGAGAATGAGAAAAAGACAGCAAAATAAAGGCTCTCTCCCACCTCCTAAGCCTCTAGCCATGGGCAAAATGCAAAATTAGATAGAAATACTACCTTTCAGGAATGAAAATACTTGAAGGATATTCTATATGTAGGTTGAAAGGAAATTCTGAAAATTATGTCACTACAAAGTGTCCAGAATTTTGTCACGGTTTTTCTTGAACTGCTCTACCATAGAACTATTGACAACATCCATGGGCAGTTTGTTACAGGTAAAGGTCATCTTATATGTCAGTCATAGACTATTTAGAACCATGTGAACATAAGAGAATTTATGCATGTTATTTGTCAAATATTGCTTATAGGAGGAGTGTCCACCATTGCAGTGTAGTGAAATAACAAATAACAATGACCAAAATACCTCTGCACTAAAGTTGACAGCAATGGTAGAGTCATGACGACGATGCAGAAGTGGCTGGCTAAGGGCAGGAGTGTAGTCTGCACCTGCTACACCTCGCCACTCAACTACCACCTTTTGAATATATTCCTGCAAGTCACCTGTTACTTCCTGCCACTGGCGTTGCAGAAACATGCCATCTTCACTGCTTATGAACCTGCAAAAAAGAAAACAAACAATAAAATTATTTTGCAATGAACTTAAATAAACTATATATAACACAAAATTAAAAAGTAATATGTACAGTTAATGGTTATGTACAGAGGTCTTGAGTGTATCAGGAATAATTGACAAATTGACTTACGGGTGATTCAGTTTAGAGAATGCGTGCATATTGCCAGCCACACGGTCTCGCACCTCCTTTAAACATTTCAGTTTGCCCACTACAGGAGGAAAGTAGCGGTGAGGCATACTGCATTCTTTTGGCTCTTCTTTTTCATTTTTACATTCTTCTTCAAGAGCTACATCTTCTGGTTTTGTCTGATTATGCTGCAAAACATTGCCCTCTCCACTGCGCCACCGTTCAAACAGTTCCTATGTAAGAATAAACACAACAATCATGACAATTAGGTCTTACAACATGCAAAGCATAATCAATATAAGTATTCAGGCTAATTTTACATATTTCTTCAATATTAACAAGTCTCCTAACACACAACACACCAAGTATGTTCTGACATGTTTGTATCAATTTATCCATGGTATCATCCCAAGATGTTTGTTTCTCATGTGTGTCAACTGCAAATCAAGTGGTGGTATCACAAAGATAAGAAAAAGTTGAACAAATGTAAATAAAATTTTGATGAAAATCCATGAATACAGTATTGATCTTCTTTGTTAACCCATTGAACCCAACAGTAAAGGTGAGATAATGTACCAGCCAGACCTGGCTACTTTGGGCAATTTTCATTTTTTGCTAAAATCTAATCAAATCACGTAGATATAACATAAACCACATACTATCATTAAGTGCTTCATTTCTGTATTCTTAAATTTTTGAAAGGGGTTGGTCTGGTCGACCTCCTTCCTGACATATTATCAAGGACATTTTACCATTTCCCAGGCTGTGGAAAGGGTCCTGGAGTTAAATGATCACAATGATAGAACCTCTCTGACAATGAGAAATTGCAGGATTCCAACCAATAGAGGTTTCACCTACAGGGAACTTCACAAACCATAAAGGTGTTTATTTGAAGAGAGATACAGCCAACTTACCTTAGCGGTTTCAATTTCCTGCTTCAAGAGGTGAATAAGATGAGGGAGGCAGTTGGTGTATTCAGCCTGGATTATAGGCCGCTCTAAAATGCTTCCCAGTAACTCCACTACCTGTAGGAATGAAGTTAAAGAATGTATGAGGATGGCTGCCCACAGGTGGAGAGGGACATTACCAACTCAAATGGTGCTGCTAAACATGTAAACGGTGTCACTCTCTACACTCCCTTGTTTGTTCATAAGAGAGAATAGGGTTAGCTTTAAAATAGATGCCTTCACGACAGGGAACCCTATGTAGCCACCCTATAACGTGTATAAGTATACTTATAGTCTGTCAGAAGTCTAAATAAAAAATTGAAGAGAGAGAGAGAGAGAGAGAGAGAGAGAGAGAGAGAGAGAGAGAGAGAGAGAGAGAGAGAGAGAGAGAGAGAGAGAGAGAGAGAGAGAGAGAGAGAGAGAGAGAGAGTAAATTGAGGTGCGTGGTGCACTTCTACACTCTACCCTCCCACTAAACAGAGAAGCATCCTCTCATACTACCAGTATGCATTTCACTCATATATTTTTCTTGTAATCTCACTCACCCATTTGCTTTAGGTGCCCAGACCATCTTTGTGTTCTGTATTTCACCATCATTCCACAATTCATCCTTACTAAACATAAACTTTCCCTACATTCTTCAGTTGTTTTCACAACCACATACAAATATGTATTCTCTATTCTCGTTTGCTCCTTTATTCAATCAAATGCAATTCTCTTACCTTAAAATATGCCTCTGGACTCTGGCTCTCCTGCAGTGCATTTTTAACGATGAGGCTGAGGCGCTGCTCAAGTTCAGTTACTTTTTTCTTGAACTGTTGATGTCCTTCATTAAAGGCATCCTCAGCAGGATCCAAACAGTCATAAGTCAGGATGGAGAATGCTGTGTAAGCCTCGTTGAATTCACTGATTTCCAGATATTAAAAATCTATTAATACACTTTAAATAAATAAATTAATGAAGATAAATAAACAAAAAAACAATGTTCAAGACATAAGCGGGTAAGCTAATCATTATCAAAGTGGATCTGGTTTCTAAAATCAATACATTATTGATAATCTCACCTGTAAACAGCTGAAATATTGGCTCCAAGAACTTTCCCTTTAGGACCACCAAATTCTACTTTCTCTATTTTCAGAAACTCTTTTGCCACATCGAATATTTCCTGTAAGTAAAAAATACACATATATTAAAACCCAAAATTACAAACATAGCTACATGTATTTACCTAGTTTTACCTAGTTGTAACATGCAGAAATAGAGCTATACTCATACTGTCATGTTTCCAAATCTACTATTATCCAATTATTTTGAAATCATGAATATTTCTTGCATCAATCACGTCCACATCAATTTCATTCCAGGCTTCTATACTTATATATGGGAAGCTGTATTTTTCTACGACTTTCTTGCATGTAGACCTCTTCAGTTTCTTCTCATATCCTTTTGTATTTCTGTCATCCCATACAAACAGATCTCTGTCAATTTTTGCCAGACCTTATGAGGCTCTATACACTACTATAGTCTCCCCTTTCTCTGCTTTTCTCAAGAGTTGGGAGTTTCAGCGAATTGGTGTAGCACCTTTTTCTACATATAAACCTAACCTCGTGACTTTCTTTACTTTCTCTTCAAATTTAGTTTCTTCATCTTCATCTTTTAACGTTTTTAGTGGCTGTGTGTGTGACTCAACTCCATATAGAAATGGAAGCACTATCTATATCTATATCTATCTATATATATCTATATATATATATATATATATATATATATATATATATATATATATATATATATATATATATATATATTCATAAGAACTAAAAACAGCTGCCTAATAATGTATGGGGTTCATGACAATATCAAACTGGGAAAAAATACTTTTATATCCATAAAGAATGTAACATCTCTTAGAGCACATAATCATGAAGTTCATTGTCCTCCTTTAGCAAGAAAATAAGTTACTTACAACATTGAAAATTACATATTTACCTTGATGTTGGATAAACGGTCAAGAAATTGATCCATCCTAGAGAAAGCATGAGTTGGATGGAATTCCCAGCGGCGTGGTCTCTCATCCTCAGAGAAGTATGTCTCCACTTTGGCCCTGTGCTCTTCAAAGATATCTCTGATGGTGTGAGCAGACAAAATTATGTAAGTATTTTTTACTTGAATACCATAGATACTCGTGTATAATTCAATCTCACTGGGTTAAGTAATTTATGATATGCCTTGTGTTATGGTCCAATATCAGTTTTGTGGTAATATAACAAATTATACCATTGGTATAAACCATCATACTTTATGGTCCATGAGTGGATCTACAGAGCCAACTCGTTCCTCTAACCCTACATGTCTGCAATTTTATAAGAGTATGTAAGTACCTAACATCCCCTTTATCTTATGAAAATTTCCTAGTCCTAGTCAAATAATACACTGGTGCAAACACCATTCACACTATGGAGATGGTCACACTCAAGTCAAAGAATGCTCTCGCTCCATTCAGTCTAAGTGTATTCACATTTCCAGTCAAGCAGCCAGTTGGGGGTCCATGTCATCTCTCTCTCACCAGTACAAGTCACAACTGTTAGTTGTGTCACAGACCATATGGAGGCAATGCAGATGAACTGTGAATGTCCTGCACCGTTTATTGAAGACAAAAAATGAAGATGGAGCGGAGCCCAGACATATGTAAGTGAACAGTGATGCCCAAGCACTGACTCACTGGATTCAAATAGTCAGATGTGCAGAGAACGCAAACAGACAGTAATCATACGAGAGATTAACTAACAATAAATAAATAAATAAATATACATATGTATAGTGTCCAGCTACTTCAGCCACCTACTTAGAATTGTCTCCAATTCCAAAACAGAAACAAGACGGAAATAGGACAATCCCAAGGGTGATAGCAATGTAGGAGACTGGAAATAAAAGAAAATAAACTTATGAAATAAAAAATTTGACAGGACAAGAATTATAAAATATAAAATTACAATATTAACATTAGAAAAATATACATAATACACTGGTACATAATGGAAAACAAAGATTAGATGAAGATGGGAGACTCCATCTAGAGTATGACACCCCTGGACCCTCTGGAGCACCGGCAGGACATCGCTGCATTAGCAGTGTTTCACAAGGCCTACGTAAAAGAAGTGCCACCTCTGGCAAGGCTTAGGTTCTCTCTGCGAGGCACTGCAAGACACGAGAATGGTGCGCTCCAGTTCTGAGCAGGCTGAGGTGCCAAGGCCACACGCCAGTCAGCACCAGAGAACCTTTGCCTCAAGAGTCTCCAGACTGTGGAACAAGTTCACGCAGCTGTGCTTTCAGTGAGGAAAATGTCAATACAGCAGGTGAAGATGGAGAGGGACATTCCGATTCCAATGGTGCTGCTAAACATTCCATTGTTTGTTCATAGGGTTAGCTTTGAAATAAATGCCTCCTCAACAGGGGACTGACTCTAACCACCCTATGATGTGTAAATGTTTACTTCTAATCTGAAAAAGAGAGAGAGAGAGAGAGAGAGAGAGAGAGAGAGAGAGAGAGAGAGAGAGAGAGAGAGAGAGAGAGAGAGAGAGAGAGAGAGAGAGAGAGAGAGAGAGAGAGAGAGAGAGACAGCAATTTTGTTTCACTCATCAAACCAAAAAAAAAACATTGAAGAAACTTGATATATCAACTTTTGTCTCGTCTGATAAAGCCATCATTCCCTTACACAAACTTAAAATGAAGCTCAGCATAATATATACTACAGGCAAAAGAATAAACATTAATTAAATTTCTTTTCCTTATTCAGGTACTCGTAAAGGACTCTAATAAAAATTAACCTATGTTGAAGGCTATAAAAATGTAGACTCACGACTATATAGATACAAATTAAAATGATGATGAAAACTTATCCTACCAGCATGTGGTTTTGAGGCTCACCTAAATCTTTTGAGAACAGATACACACATGTTGATTTTTTGTAGTGGCTCTGTTGTCTCCGCCTGGAACCCCACAGTGCCAATGAAGATCTGACCCTGCGGAGAAACAATGACTATGTGTATACTTGTTTAAGTGTGTGTGTGTGTGTGTGTGTGTGTGTGTGTGTGTGTGTGTGTGTGTGTGTGTGTGTGTGTGTGTGTGTGTATTTACATAGTTGTATTTACCTAGCTGTAGTATACAGGGCCTGAGCTACATTCATGTGGTCTTGTCTCCGTATCTATATTTGTCCAGTTTTTCCTTCATGGATGGAAGACAAAGCGAGGGTGATTGAATTAATTGAAAAAGTGCCGGAGTGTTGCACAGGTTGGTTTATTATTAATTCTTCTAATAATAAATATATTATATGATTTGTATGTATTTTAGGTCTCAAAATAACACTCGGAAGGGCAAAAATAGGTGAAAATAGGGACTTGGCCGAAGTTTTGGCACCAATTACAATTTTTCCCATAAGTTTATGTATCTATATCTAACGAATTTGTATCCAACATGGTTTTTTTGGCACCAATTATTCGTTAGATGGGAAATTCTACTGTAGCTCTGTATTATTTCAGATGGAAAGTGAATATACAATAGAGGAAATAACATGCTCCTAGGATTTTACTTCTGAAACTATAATCAACAAGGTATACAAAACCTGAAATAAGAAATACGCTTGATATCATAAACCAATGCATCTGCTGTTACATATTAACACCCAAAAAAAGAAGCAACACATTCAATCATTCATAGATCTTAACAAAATACAACCTTTAACATGATCTAGTCCATGCACTCAACATCCAATGAGACATCACAACCAATTCAATAATCTATGGCAGCCTGTACCTTTGAGACTAGTGGTCCATAGCCTACAAGGATTCTAAGAATACCAGCATGTATAAGTGGCTACAACCATTCTTAGATAACTACTTTTATAATTGAAGTATCTTTAACAAAACTGAATTTGCCCTAACAGCATGGAAATTTACCAGTACTATGCCTATCACAGTATACCTATCAGAACTAAGGAAAAGAGAATAAAATATATGACTTTAGAAGCATCAAGTACTTGGTAACAAATAATGAAGCAATGTTTTCCATGAAAAATATCTAAATAGGACTGAAAGGTACCAAAATTATTGCGTCAAAACAATTTAAGTAAAAAGATAGCAACTTACCATGCTAATAAGCAGGTTTGTGATTTCTTTGAATAGGGTTACAATTCGGTCTGGTTTTCTATAAGGAGGACAGGCAGCCCACAGGAGGCAAATGCAGTGCACCAGAGGAGGTAGGATGGGTGGTGCATCCTGAAACTCCCCACCTTCCAGCCCTTCCAGAAGAGGCTTTAGTGGTGTGAAGTGAACCATGATATCCCGTGCTTCCTCAACAGCTGCAGAAAAAAATTTGTCTAAAATTAGTTTTTTTACATCATTGCAGCTAAGCTGTTATTGACAGGTTGAAAAGATCTTATCTTCAAGAGGCTTTACCTGTCACCTGGTACATCTGTACTTAGACTTACCCATTGAAACATCCGCACTCATTTTCATGAAGGCAGGGAAGTAGGCAGACTCGGTCACCTCTAAGATGTTTGACATCATCATAACCTGTGCAGAGATAAATCATTGAATTGCTTAAACTATACTTGAATAGTTACCTATATGGGTGAACTAATATTTAAACAAATAATCTTAAGAATAACAAACATTTTTTCACAAGTGACATAATAATATTTGTCTCACAAAATAAAGTATCAAAGGTAAAGTGGGGACATATATTGCAGCTGCACGTAGCTGCAGGTGCTCATCTCCTATCACAAAGGCCTTTGATCCTATGGTGGAAATTAATCCGTTACCCTAGGACACAGAACCAGATTTACCATCAGGACCGACCACGCAGCCCTGCAGTGGTTGAAGATACTGAAGGAGCCCGAGGGACAGCTGGCCCAGTGGCTGGGCAGAATCAAACAATTCTACTACCGCATCGAGCATCGCCATGGTCGCGTCTACAAAAATGCAGACAGCCTGAGCTGTCACCCGTGTAAACCCGGGTGCTGCCACTGCAAGGGGAAGGAATCCGATCTAGTATGCCGTCCTCTGCAGGTGCTAGAAGGACCCAGTGAAACAGAGGACCAGTGGAGGAGGGCACAGCGGGAGAATCCTGACATTGCCCCTGTTGTTGGCTGGCTGGAGGCGGGTCAAGAGCGGTCTACCTGTCAATACCACTCATAATTTCCCTTCTTGAGGTTGTCTATTTAATTTTTCAAATAATTTTCTTCCTTACGCCATTCATTGACATTTGACTCAAAGAAGTTCCTCCATTGCAATAACTTGTCAACAGTTCATCTACTCACCTCTTCCTTTCCTACCTTCATCTTAATCCTTGTTCTGTCTTCTACGTCCATTCTCCGTCACCTCGCCATGGTTTTGAGTAAAATCTTTGAATGCGGGAGATCGTAACAGTTCTTCAGACGGTTGAATCTTATTTCCTTCAATTATCACTTCACACAATGGACTTTCCATAGTTATGGCCTTCCTCAAATCATCTTTCCCTACACTGAAGACAGGCTACTACTCAACTATAGCCAAACCTAGATGTAAAAGATTTGCCATCCCTAACCCGCACGCCAACCACAACTAAAACTGAAGTGCAATGTAGGCGATTCTCTACTTCTTGGTCCAGAGAATGGTAGTGCAACAACCCAAATATCAGTTAAGTCTGTCCTCGCTAAAGTGACAAGGATCTCCAAAATGAAACACTATATTTGCTTTGACAAAACAATCAACCAAAAAAATCACCTGAAAATGAGGCTTGTTACAAGTGCTAAGTAAAAGAGTTCATAGATGTATTGATATATAAGGACTCCTATTTACCTTTTTATCTTTAAGTTGACTTGCTATGTGGGCAAGGTTTTCTCGACGCCTTCTCCAGAAAGTAATCTCTTCCAGTGGCTTCGGAAAATGTTGGGTTGAAGCAAGAGAGTCGGTGTCCTGCACCAGTACTTCCTCCACCTGGTGCACCCACTTGATCACCACCCCTTCAATGGCACTCTTTAGTTGTGAATCCGTCATCTCTCCGCTATTAACCACGGAAATACACAGATGTGGTGAACACACGATTAAATATGATTATATATGATTATATATGTACATATGTATATATATTTATTGAAAGTATATACGAGCAGGAGATTTTCTCCGAGACAAATTTCATTAAAAGCGAAATATTTTCTTTGTATCTCAATAGTTTTTTTTATTCCGTTTTGAAATCAAGTGTATAACTTCGTGTAGCTAGTCATTTTCTGTATCGTGATTTCGGGTCCTGGATCCTTCTTCAGCTGCATAAAGATATGTAAACTTCTCAGAGGAAGATGTGAGTGAATAGGGTGTTGAGTTAGCTGCTATTTAAGGAGGAACCTGGCTGTCTGCTGTGTGAACGGGCGCCGTTGATTGGTGGAGTCAATGTTCCTCCTTGAGAAGCATCACTGCGAATTGGTCATCTTGAGAGAAAGAAGAGTAAAGATTTTGTGAAGAAAGTGTAAGAGTAAAATAGGTGGTCCTAGAGAAGAGGATGGGCAGTTGCAAGATGGAAAGATTGCTGACAAGTGTAGGGCTTGAATAAGCAAGGAAGGAGTGTGAGTAAAGGAGGAAGTGAGAGACTCTGATGTCGAGGCCACCACTTTTCTTTCTATTGTTTCTGATGCCTCCTTCCCTCCTGAAACGTTCCCCAAAGAAAGCAAGTTATGAGAACAGAATAAGTCTGGTTTTTACTCTTTTCACAATAACTCCCTTCCCTTG
>JAPQNM010000038.1:12244486-12274486 GCA_029783475.1 Metacarcinus magister
GTTGATGGTAGTTGTTATGGTAGCGAGCTACAGACCAAGCGTATAGTAATACTAAGATGTTAATAGCACTTAGAAGGCACTGAATTTACTGAGGGAGTAACAAAACTGAGGCATCACTCGACAGCAAATATATTTTACACCCAAAACAAACACGGTAAATCAACACAGGTCCTAAATCCGGTAAGGGAGGGAAGTACTCCTCCTTACTCCTTCCAGGCACGGGCTAAAGTCAGCCTCTTCTGCCTTAACACTTCACTAATCCACCCCCTTAAGGTAACAATACCAACACTAACACAATACTACTAACACATCCTAACGCTAACACATTCTGTCTCTAACACATCCTTACACTAAACACAAGTAAGCAAAAGGCACAGGGTAAGTTTCCTCTCCGTCAGAAAAACTCTGTAACACAACACTCACAGAAGTATTTACACTTCACATAATTAATATCTAACCTCAATATATATACATATACACAAGCTAATCTCTTCACCGAGAAAAACTAACCACTCACCTCCAATCGAGGGTACTGCGTCTTCCAGATGGCAGCTAAGAAGTGAGCCTTCCTGTCAATCCTGGCTAACTTTCCGACTACCATCCACGACGTGTCTCATAATTCTAAACCTAACCTAACCTAACCTAACCTAACCTAACCTAACCTAAAACTCTTGATCCCCCGAACCCTAATTGAACCAGAAGAAAAACGCTTGTTTGGTCCTGAAGGGTCAATAAAGTTACGCTCGTTACAATTGGTTGCCAAGTACGCAGTCAAATTAGTGAAGTGAAAACATCGTCATCATTATCAAGTTGAAACAAAGAGAGAATAGCGTAAGGGAAGAGTAACGATGAACGGAAAATATGCAAGAGTATCAGGGAACGGGGGAAACAAGGTATAGCGCTGCGGTATGAGGTGTGCGAGAGGGAAGATGGAACCTTGCATCGCAGGGTTACATGTCATTCCGACTCGAACCTTTTGTGACTCAAACTATTTCTTCGTCAAAATATTCCATCCCCAAACCACTAAAGTGTATCCGGGAAGCACTTAAATTACTGAAACTATGACACGTTCACGCACTTTACACACACACACACACACACACACACACACACACACACACACACAAATATCACACACACACACACACACACATATATATATATATATATATATATATATATATATATATATATATATATATATATATATATATATATATAGGCTACATACACATATACACACATATACACAAACATCATACACATACACGCAAACACACACACACACACACACATACATACACCTACATACACGCACACCCATACTCACAGACACATATTACATATATACACACACGTACAGTCGTGGACACAAGAAATCACCTATCCTCCGGTCCTGCCTACCTCAGGCTGGCACCCTTTCTGCACGGCGAGTCACAGTGGGGTGATGGTGCTTGGGTGGGGTGAGGAGGGAGGCGAGATTAAGAAAAGAGAATTAAATGCGAAGTGGTGGTTACATAATTTGGCCATTTTCATTCATTCAGGGCATGATATAAATAATTTAGATAATAGTAATGTTGCATTACACCTTCTATAGCGGCGTAAGATATCAAGTCTTAGATAGGTTGTTATATCGTATGTGTTAGTGCGTGTGTGTGTGTATGTACATACACACACACACACACGCACTAACACACACAGACACATATTTACACAATTAGGCTAACAATTTAGAGCTAATGTGTGAAACGATAAGCTAGGGATAAAAAGTGATTAGGAAGAGGTGAAGTGGGGGGTGGGGGGAAGGGGGGATGTAAAAGAAAACCAATAAAAAGCACATTGAGCTAGTAACGAGCGCCAGTACCATCACCACCACACAGATAGTGTGTGAACTAAGGGTGCGTAGGTGGCGGTACAGTCACCAATGAATCATTAGAAGAATGTTCAAATGTAGACCAAAACATCAAAAAATACCCAGATATTCAGCTGGTGAAGCCACAACAAGGCCTTCGTCTAAAGGTATTTGTATCCCTACAATCAAAACTCAATGCAATCGACAACCACCTAAGATGCTACAACCTCTAACATTACACACCACGAAATGAACTTCAAATCAACTACAATGATGACCCATTAAGGCAAATTTGAGTACAAAAGCATTTATAAGTGTATTCATACATTATTTTGCTATCAAGCTTCAAGAACTCACCTCGATTCAAATCATAATCAAGTTTGTTTCACAAACGTAGACGGTTAGGCGACTCTACCTTGTCTTGGCCGGCTGCGTCGCGTTACCATAGTGACCAGGTGACGCTACGGAGTAGTCTTGATTGTTCTTTATTACGTTTTATTTTTTCATACACACAAATTTTCAACAAATGACAGTAACAGTATATATATCACGAACGAATCATTAAATTTCCGACCGTGTTATTTGTATCACACTACCTATCTATCAATATATATGTTATATTAATATATATGCACATCTGTCTACGTAATTACCACTCTCTCTATCTTTCTATTTATCTATGTCTATGTAACTACAAAAATGTAATATATATATATATATATATATATATATATATATATATATATATATATATTTGTAAACATATGTATGTATATATATTGTTGCGGCGACGCATTTAGCATGTAAATAGTGTTGTGTAAATAGTGTTATTGTAAGTGTAGTAGTGTGGAGGCAGGGAGCGGTGGGTCACTCAGGCCTCCCTGGGGATGTTGAGAGTTGACATGTGTCAAGATAAGGTGACCTACGTATCGGTGTTTTCAGCGATACGCAGTCGTGGTGGGGTGTGTTTGGGGAGATGTGGCTGGTTGTTGGCTAGAGAAGGAGGCCAGGTGTGAGTGAGAGACAACAGACAGAGGGACACAGCGGTGCAAGGCCGATCCTGGGCGAGTGAAGGGCAGGACCTTGGAGGGAAGTGGACAGGGTGGCCGGAGAAATGGCACCCTGGCTTCCTTAGGTCCCTGCCCTCACTAAGGGAGTGGCTGACTGGCTGTGTGGAGGTTGTTGCCTGACTCCTGGACGCGTGAAGGGCGTGGTACCTTGGAGGGAAGTGGAGAGGGTGGCCGGAGAAATGGCGCCCTTGCTTCCTTAGGTTTCGCCTTCGCGAGGGGGGTGGGTGGCCAGCATGGCTGTGTGGAGGCTGCTGTGTGTGGACTTGTGGAGGCTGTGTGTTTTGGGTGAACCTCTTGTGGGGAACTCTGAGGCTGTACTATTGTGCTGTACCCTGTAAGCGTGCTGTTTGTAAATATACCAGGAAAGGAGAAGTGTTGTTGTCTGTGTGTGATTTGTTTTAAGACCCCCTTTTCCCGTCCCGCCAACCCCCGCTACACGAGTCCCAGGAGGGCGTTACCTCAGGTAAAGGAGAGGTAACGTGTTTTGCGACACCCTGCCTTGGAGGGAAGTGAAAAAGGGGTGTGTGCCGTAACAATGGTGTCAGAAGTGGGATCCTAGCTGTTCTGTGACTCAGAACAGTGTTGTAGCGGTCCGGGGTTGAGCCGGACGGGAGAGGAAGAACACACAGTGAAATGGACGCACAGGGACAAAGCACGAGGGCCTCTGTGATGAGCTGGCCAGTCTCTCACAGAGGTAAGGGCGGAGACCGAGGGGCGCGTGGAAAGAGCTGTGAGTGGGGCGGGAGAGTTTTGCAGCAGGCAACACTTCCGTGGCCCCAGGCAGCCTAAGCGGCCGCCAGTCCGCCACACTGGAGCCATGGCAGTCGAGGGACGGAGGTCTTCTTGGGAGGCACTGGACACAGTGAGAACCTCAAGGAGCCAGTGGATGAGCCGTGTCTGCTGTGCCTGACTCCTGGACGCGTGAAGGGCGTGGTACCTTGGAGGGAAGTGGAGAGGGTGGCCGGAGAAATGGCGCCCTTGCTTCCTTAGGTTTCGCCTTCGCGAGGGGGGGATGGGTGGCCAGCAGGCACCTTTCCTCCCCTTGAGCGGAAACCGGTTGTCCAGGGCAGCTCAAGAGGAAGACGGGCGAAGAGGACGGCGCCACCGCCTGACTGATGGTGTAGCAGTGTGGCGAGGAAGATTGTATTTTTATTTCATTTCATGTGTTATGTTTTTTTGTTCTGTTATTGTGGTGGAGGTTGTGGTTGTGGTGGTGGAGTTATAGGCGGGTCGCCCATGTTGTAAAGGGGGGGATAGTGTTGCGGCGACGCATTTAGCATGTAAATAGTGTTGTGTAAATAGTGTTATTGTAAGTGTAGTAGTGTGGAGGCAGGGAGCGGTGGGTCACTCAGGGCCAAACTATTAAAACCTGGGCGGAAGTATGGCGAAGTTGGGGCGCACTTGGGACCGAGTGACGGATTCCTTACTTTTAAAACAGATCCGAACGTTCGCCTGGGTAAGCGAGCGTTGTGGTCCGCCACCGCTAAACATGATGATATTCCCGCTTGACTAGCGGAAAGTAGCAGGAAAAGCGCGAGAAATATGTTTGTTTACATCTGCAGAATGACAACAAGCATCAACGCTGTCTCCCTTAGGGAAAATCCTGTATCCACTGTGGATAAGGATATGTTCATTGATCTCGTCAGAGAACATAACTAGGTCATAAATGACAAAACGGTAAATCTGCATAACTATACTGCTCGGACGATATCAATATAAATATGAAATCGTACATAGTGTATGTATTCAACACATTTGTGAAGGCTTCAGGCGGTGTTAACCATTATCTAACTCGCAAAGCGTCTTTGATTCATGTTAAGTTATGTTAGGTTAATTATGTTATGTTGGGTTATGATTAGGTCACGTTAGGTTAAGGTTAAATTATGTTGTTAGATTTGGTTAGGTATGGTTTGGTTTGGTTATATAAGCTTTTTATATTTTATTACGCAAAAGTTAAGCATTTCACCCAAATTTTTTTTCGTATATGGCCTGTATTTACTTATAATGACGAGCACAGCCTGAAACCTTCACAGGTGTGTGGAGTGCACTCTGTATAGTATGTAGAACTTCATAGTTATATCGATATCGTCTGAGCAGTAGTAAAGAGTCAGTATAGTGTGGTTTACTTACAAACACAAACAAGTTTGCTTGCTTGTATATCGTAGGTCAGTTGTACTTTTGCTATCATCTCACTATCTTAATAAGGCAGTTACAAGCATTATAACAATAAATAGCATCAGAGACTGTTTTATACTACAATATTTTTTCTCTGAAGCTATTATTTCCTTACTGTTGGCATTAATACATGACCATATATCAAAAGAAAATGGCACAATTTAATAAAAATTAAGGACTACAATACATAGGATTGTTATATTAAAGTTTTTAAATAATTTCAGTGTTTTATTAACAAACAATACAAAAATGGGATACCATCAAATAGAGACACAGGGGAAAAAAAGAACACTGCTCAATTATGTCATGTTTCATTTCCTTCAGTAGTGTGAACATTTATGACAAAGAAATGAAGTGTCAATCACTTATTGAAGAAACTTAAATGAGTTCTTATCTCCAAAAAGAATCCAACTATCTGTACCTTAGATAGCACTAACTAACTGTAATTATCAGGTTTCAAGATGGGTTGTAGTGGTTTGGAAAGACTAGATTTAATATTCAACGGACTATGCTTTGATAGCCTGAACCTAAATGTAAATTCCTCCTCAGTCAGTCTGCTTCAGCTGCATCAAGCACATTTATATTCTCAAAGTCTAGCAGTGCATCCATAATCTGGAAAATATATGAAACATATTACAATCTAACATTCATGTAAAGGTAGATCTATATATCCGAACATCACATTTAATTTCGTGATGAAAAAATAATTTGCGGACAAAATGTTATAAAAGAAAAGTATCCAAAATTCATGGGATGTTACAATTTACAATTATACACTTTTTTTTCCTAACCAAACCTACCATAACTTTAAAGGTGAATTCCATGAAAATGTATGAGAAAGGCAACTGGAAAAGATAGTTTCAAGTAACATTTCTTTATTGGGCAACACTTTAGTATCACAATAGGTATATCTGAAGAATAATGACTCCACCTCCTATCTTATAATTTTTATATGCCTATTGCCAACAGGCTTGGAGACCCCTTGGGAAAGCGTGGTTTCAGGTTTGGTGAAGTAAACCTCACCTAATCTAACCTAACCTAACAAATTGATACATTATAATTATAACAAGAGTTATAACTCATTAAATTTGATCTGATTAAACCCCATAAATATAATTTTTTTGTGTGGCGGGAGCACACTAAATAAGATAGAAGTTAGTAAAACATTATAATTATAACAAAAGTTATAACTCAGTAAATTTCACCTGATTAACCCCAAAAATAAAACTTTTTTAGTGGGGCGGGAGCACACTGATATTACAGGCACGTATCACTATAATGACGGGGTGGTAGGTCTCTATAGCTAATTGAAGCACGCCATTCCCAAAACATCCAATGAAAACCTAATATTATGCAAAATAGTTCCTAAACCAAAAATAATTGGGTGGAAAGTCAATATACACTCACCTTGGTAAGTCTTGTTCTTCCTCTTCTTGTGCCTGTCTCTGTAAAACTTCGACGGTCTTTAAAAACAATATAAACACGACTTATTTTTCAATGGCAAGCTTGTAATGCTCATTGATAATATTACAATGTGTTTTCTACATCATAATCTTGGGTGAATGCATCACGCTTCCCACGTCACTCCCGGCTCAGGAAGCGGAGTGACCCGGCCTGCACCCACTCAACGAGTCGTCGCCCCATCCTGGCATTTCCTTCGTCATTGAGGTGGACACCATCTCTGTCGTAGAAACGGTTGTTTCCCAAGACGTTGTCCAGGTCGATGAAGCTGATGTTTCCTTTCTTCTCCCTCATCCATTCAATCTTCATCTTGATCAGCTCCTCTTGAATTTTCTTGTTGGTTTGCTTCCTTACATCTTCACAGCTGTTGTCTTCCCTGGGTCGACGCATAACACCTATGACTGCCACCTTTATTTTCTTGATCTCCACCGCTTCCACGACCTCCTTCACGGTCTCCTCACAACCCTTCCCAACCAGGTTGTTGCCACCTCCTTGGATGATCAGCATCCCTTCATCCTTCATCTCCGTGGCTTCTTCTTTAACCCTCTTTGCCACATCCTCGATGCGGGCTCCTCCGATGCTGGTGCACCCACTGCCTTCCTTCACATACTTCACGTACTCAGGGGTTTTCCGCACCATGCTGTCTCCGATGATCTGGATCGGAGCCCTCCTTTTCTCGGTCCTGACCTGCGGTTGTCCTGCTGGTATCTGCCTCTGGTCGGGAACACGTGGGGCGGCTCGTGGAGGCACCTGTGTCTCCGTCTGCACGCCTCCTGTGACATCAAGATCAAGATCTTGAAGCTTCCCTCAAGTCAGGCCTTTATATCATAAGAACATAAGAACATTCCCCATCCATGAAGTCGTCTAGTCTTTTCTTAAAACTCCCTATTGTCTGTGCACTAACTACCTGCTGACTTTGTCTGTTCCAATCATCTACCACCCTATTTGTAAACCAATTTTTGCCTATTTCTTTATTAAATCTACATTTTTCTAGTTTGAATCCGTTATTTCTTGTTCTATCTTGACTACTGATCGTAAGGACTTTTCCTAAATTCCCCTTATTAAAACCCTTCATCCACTTAAATACTTCAATCAGATCTCCCCTTACTCTATGTCGCTCCAGTAAGTGATAAATATATAGTATAAATTTTGCTTTCTCTTGTTTCCGTGGCGCTGGTAGGCTAATGAAGGTGCTAGGTGTTCAGCCTCTGCCTGTTAGTGGCGCAGGTTAAATTTTTAAGTGATGCCTCGTTTCTTGTTGAGAGGCTCATGCTGCCCGAAGAAGGTCCTTGTGCATATAACTTTGCAGTTCAATTTAGTATGAGAGATATCTTGACACTCCTCTTTTCAAAGGAAGAGAGTTCCAGAGTTTGCCAGTGTAAGGGATGAAAGAGTGAAGATACTGGTTAACTCTTGCATTTGAAAGATGGCCAGAATAAGGATGAGAAAAAGTAGAAAGCCTTGTGCAGTATTACTGGTTGGTGAAGAGAATAATATGATATGTTGTGAGAGGTGTGAGGTTGAGAGGAAGGCCAAGAATGTGATGGATGTAAGAGATGAAAAGAGTGTTGGATGAAAGAGGAATGTCTGTGGAGCAAGGAAGGAAGATTGTGTGTGATAACATTAAATGGAGAGCAGTGGTGAATGCAGGAGAATTGACGTGACTTTGATGACCTATGGATACGTTCCCTCGCATCTGGCATGTCTCTTGGTTCAGATAAAGTGCAGGGAGGGAGACAGGCATGAGTTGAAAATTAAGTAGCAGGGATAAACCTTAGGACCCTGTTGTGGATACGACGCCCACCCTTGGCGACATTTCGTGACTGACTTGACGCGTTGTGTTGAGTGGGGTGAACTTCTCTTCTCCTCTATAGGCGTTGGAGCTAAGTGAGAAGAGTGCATGCTTATGGGTGTGTGTATGCATACTTTGTCTTGGCTACTCCCCTTTAAAGGGATGACAGCCTGGTATAAGGATTAAAAGTATTGTAGATTTTGCATTTTAATGCAGATTCATAACAGTATGACCTAGATGAATTACCAATGGTGCTGGCACAATATCAGAAGGCTGTAATAAAATTTATCACAGCTATAATGTTAGAATAGGCTCCATTTTTCTCTTGTCATAAAATGTGCATGGTAACAAACATTTGCAAATTCATACCTATTGCAAAAACACTGTATACAACAAACACTCAAATGTATATTTCTTTATACAGTACTTTGGTATATAAAACTGTTCAAGGATTAATTTACTTTAAGAAGGAAGCAAAGATGCTGAGTTTGCAAGCAAACAACTTCTCAACATAAGTAGTCGCTACCAAGAATATGTTAATTTGCATTTCATTTTACAGTTTCTGCTTATCATTAGTTATCCGAGACTTGATTAGTCACAATATGCCAGTATGTATCTGGACACACTAAACTCACAGTTGCCAAATCAATTGAAAAAAATAAATCAATAAAAAATAAAGAAAGATAAATAAAAATACAAACAATGATAAAAGTACTGATATCAAGGTTTTGTACACTTTCTACACCTGTTCTGGGAAGTCAAAATACCTTTGGTACCTTATGGAAAATCCCTTCAAGGTCAAATGTTTAACAAACTTCATAAAATATGTGCTTGCCTCCATAACAACATATCAAATTATTGTGTAACTGAAACTGAAATAGTAATTGACTCAATTTTAACAATTGCTTTAGATAGCTAACCTACATCACATTAAAAGTATACATACAATATATGCATGTGCAATACAATATTTGTTTTTCAAAAAATAAATTAAAAAGATACACACATACTGAAAATCATAATTAGTAATAATAATGCTTTGCCATTAAAATATTCATCAACAATTCAAGAAAGATGCATCAAATACAATAAATTCAAATAAGAGGTACACATTATTTTCCAGTTAACTTTATCAAAATAAAAGAACTAACAATTTTATTAGTTCAATGAGTAAATTTTTTTTAAATAGGCGAGTTGTTCTTCAACAGTCCAAAGGCTTGCATTATCGTAAACTACAAAGTGCTAGAATGACCAAAACAAAAACTCCCATTGTGAGAATACTTAGAATATTTGGAAATATTGGAATAATATAAAAAGCACAAAAGCACAGGTTGCAAGTTTGCACTTATAGTACAAGTAATTTCTATCCATAAATACATACATTTGGGTTAAAACTATAAAAGTGTAAGAAATTAAGCATAGTACGATGGTGAGAGTAGAAGATCAGTGAGCACTACCAGCTGGTCCTCAGTGAACTTCTTCTTGTGGTCACGCCAATTGTCATGGTGAGTGCGCCGAAAGTTGCTCAAGGTTTTTTTGATTGTTGCCTAGGGAGTGTAAAAATTTATATATAAATTAGTACGCAAAGAAATATGATTATCAAGGTACATTCTGCAGCTTACTGAAGATCAAGTCTTAAGTGTGAACCAATTTCATTAATGTACAGGTCGAGTTTTCAAGGCCAAATTTTCGGGCCAAAAAGAGGAGTTTGACCTATACATGAATAATAGTTTAATTGAACTGACATCTGGGCATGACGGGAATAGCTAGGAGGCCCTCTAAAGCAGGCCATATATACTTGGATCTGGCCTGTATGGCAGTCTCAAAGTGGGTGGGGCTACAAGTGGTCATTGGATGTATGGGGTTGTTTGTCATTCGGTATGACCTAATTAGGAGGCTGAATGAATTATAGTCTATAATTGAAAATTTGTCCATTGCAGCCTGTCAGTCTGCACATGTATGGGACATAGAACAGCACAACCTTGAAGTGAAAGTCAAACCATCACAGGCAGCTTTGGTGTCAATATCGCTCCACTGTAACCTCTCCTCCATCTCCAAGTTCATTGCTGCCATGGAGGGGCTTTTGGGACTAGAGATTGTGCTCCACACTGTATGAGGATCAGTCTTGCAACACAACCAGAGACTTCTACAGTAGGATCCGAAAGCAGCCTGGCTTACCTCTATTCCCTTTCGTGCACCTGATCTCATCAGTTGATCAGGTCAGGTGCAGGAGAATCTCCTGTCGAAGCTGTTGAGGCTGTCTACATTATTGCATTCACAACTGCTTTCCATTCATCCCAATTGAGCACAATTTGTAAATACTTCTACAAACAAAATATATTGCACTTACTGGTATGGGATGAGGATCATTGAGATGATCACTCAGAGTGACCAACACTTGGGGCAGCATGTCTGGTACATCATAAGGGAAGGCACTGACATAAGCACAAAGTCCCAGTACATTGGCATGTAGTTCAATTATTTGTTGTGGCTGCAACGGCTTCTTTCCTCTCCTATTCTGGTTATAGTTATTTTGGAGTTTGGATGTAAACTCACTCTAAAAAGGAAGAAAAAGAATAGAAACATAGGTGTAAGCTTCACTTCCACACACATTTTCTTGCCAATAGTTTTAAGAACATAACATAAGAACATAAGAAACATAAGATAATAAAATAAAAATTTTAATGATCAATCAATATATATACCAGATGAAATCCACCTATGGAAGCTGGAAAACATTGGAGGATTGAAGGGAATAATGAAGAACTCGATAGAAGACTACCTGAAAGGAAGAGAAATGAGAATAGTGGTAAAGGATGAAAAATCAGAAAGGAGGGAAATGAAAAGTTTTGACACTGATAATGTTTTCGAATATATGTAAATGACATAGGAAGAATGAGTAAGCAGTTACATGAGTTTGTTTGCAAATGATCCAAATTACAAGAAAGAGGGCAAGAGGATATATGATTAAGGTTTTCAAATGGGTAAAAGGAATTAATAAGGGAAACATTGATCAGGTTTTAGAATTTAGTAGTCAGGATAGGACACGTGGAAATGGGTACAAGCTAGAAAAACTTAGATTCAGGACAGACATAGGTAGATATTGGTTCACTAACAGAGTGGTGAACGATTGGAATAGACTGGGTAGACACGTAGTAAGTGCTGAGTCAATAGGTAGCTTTAAAAGACAGTTGGATCAGAGTATGGATAGGGATGACAGGTGGGATGGCTAAATATTGGATTATTCCAAGGGTGGGGGACAAGGAGCTGCCTCGTGTAGGTCATTAACTGGCCTCTTGCAGTCTCCTCATTTCTTATGTTCTTATGTTCTTATAACAAATCTAATATTATTTTTTCAAAGCTTTCCATTCTAAGTTGCTGATCAGAAAGCTATAAAGTGGATTATTTATCAATAGTTACCAAAAGTTCATCCTCTGCTTGAATAAACTTGCAATGAATAAGTCCACTAAGCACAGTGGATGCCATCTGCTGCACCTCAAGTCTTGAATCAGATAGCAGACTCACTACAAGGTGCTGCACTTGCTGGGGTGCTTTTGCATCACTCAGAATGGTGAACATGTTGGTAAACACAGCCACTTGCAGCAGAGACAACACAGCTGCTCGAGCACGCCACCAACTATTCAGGAGGATAAGATTATACACAATGTTATAAATTCAGGAACCAATCTGGAAACGCAGCCTGTTAAAGAAATCAATTTTCTTTAGTTTTGGCTTATAGCAGCCTTTTATTAGTTTTCCCATTCACTTTGCCTTGTCAAAACAAGTCAATCTATATAGTTTATACATAAGAATACATAAGAACAACAGACATCAAAAGACTAACTAAGATATCTGCTGGATTACATACAATTACTGGTACACTAAATGTAGGAGAACAGGATAGAAAAGACAAGGTTCTTCCTCAAGCAACGGGAAACAGCCAGAAAGAAATACCATGTCCCTTGTAGAAAACGAGAACATGGAAATTTTATAGTAAAGAATAAAGATAGAGGAAGATACTATACTAGACTATCACTAATGCTGGTATATCCTGGGAGGAGAATAACTTTATCAATAGTAACAATGTGCAGCACATCACTTCTCATCAGTAAGAAAGCAAAGTTAATTTCACAGAATTACTTACACAAGAAAAATTCATGGAAGCTCATACCACAAAGTCAATTACTTAGTTGATAAAAATCTTGTTTCTCAGAAATATATATCTAATCAGGACTTGAAACTATCTATGATTTTTAGCTAACTATTGTAGCTGGGAATCTATTCCAGTGTTCAACAACTCTAAGATTGAAGTAATTGTGTTACATCTTCGTACTTTAAATTTCATGCCGTTACCTCTTGTTACTGTCACATTGTTAATTTAAAATAATATTTCTGGATTTATTTTATTGGAGTTTAGAATTTTGAAGATTTCAATCATATTTCCCTAAGCTAACCTACAAACTTCATCTTGGAAGACTTATGGGTATTTTTCAAGTTATTTTTGGGGGGTAAAAAAAAAAAGCGAGTCTTATAAGCCAAAAAATATGGTATATGCACACATAAATTCCATTAAAAAAAAAATTACAACACACATTATAGAATCCAATTACTCCAAAAGCTTTAATCTTGCCACTTTCAACATACCTGCTCTGTGCTATCTGAGTGATGGTATCTATGAGAGCTGGAATGCGGGATGGAAGAACCACAGCTTGACTGAGGACCGCTAATGTTGCTATACAATTTCCCCGCAACTCAGGGTCATTGTCAACACTTTCCAACTGACACAAGTAAGGAAGAAACCTGAAAAGAAGCCAATATCATAATCATAATATTATATGATATTAGTAATTAACTGCACATTCAAATTTATGATACAACATATTAGATAGAGTGAACTAGTTTTCTATACATTCAAATATTATGTATTCTGACTTGTTATGGCAAGAAGTAAGAAACAACAAGAATTAAGTGATTCAAAGCGAGATGCTACAAGATACCTAACTTCTGATCTCTCACTAGTTTCTGATTGGGGCAGAGCAAACCTGGTTCTGTTCAATGCCTCAAAAACTCAATTTCTACAACTATCTACTTGATAACCATCTACCAGATAACTATCCTCTTTTCTTTGATGACACTCAACTGCCCCTCTCCTCCACATTAAACACACTCGGTCTATCCTTTACTAAAAATCTAAACTGGCAATTTCATATCTCTACTCTTGCTAAATGAGCTTCCAAGAAGTTAGGTGTCCTATGGTGTCTGCGTCCATTTTTCTCTCCCTCCCAGCTGCTTGCTCTGTACAGGGACCTTATCCATCCATGTACGGTTCACATGTCTGGAGGGGTTCAACTCATAGTTTTAATTAACAGGGTGGAGTCTAAAGCTTTTCGTCTCATCAACTCTCCTCTTCTAACTGACTGTCTTGATTTCTTTTAAGTCACCGTCGCAATGTTGGATCTTAATCTCTTTTCTACCACTATTTTCATGCTGGCTGCTCTTCTGAACTTGCTAACTGCATGCCTCCACCCCTCCCACGGTCTCGCTGCACAAGGCTTTCTACTTCTTCTCATCCCTATTGTCCATTTTTCTAATGCAAGAGTTAACCAGTATCTTCACTCTTTCATCCCTTACACTGGTAAACTTTGGAACTCTTCCTTTGTTTTTCCACCAGCCTATGACTTAAACTCTTTCAAAATTGGACCTCCACCCCCTGCCTTTATTTCTCCTATTGTCCTCTTTACAGGGTCTGACGACAAGTAGGATTTTCTTTTAACTTATTTTTGTTTGCCCTTGGCTAGTACCCTTTTAATGTAAAAAAAAAAATAAATAAATAAATAAATAAATAAATAAATGAATAAAAAATAACAATGGATACTGAAGAACACCAAATGTAATTCAGAGGAAAAAGCAAGTATAGTGCTTCCTCCAATTTTGCGTGAGATTGGTTGACATTGAAGACCGCAAAATGCGAATTCGCAAAATTGGATTAATTAACTTTATGGTGATTTTAGTCATATTTTTGCCCTTGTATGTACACAAATACATGTAACTATACATCCTACAATAAAGAAAAATACAGAAAAACATCAGCATTATCATTATCCATAAGAAAATCAATTCAAATTACCATTTTACTGTACCTGGGCATACGGAGATGGAGATTGGTTTCGGTCTCTAAATTGGCATGTCGCAAAATCGGATCACGCAAAATTGGAGGAAGCACTGTACTGCTCATTGGGATAAAATTAAAACAAGCCACTCACCTGTAAATTTCAGGTGTGATACCATTGTAACAGCGTCCAATATGACCCACCAGCCACCGACACACAGTGTTTATGAGGCGCACTGCTGTTTTTCTTTCTTCACTGGCTCCAATATATCCATTTACAGGATTCTTTATATGATCTTCATGGAAATTATTTTTTTCATAGTTGGCAGTATCTGATGGCATTACACTTACAGAATCATATACAACATCTGAAGATAAGTCACAATCTTTAAGTTTGATTTTCCCCAGTCTATTCAAGTCTTTGTTGTCTCTTCCAACTAGAAAAGTTGGTGCTTCAAGAGTAGTGACAGGGTTCATTAATGGGTTCATTATTGATACTTGAGAGTTTTCTGAGTGAACATTACCTAAAACTTTTACTATATTGTCACTTGCTGATAGTGTCACCCTTGTTAAATCACTCACAGAGGGCATTACACTATCACTGAACATTTTGCTCTCTGACTGAGAAATAGACATTTCTTCATGAACAAATGATGCAGACGGCCCATCATTTGCTGTATTTGAATTGAGTTCTTGAATAAGAGGTGCCAGCTGAGGAAGAATTTCTTCTATAAACTTTGAGCAGTTAGGATAATGGGAAGTTCCTCCTCCTGGTAGAACCAAGTCATACATGAAGATCCCAGTCAGCACACTGAAAATTAAATAAATAGGAAGTCTAAAATTAACAATATAGAAATCCATATACACTTTTATAACATTTGTATACATTGAGGGAGACATACAACTAATGTTGAAAAAATGTATATATAATGGTACAATTACAGTAAAAGTTCCTTAACCCGAATACGGATAGTCCAAAAATCCCAATTGAAGGTTGCTGCTGCTGACATGCACTCAATGAAAATAAGAAACAAAGGGCCACTTGTTTGCTACATGCTTCCTTTTCAGTTTTCTATTAGCAAGTTGCCTTAATGCTAACCTTTTAGACATGGTATGAAATTAAATTATAAGAAATTGCAACAAATTAAACACATAAATATAGGAGAGGCAAGTGTCCACAGTAACTGTTCTGCTGAAACTGACAAGTGCTGTCGTCGATGCATACCCTGTGAAAATTGAAACCAAGTGGTTGAGAGGCAAACTACCATGAAGTCCACCAGAGTTAAAACTAACCAGTTTTCTTGTAATTCCGGTTTTCTGGGTGCTAGATAAATGTTTAAATACCTGTAGCATTAAAATCATTTTTAGTCTATAAGATCAAGTAACAATCTAAAGTTGGGCAAAAATGTTAAACAATAATGACAAAGTAAAGATTCAGTTTGTATAGCAACCAAATTATCACAAGAGGTTATGATGTACAATTCTTACCTCCCCATTCTGTCCCTGATGCTCTTGTATGCATGAGAAAGTGAAGGTCTCAAGTAATCCAGTAAACGATGACTTAATTCTGACACTCGCCACTCTTGCTGACCTAATCCTCCCATCAACATATACATTCGGCTGCAAATATTTCATAAAAATTATTTCCTAAATACTGATATTTAGAAAATCACATATATGCATTGTGTGTATACTGTTCTAGTGCCTTCTAAAATATTCTGATCCACTGCATACAACATTAACACATAAATAAACACACAGACACGTTTGATGTTTTAAGGAAATATTCTGGAAATATCAATTGCTTTAAAATGGGTACAAAAAAATAAGTGCATTTAAAATCTAATATATTTTCAAAGTTATAAAAGGAAGGATTTGGTAATTACATTCCAAAATTTTCTGAAAAAAGTTGCATGCATAAAAAAAGAACAGATCATGATATAAAGTGAGAGGCAACAGTGTAAGAGCATAGGAGGAATAAAATAAAGTTTGAAATGCTCATATTAAGATACATGGAGGAATGATGTAATTTGAACAAAGCATTCCACTTCCTCTTTGGTGATCTATGAATCATTCAACTCTCATAACAAATGTAGTCCTTGTTCCCTTCCAACTGGAACACACTCAGCCTACCTATGATCCTCTTCATTGAACAATCTATTAAATGTTCTGCCCATTTCTTCTTTACAGCATAATTGTCACTCAACATCCTACCATCCTCTACTTCCACTTTCTCTTTTATCCAAGACACTGCCTTCTGCATCCTTGTCTTTCCAAAACATTATTCTCTTTAAAATTTCAGTCTAACTCCTACCCTACCTCTCATCTGCACTCACTTTTGCATCACATAACCCTTTCTTCTCAATTTCTCTTCTTTTTACATCTTGCAAAAAATACAATGGTATTTCGGTTCTTGAACATCTCCTTTCTGGGTCCTGAACATGTTTTTATGAGAAAAAAATTGTCTGTTACCAAACATACCCATGGTTCTCAAACAGCTAACCACTGTTTGTTAGGACCTGTATGAGACTTGTCTCTCAGCCAATGCTGGCCTTGCTGAGACAAAACTATTATTAGATTAGTTTGCCCATAGCTATAGCTCAGTGCACACTTTTGCCAAAATTTGCGGTGAATATTCTCATTTTTTTTATTCGCTTCTTAGTTTGTTTTTTTATTCTTATTAATTAAGCCAACATGGAGCCAAAGAAGGATAGCGATAGCAGCAAACCAAAAAGAAAAGTTGTTAGGCCCTGTCAATATGATGAGGCAGTGCTCAGCAGT
Source organism: Metacarcinus magister (assembly GCA_029783475.1). Lineage (NCBI taxonomy): Eukaryota > Metazoa > Arthropoda > Malacostraca > Decapoda > Cancridae > Metacarcinus > Metacarcinus magister. The sequence continues at coordinate 12,261,727 of JAPQNM010000038.1, forward strand.
CACGTGTTGTATGTCCGTTATCGGGCAAAAATGGTGGGCAAACCAGGGGACTGGCCGTGCCCATTGTTAAGGGGGGAGTCTGGGGATCAGTTGTTTGTCTTTTACTTGTTTTATGGCTTTGGAATTTTGATGTGCTATTTGTCTATGTTTATTTAAGACAGGTAAATTTCATGAAACTTGTTTAATTATCTTTTTCATATGTGAATTTTTTGAAAATTTTGAAAACTTTTGACTTGACTCTCGTAGGTTAATATTCAGTGAATAGAATTTTTTTTTAAATGCTTTAATATATATGCAATTTTTAGTGAAGAAACTTTTTCCTTGTTTAATTTCCAAGAAAAAAATCAAATATTTCACACTTGTCAATTTTCTACTTTTTGTATTTACTTTACTTTCAAATTTTTTTTTTCAATACCTTACTAAGAAAATAGTCCTTTTATTGCTCACACTATACAATTGCATTTATAGTGCAGGCAAAAAGTTTTTTGAAACTGGACAAAACACTGAGATTTCGGCTGTTAAATATTTTTTCCATGTCTTCTGTGTTGTGCTACTTGCATTTGTTTCATTAGGATGAAATTTTCACATGTCATTGCCTATGCCTTCTACTTACTAGAGAGAAAACATTATATCACTGAATTTCCTCATTGGTGGTGACACAATTCTACAATTTGAGTAAAACATGGACAACCACATTACTGAACACATGGCTGAGGTACAGTTGGCTCCTAACTCTGCAGTACTCTTCCTAACCAATCTTCCAAAGGAAGAGTACCACAGAGTTGGGAGCCAATTGTACATTCTGATCACGAGGTACTGGTATCCGAGATACAAGGTACCACTGTATAGAAAACATATCCTTAATACTATTAGCTTGTCCATAATTGTGATTATCTCCTTAAATTGACAATTTTATACAGATTAATGCCAAATTGACATTCTCTTGAATATGAAGACTATAGATAAAATTTCAGTGCATTCTGAAATACCTTGATCCATTGAATGCTCCTTCACTAGCTCTTATTGGGTCATCCATCAAGAGCTCCATCAATGGGGCTAATCTGTTAGGGTCTCGGTCAGCACTAGCAGTGGCCATGCAGGTACCCCAATCCTCCACTGTCTCCACTGTTACTCTAGCCATCCCAGTTTTCAAAATGGGTTTTAACTTCTCCCATAAGGCTTCATGCTTTGAAAATGTCCAGTGCTTACTGCCTCTAATCATACCTGAAAAATATATTGTTACATATTCAAATAATAAATAGTTACAAGGTTGTTCACAATAGCGACCAAAATTACTCAAGCATGACATGAGCCATTTGTGAATTTAATTTATGTCCATTATGAACAAGCCCCTAACTCCTAGGCCCCAGAGGAGAAGAGAAGTACATCCTGCTCAACACAGCATGTCAGGTCAGTCACAAAAATGGAGCTGAAGGCAAGAGTTGTATCCGCAAGAGGGTTCTGCAACTTCATATTCAACTCATACTCTCTCCTACCCTGCATCTGATCCAATCCAAAGGTTACACCAGATGCACGGGAACCTCCTCCATAGGTCATGAACACTGCATCTTTTCACATGCATTCACTACTGCTCTCCATTCACTTCTATCATGAACAATCATTCTTCCTTGACCGCAGACATTCCTCTTTCATTCAACATTCTTTTCACACCGTCCATATATTTAGTTTGTGTCCTTCCTCTTAACCTTATCACGTCAGATATTACTATTCTCTTTACCAACCAATCCTCCTCCATTCTCTCCATATATCCAAGCCACCTCAACACACTCTGCTCTGCTTGACCAGCAAATTCTCTCAAAATACCACTTCTTCGCACCTTCTCATTACCCAATAGGTCCATTACATTTAATCTTTTCTTCTCTGCAACTGCCATACTCCATGTTTCATCTTTTTCTAAAGTGATTCCTTTTCAATTAACATTGCACTACCTTCCTCTGTCTTCACCCTTTCTTAATTTCCAGAAGTTTCCCAACACAGAGAAGGAGGGGAGAGTAATGTATCCATGAAGAGTGGTGTTGCCTTTTCTTGGCTACCACTCTTTAACCCTTTAGTGGGATAAAAGCCTGCTATATAAACAGGTAGATAATAGGGAAAAATTAATATATTTTGTATGCTATACGTGATAGAACATTTATATTTTTTTGGTAACAAACATGATATATCAATCTTAGATAATGGTATAAGGATAGATATAAGGAAGATGACGTTTTGAATAATAATGTAATGAATGGGAGATTATCACTGTGAGTCAGGAAAACTCTTAAAAAGGGGGAAAGAGCTATGCAATGTTCATAAAGACCAGTGACAATGCAACCTTAAGTATCAACAGTTCAGTAAGACTTTCCCCAACTCACACAGATTTTAAGTATGTAGGATAGGTATGGCAGAAGAAATCGATAATAACTACTACTACTACTACTACTACTACTACTACTACTACTACTACTAATAATAATAATAATAATAATAATAATAACAATAATAATAATAATAATAATAATATTAATGTAATAAAAAAAAAGATAAAAGGGCGCAAATAATATTTGTGTATGAGTGTATGTATGTGTGCTTAGTCTTGGCTATCCCCCTTTTTTTGGTGATAAAACCCTGGCATATATTTTGATATATTGATATAGGTAGATAGATAGATAGATAGATGAACAAGAGTTTGTAGAAAAAGAATAGGAACATGCAGACAAAACTTTTTTCCATAGAACTAACTGCAGACATATCTAATGCAGAAGCACGCTGAAAGCAGCATTGGAACTTTAAAAATTCTTGAGAAATCTTTTGTGGAATGCCTAAAAAAATAGGATGTAAATGGAAAACTGGTGAAAACTTCATTCTAAGAGGAACCAAATATTAGAGTATAAATTGAAATAAAGTTATAGTATACATATGTGTGATGGAGAGATGCGGAACGTCACCAAAGACGTTCAAGAATTTAGAGATACAGTAACAATGAAAATCAAATCAAGTGAGTATACAAATTCAAGCCCACATAAAGATTACTAGGTGGTGACAATGCTGTTCACAGATGACACTGCACTTTCAGACTAAATGCAGAAAAAACACGGATATGGATTAATGGCATGTCTCTACGGAGGAAAAAGCTTGATTGATAGATTGTCACGGGTAGATAAGAAAAAGTATGGACTATTAACTAAAGACAAAACTTACCAGTAATAATTTCTGCAGCACATCTTTGGCTACTTTTCTGAGTTTCTTTAACAAGCTTCTCCAAATGACTCACAAAAAGAGGAAGAAAAGTGTCACCAAAATTTCGGAAGAGTCCCTGAAAAATATAATAACACACTGTATTGCAATATATTTTTCTCTCTCTCTCTCTCTCTCTCTCTCTCTCCTCTCTCTCTCTCTCTCTCTCTCTCTCTCTCTCTCTCTCTCTCTCTCTCTCTCTCTCTCTCTCTCTCCACTCTTTTAAGTAGTAAATATTTCAGTGTAACAGATCAAAGCATTTAAAAACAATTCAACTTGCAACAAAATACACAAAAAATTTACCTTTATCATCCAGAAACGACGAGTGTTGAAGCTGTCCTTCTCTTTATTCTCTTCAAGGGACAAGAATGACACAAGTTTATCAACATTTTCTTGACAGATAAAAAAGTCATACAATTCACGTTCTTCTTCTTTCAGTTCTTCTCTCTTTCTGTCAAGTGCAGGTTGCTGGGATGGAGGGGCATATACCATCATAGTTCTGAAAATTACAAGTTTAACTAAGAGCTAAATTTGATCTACTCTGAGGTTTGTTCACTGATGCACCACTGTACTTGAATATTGTCCTCCCACTTTCTCATTATCTCATCTTCACCCATTCCTTTCAGATAAGCAAATCAACTCAGATTCTACAAAGCTGTATTTTACTCCTCCCACATTAACTTCCATTAACAGATGCCAGACAATTCATAATAACTTTGATTACTTTAACCATCTATCCTCTTTACACAGAAGGCGTCTCACATGTAACTCATTTACATTGTCATCATCCTGCCTTTTATCTTTGTTGTTAATAGACATCTATGAAGAAAAAACATCAGATGACAACAATAAAATAAAGTCACTACTTACTCTGGCCATTTGTACCATCCATAGTATGTCTTCTCAACATATCTGGGCTGTTCCCATTCTTCTTCAGAAGTTATCCTCTTACTACTATCATACTGCATCCACCTGTATAAAAATCATATGTAAGTAATCATGTTAGTTTGATAGGTTAAATAATAAACAGCAAAGAAAGTTTAGGAAGGTAATAGGCTGTGTTCATCAGATATTTTCAACTAAAATTATAATACAAACTTAATTTAACGGAGCAATTTAGCAGAATGCTTAATGTAGGTGGGAGGGGGTGAATTTTCTATGCTAAGTATAGCAGAAAACAATTCTGCAAAATGTAGCAATATTTAGAGTTTCTACTGCATCTGGCCTGATCAGCCGATTGAGCTCTGGTGTCAAGAAGGGGATGGATCTAATCTGATGTGGCAGTAGTAAACTAGTTTGCTATTGGGCCCTGATGAGAACAATAAAATTACTGTACTGTGAGACTGACTCGCATCCAATTTGAATTTGGTACAGGAAGATTGGCACCTCCTCCCAAAGAAGCTTAGAGGGAAAGTTGTTAGGGAATGCATGTGGATATATGTATGTAGATGCTTTACCTTGATTACACGCCTTAAAGGATGATACAAGTCAGGTATGTTGATAGATAGTTATCTATTTACATGTTTTACTTAGTTCTTTACTCCTATATTCATGAAAGGGCAGAGTATATATTACAAACGTGAGATACTTACAGATTATCTTTCCTATGATCTCCAGGAGATACACACACAGGGGCATCATGTGTACCACACACTGAGTATGGATCAATCTGTATTTTCTTGTGCTTCCTCTTCTGATTCTTCAAAATCCATGGCATGTAGAAGATTGAAGTCTGAAAATTATCAACAATCAAATTATAGGACTCCAATTGTGGTACGAGTTTCACTCATTTAACAAACGTTACTGCTGCTGCTGCTGATGATGATGATAATGAAGATGAAGAGGAAGATGAGGAAGATGCTGATGCTGATGCTGATGCTGATGATGATACTGATGCTGATGCTAATGCTGTTGATATAGAAGAGCAGTTTGATGACATATTTCCTCCTACCTACTTAACTCTTTCTACCCTTACACCATTGTTCAAACCTGATTCTGACTCCATGGCAAAAACAATGGTGGAAACTGGTGACAGATTAGGAAAAGGAACTGCTATTATCATTGTGCATCTGGCCAAAGACAGGAACTGCTGTCATGAAGCAGGCAACTCTCAGTCACATCAAAACAATGTCAAAAAGGAACATAATTATGATTTAATTAATCTCTACATAACAAAGTAAGAACAGGCAAACTATTATGAAAATGCACTGCTATTATGGTCATTTAGCTGGCCAATGTTTGGAAACGATATTACACTAATGATCGATGACCACTGTCTAGTGAAATGCACAATAGGAAGACATCATTTATTTAATCTAGAAAAAGCACTGCAGTTAACATGAATTATGAAGGTAAAATATGCAAAGAAGGCAATCTTCCTGTACTTGGAGTAATTGCATTAAAGAATGGTTAAAAATATGGAGGCCAAATCACGTATGCCATTGAAAGGCAATGACAAAGCTGGAAAACAGTCAACAATAAGTTAAGTCTGCAAACAACTTCAACCAATCACACTTTGGCCTACCTCTCTAATTCGTATATTGTCATGTATCAAATTGGTTGTGAAAGCTTTAACTCCTGCAGCAGGGAATACTACATCTGGACGAACCAAACAGCCAAGGAGATTGAGTGCCATGTTGTGTGTCCGCCAGTGCCTGAGAAAGAATAAGATTATCTAGTTCAAGCAACACAGTATCGTCTGTAAACAAAATTATATTCAGCTTAGATTTGTCATTGTTTCTACAAAATTTTAATTCAGCCTTACCAACCCTTACAATAATTTTTCTTACAACTCCAAACAAATTGATCAACAAAAAGAACATCCCCATCATGTTCCTTGTCTTGCTCCTCAATATATTCAGAGACTTACCAACTACTCCATTTATCTTAACATATACATTTGCATCTCTATAAAAATATTTTCACTTCACTTGATAACATCTTCAGCATATCCCACAATGCTTTCTAAGCAATCTCATTAAGTGCCTTTTCCAAATTCATTAATGCTTCATTAGTCCCTTGACTTAAATCCATTTCTTATTCTATGCTGAACAGAGGCTACAGCATGAAATAAAACATGCCCAACGAAGGATTCAAACCTAAGACCTTTCTGTTGCGAGCTGAGTGAGTAAATCACTACACCATCAAGGTGTTATCTTTATTTATTTATATATTTTTTGTTATCTTTAAACTTAATTCAAATGACAGATAGTAAAGATGCTAGAACATAATCACTTTAACTTACAATGTTCCAGATTCAAGATGCTGCACAATGCTAGTGACCAGTTTGTTGTAGAGCTCATGGTTGGTTTTGCCTTTGTTTATAACAGCAGAGGATGAAACAGCTACATTCACAACAGTGTTCTTCACCTTTGGGTTATCGGTCTGCAACAATGCTTCTGCTACACTGATAGCCCCTTGTGATATCTGAAAATATTATATCATTAATATCATAACAATATGTAATGCTCATAATGACCGGTGACGCTGTAACTTTAAGTATCATCAACTCAGGACAGTTTTCCACGACTCACAGGAACTCAAAATGTGCAGGATATGCAATGGCAGAGGGATCTACAATAAAAAATAATAAATAACTTGGTTGGCCTTTCCCAGTCCATCCATTGCATACACAGAAAAATGTGGTCACTACACAAACTTGTTTACTATGTACATTATACTATTATTTAAGCTCCTTTCCACAAAAATTATGACCTGGTATTTTTAGGAGTATTCAAATTTTACTGCCAAAATATTTCATAATATTGTCAATAGAGCTTTTACACTATTCTTGTATTAAGAAATAGTTTATTAAAAACACTAACAAAAATAAATGTACATACTTGATGGTATATTGCGATGAGTTCCATGTAGTAATATACAGTGTCGGACAGAGCATTCATGAGCCTGATTATGGATGGCTTTTCAGAATGCTGGGATGCAATCAAAGCCGGCCATACCATATTGAGGGACTCCCAGTCACGACGTACCATGAGAGACTTTCCTTGTCTTCCCAACAAGAGGTAGAGACTTCCTGTTAAATCAGTATAAAAATGTAAGTCAAGTTCTAAATTATATATATCTACATTAGAGCAGTAAACTATATTCTACTGTTGCTCTTTGGTTGCCTTCAAATAAATCCCTATTATAGGATGGGCATGCATTTAATAACAAACACCCATTCACTTATTTTCCTTCTAGAAACGGTTAGCTAATGACAATATAGTTTTGTGATGCATTTACATTACTTCACAGAAACAAAAGCATAAAAATACTGATGATTGTTTGTCGCATCTGACTTTTATGTGTCATACGTCAAAGACTCTACTGAAAGGGATATTTTGTAGAGCTCATGTACTCCTATGAAACATGTTAAGGTCAATAAAATCTCTCTCTCTCTCTCTCTCCCCAAAAAAAAGCAAAATTCAGACTATAGAAAAATTGGTGGTAAAGTGACATGCTCTGATGACTGTGATAACATTCAGGAGGGTCTAAATAAACTAATTGATTGGAACGAAATATAGTTAATATTCCCAGCTACGTGTGTGTCTCCAGGGTACAAGCTTCCCACCGCCACTAATGCAGCAGGGATACAGCAATGTCTTCCAGGGAGCTTAAAATCATATCGAATGTGGGTGAGCTCACGCACAGATTTGTCTGTGTGAAAACGGCGACATAGTGTTCATGTTTCAACAAAAAGAGTTGCCTGTCAACTCACCTTTGAACTGCTCATGGTGTTCTGTAGGATTGACTTGTAAACAGGTAACAAGGTTTGGCAGTACAAGCTTGTAGGAGTATGGAAATGACTGAAAAATTTGATTCAGAGTATGCTGGCTCTTACTTCTGACCTGTTGAAAAATATGCTCATCTGTTGAGATCAGTTTATAAAATTGGGTGTGGGGAAGGAGAGGGTCATGGGTATGAAGTGACAGTGGTAAACCAGCTTTTGCTGTCAAGCCTTGTCATGGAAATGATCTCCGACCCCACACCTTGGATGATTGTTTGGGGAAGGTTTCAGCATTAGGCATTGTTTCCTTTATCAAAGTTCAAAATTTTATATTTACTATATTGCTAAGAGCTGATACTCAAATTGAGTACTTACTTCACTATACTGGCTTGTTGAGAGATGCACAAGACTGATCATTATTGAACTGTGTGTTGGTGTCAGATGAGTAACACTGTTTTCCAAGATACGACTTTCTTGGTGAAGGACTGTCCTTTCAATGAGCTGAGATCGTATATGCTGCTTGTTTCTGGTGAGTTTGTTGGCCAGTGCATCTTTAATGAACTGAAAACTCTTCCATCTAGCATCAAAGTCATCTTTTGAAACACCATGAAAAAATATCAGTCCATGGTATATCTGAAAATAATTTTTGCATTACACATCAGAAAACATAGCTGTGATATATTAAAAATAAAACTGTATTTCGGATAATGTGAAATAAATCATATAATTGCTGCAACACATCATAGTCTTTAGTTTCATTAAACATTTCCTTTCAGAAAATTCTCAAAGTTCAAAAGGTTCATGTCATCATATCAAACCTTGGGATACTAATAATGACTTCAAATAAATCACCTTTAGTTAAATCATGATAATTAACTTAAAAACTTAAAATTTCAAAAAGGGAAAAAGTTTCACATGAACTGTATTCTACATTTCTAATTAAAGAGAAATATATTCATTTTGTTTACTGACATTGACAGCCCTGCAAAGGGACTTGGCATCATCAGATCCCTGAGTGAGGAGTTTGTCCACCAATTCCAGGATGACCTCAGCAACAGCTTTGCGAACATTTGTTGGGAAGCATTCAGAGTCAAGAGTTACACACAATTCCTGATTTCTGACAATGAACTTGGAGGTATCTTTCTTTACAGCCATATCAACCCTAAAAAGCAAAAAAGAAGTGACTACAGCTTCAGTTCATATATGTTAATCGCCTAAAGGGGAAAGGAAACAATAATGCTCGGCATAACATGGAGAGATAAAGGAGCATATGTCATGTGCCGAATATATAATAGAGGGACAGCTAGAGTAACAGAATGACAACCCAGGGATGGTAAGAGAAGGCAGGGCAGACAGAGAACTAAGAGTGATGAAATATGTAGTTTTGCTGGGTTGGCTTCGAATAGACAAATATAGCTGATAGAGATGAGTGGAGAAGGGTAGGGGATGCATTTGTCCTGCAGTGGACCCAGAGGTTCATGATGATGATGATGATGATGATAACAATGATGATAATGATCATGCCTTGGAGTGGGTGAGTTTTATACTTACAATGCGATAGGTTTTTCCTCCCAGTGAGGCAGGGCAGCACCAGCACCAAGCAGTATATCATGAGTGATACTCAAACACTGCTGCAACTCCTCTCTGTAAGTAGTTATTGCGATCATCTCTCTTCTAAGACATCACTCAAAAACTAGATCAGTGTTGTCCAAACTCAGGTCTATAACCACCTGCTGGTAATTACATGTTTTCCTATGACAGATGCTTATTTTTCAAGTAACATTGATGAGAGACTATGAAACCAGTCATTGTAGAACACTTGACCAACCATATTTATTCTTTTAAACCTTATTTTCCTGACATCTATAAGAGATCTGTAAAGCTGGACAGGGTTAGAAATTCATTACTCTTATCTGAAAATATTATGAAGGTTCTCATTTGCCTTCGGGAAGCACTGTTAAAAGCGTAAGCAGAACGTGGCGCCACCTCAAACCTCACATGATTTTGGAGTTGTGTGAATTTAGGAGCAAACTGATTTAGGAAAGAAGGCTTTGGAATACTTTCTCCCATTTGGGTCTACATACCTTTGTGAAGCATCTTACTCGGCAATGAGCGTTATCAAGTGAAAACAGAGAAACAAACTAAGTGTTAATTCCAAAAACGTTTGGACAACACTGGACTAGGTGAATATGACAAGCAGAATTAGATATACTATAATTTTCTAAATTAACTTTTCTAAAAGTATCACATCTAAGGAGACAATATATTCTGATTGTGTCATGTTTTCACCTTGTTCCAAAAATAGAATCATACAAAAAAGTCTCAATGTTTGTAAAGGAAAACTGTAAAATCTGTTGTCCATGAAATTTTGTTTCAGAACAATATCATGTATTCTAATCATAAATAATACAAAACATCTGGCATTTATTTGAATATATGATGTTTTTAATGCATGTAAAAAGCAGAACAGAAATTAACCTTGAAATTTCTTTGTCTCCAGTTGCAACCTTGCGTAGCAGCTTGAGTTCTGGGGTAAGGAAGGTGCGCACTAAAGCCCGTATAGCTTCTTCCTCAGCTTGTGTCGGCTCTATCCAAGTCAACCCCAGATTGTGCACATCGCCAGCCTCTCCCCAATGCTATAGTCATGGGAAAGGATAGAATATAGATTAAAAAAAACCTAGTTTTAAAATGCAGGTTTCAAGATACAATTATCAAGATGTGACCACGGTGGGTTCATGATCAAAAGATATATAAATGCAATTAAGTGATATGTCAAAACCAAAATTTGTGTAGCTTTACTAATTGAAAATTTATAATCAAGAAAACTTTACCCTTATAGGAAAAGAGGTGGAGAATGGTGTGTCCCAACTGCTTGGCAAAGACCGGTACTCAGAGGGCATAGAAATGCTTAAATACTTCAGCAGATAACGCAGCACAGATCCTGCCAGGTGGTACCCTTCTCGACTCTTAAGGTGCAGTGTCTGACTCAACACTTGTGTTATCTGTGGTATGTACTTCAGTAAATGACATCCACTGCATCTTACCAACTGAAAAATCATAAAATTAAAAATTAAAAATCCATTACAGCATCATTGTTATTGTTTTTATGATTATCAATATCATCATCACTAGTTAGTGAAAAATATAATGGGATTAGAAGTGAAAGTTGATGAGAGGATAAAGGAGATTGTGAAATTCACGACTGAAAATGAAGCTTTAAGGAAAACCCAAGGATTTGCAAAACAAGAAATTAAAGATGAAGTTATAGATTCTGTTAACAATAAAGTGAAAACTTGGAAAGAAGAAAAAGAGAAAGATAAAATTAGCTTTAAGGAAATATTTGAACAAGAAGATGGAACACAAAGAGAAAAGGAAGTATGTAAAGTAATTAAAACAAAAGAAAAAATAGTCAGACGCAGCAGAGAAGAAAAAAACTAATAATATTTCCATTTAAAAAAAATAAAACTATACCAAATCTGGATTATGCAAAAGTAATATGATCCCCTCATAAGAAAACCATGTGTGAAATTGGAAAGAATACAGAGAATAGCAACTAAGATTTGGAAGACCTAACATTCAAGGAAATAATAAAAGAAATGCAATTCACGGCACTAGAAGAGAGAAAAGAAAGAAGAGACTTATCTAGGTGAACAAGTGATACAGCATGAAAGGAGACAAGCCCAAATTGTCTCTGACCAACCTGGGATTCCAACCCAGAACCTCTCAACTGTGAACAAAGAAAACTAACCCCTATACTACCAAGTTACTATAGTCTATCTATCTAAATACCTATTAACCCTCTGAAAGAGCAAAGCCAGGACAAGGTATTTAAGGTTTAGAGAGTCATTACTTTCACCTCTTTTGTGCCCTGTCTTTTAATTTGAGAAAGGGTATTCCAGACCCCTTGCTCTGTCCCTTTTGGTTACCTATTATGACCTGTAGGGGATACATGATACTATTTTTGCAACCCCCACCAAGGTCACTATAATAAAAACAAAATATAAACCAAATAAATTACCTCAGATAGAAGCAAGAGATTAAAAAGTAGCTCATCATCCAAGTGTTCTTCATTCTGCACTTCATCATTGTCAGTAAGAGTCAGCAGAAGCCGGCACACTCCAGGAACAAACACTTTCAGGGCCTCAGGAGGGTTGACCTGTGCATCAACATAATAATTGTATAATATGATGTTATCAGTTAAGTGAACACACCTATCATTACAATATATAATACAATAATATACAACTTGAGATATATGCACCACTGTCTCCTCTATATTGTAATAAGACCTTTCTAACTATTGACTTTCCATTCTACTATACAAGTTACATATGTTACATATGTTATATATATATATATATATATATATATATATATATATATATATATATATATATATATATATATATTATATATATATATATATATATATATATATATATATATTATATATATATATATATATGCCAAACTCTAAACATCGTTTTAACGGACTAAATGTGGAATCAACTTGTCGGCTACTTGAAAATGACCGTTGCTTAGTATTTGGTGGGACATACATCAATATTTTTCATATAGTAAACAGATTACCACATATAAAGGCAATCTTATAATGAAATGCAATGATTGTTTCACTACCTTGACAGCAGACCGACACATGTTGGCAGCAAACTTTCCAGCAACATGAATCTCTATCATCTTCCCCTTTATAAATGTCTGCAATCGTTGTAAGGCAGCCTGAAATAGTCAAAGATTTATTAGCCACTTAAATATTGAAAAATATTTACATGATACATT
>JAPQNM010000038.1:12279486-12284486 GCA_029783475.1 Metacarcinus magister
GTGTGTGTGTGTGTGTGTGTGTGTGTGTGTGTGTGTGTGTGTGTGTGTGTGTGTTATTCACCATGGTCTGGAGGGTCTCACACTAGACTCGTGATTGTCAACTATTACCCTCCCCAAAAGAGCTCATAGATGTATCTTTGGGTAAAACTGAGACCTCTCACACATCACACACCCTTATCCCTTGCTCAAGGAGGACAGAAATTGCTCCCTATCAGTGAAAAATCATTAGCTACCTAAGTAGGATTCAAACCCATGCCTTGCCAGGCGGTACACAGAAACATTAACCACTGAACCACGGGATGAGGTTTATGTAGTTACATGATAAATGCTGACAAATGCACAGTTATAACTTACCGATGCAATCTCCTAATAAAGAGGAGAGAGAGTTTGTTGAGGAAGTCATGTAGGTGTCTGCTCCATAGGCCAGAGTTGGAGGGATGGTAATATGACTCCAAAGACTTGAAGAGCCGACTTAGATTCTCCTGAGTCTTGCTGTTTCCACCCTAGAAATAAATCCTTTAGTCCCACTGAATTCAAATAAAGATAACAATTAAGGGAAAAATAATTCATACAATAGTGACCAAAATAGAGCCAAATAACTGCCAATAACATGAAACCTGTGTCGAAGTAACCTAGCAGCATGCAGAGTGATTGTTGTATTGTTGGCAGAAGGGAGGGATGTGTGACTTTACAGCCCAACATGCCACTGGTAAGTGAATAGACCAAGTGTCTACTTACCTTTTGCAGGACTATGCAAAGGAAACAACAATGCTAACTGGTTCCTCCTATTATGTCATTATGTAATGAGTCACCCACAGAGCATGTATGATTAAGTTGATATTTTTCAGTTTAAGTAACCCATGTTATAATAGGTTCATTTAACAATTGTATGCTTTCCAATAGGTTTTTCAGGAATGCATCCCAATCATTAGGTGAAGGAAACTTGTACTGCATATCACATTCAAAATTGTAACTTAATTCCCTTCAAAATTATATTTGTAATAATAGTTGAAAACAACAAAAATACTTGCCAGATTTGCAACGATGAACATAGCAGAAGCAAACTGAGAGAGACCGTCTCCTTTGCCCACATGAGTTTTCTTGTATGACACTGGAAGTCGGAAAGAACGCAAAACCTGCCACAAGAGAAAAACTTTTATTAAATTTTAGTTGTCCCATTAAGTTTTATAAACAACTTCATAAGCAACAATGACAGCCAGTGTCAGTATAATGTAGGATAGTTTCCTCAACTTTCTCCACTGACTCCTCTCTTGTTTGTTTGTTCAATCACAGAGTACTCACATTTTACATGTAATTGGTGCCAAAAATACTTGCTAAATACTAATTCCCAAAACGTAAATTGAAAGACTAAGCAGAAAAAAATTTGCTAAGAATTATGTAGGTATATAACAAAGCTGATTATTCATATTTATTATACTTTACCAGTTTTACCACCTTTCATGGTATGGTCACTCCTGATCTACACCCACCCAAACTATAAACACACCCACAAATGTTAAGGATTGTTAGCCTTCCATTCTCCTCAAACAATCAAAAGAAAACACGATTGCTAGCTTACATCCTATATATATTCTCTGCTATGCGAACAGGGGCTGCAGCATGAAACTAGAGAAGAAACCCAAATTGTCTTTGCATGGCCAAGGATAAAACCCATGCATGGCCTCTAAGTTGGGAGCCAAATGCAATAACAATCACACTACAGGACTGCTACTGTGTAAAGGAAAAACATGGCACTGACGAGACACAAATTATACACACCCAACAATAATAGACTCGGGACCTTCACCACACAGCTCACTTCATCACTCCAGCATCCAGCTATTGCCCCAGATATTGTAAAATTTGGGCAGAGGAGGGATGACTTAACTGGGTAGCAGAATCCTCGAGAAGGCCACACACTGTCTCTTTGCCAGACTAACTATTAACCCTTAAACCGCGGGGATGTTTTGGCGTGCCTGGCCTCCCACGCGGGCATATTCACGCAAAAACATACCTCACTTCAACCTCATGTAGCTTCTCTCCTATTAAACTCACGTTACTAAAAAGAAGTATCATTGTAAAGTCCATACCCTCAGCTGTCTTTTCACGTTAATTCGAACGCTATATACGCATTATTAGAACGAGTACGGAATTCTGAAGTAGGAACTGTGAACACACATTATAATAGACATATCCACCCCTACTGGATTTCTTTCCTATTAGTTAGCAATAAAAAGCATCACTTTTATACCGTTTATGTGAAACACACCCGTAAAAAGCTCAATTTCCGTTTTATTGTAAAAATCAATGGTTAGCATTACTTGCTAAACTTAGCAATGGACCAGCATCCTCGCTAGAATGCAGCAACTGGTAGGCCTAGGGAGCGTGGGTTGGTATTGTTTGAAAGAAAACAACATGTTTACTGGATTTGAGGACAAACTAATCAAATTTGACGGCGCGTTAATTTAAAAAATGCCCTGTCCACTATTGTGGACACCCGCACTTGGAGCCCACGCACCGGGTGTCCACAATAGTGGACACCCACGATTTAAGGGTTAAGGCCACTTCATCCCTTGCTCTCCCTCTGGTCATATCTGACATCCTTCCACTCACACACCTAATTTCACATTCACCCTTCCTTTACAATTTAGTTTCACTCAATGCTAACACAACAAACTTTTGCTCCACAAACATTCTTTTAATCTTATGTAGTATAAGGAAACAAGAAAAATAAACACTGTGGCTTTATAGCGCGTAATATCAATAATGATCTTCCAGTAAACTATATTTCTTTAGCTAATTAGCAATTGTTCTGCACATATGATCTTTTCATTTCATAGTTTCAAGTATGCAGTACTTATGGAAAAATCAAGCAAAAATAAAAGAGAGATATTTACCTTAGTAAACACCATAGGCAGATGTTCTTCCCAATCAATGTAGCCAATGTTGTGCCAGGCTAGTCGTGCAAACACCCAAAACATGGTGTTCTCCCAAAACCAAAGGTTGCCATTATGACAAGAATTCCAGATGCCTGAAAAAAAAAAAACCACATCTTACTAAATTAATAATAACATATTCTACACTAACCACTGGACTTCCAACTGCAGTTTTAAGTTTCCAAGACTTATTAGTTATCAGTTATTCTCACTGTAGGACAAACTTAATTATATTTACTAGTGTCCAGTACACAGGTGTCTCACTATCAAATAAAGTCACAATGATGGCATTATTAGTTCACAATGCCAATTTTTCTATACTTTTACAATCCTACCCGTCACTCTACAACTAAAAACTTTCTTCATTCCTCCCAACACCTTTGCTACATCTTGATCAGACATTCTCTCTCTCTCTCTCTCTCTCTCTCTCTCTCTCTCTCTCTCTCTCTCTCTCTCTCTCTCTCTCTCTCTCTCTCTCTCTCTCTCTCTCTCTCTCTCTCTTTTATTTAAACAATAATGAACAAAAAGGATTATTAAAGTTACATTTTTTAGATGAAACTATTCCAAAAGCCTTGGGTAGGACACATACATACTTTGCAAAACATTCATAAATACAAGATATATAGAATATAAAAGAGAAAACTTACAATATACATTCTTATACTATATATACACTAAACATAAAAATATATAAATGGCCTTAAATATACTTGAAAAACCACATAAAATTACAATATAAAAGTGTTTGTGTCAGATGCACAGCACTAGTAGTGAATCTTTGTTTTCACACCACCTGTGGGCGGAAACTTTCACTGTTTGTGTGGACATGTTCTGCACTTCAGGTGTTGCTGCGACCAACATGTTCCACAGCATCGCTTTCCTGACGCTGTAGGTCCTTTGGTGTTGCCTCGAGTGTGATCGAGGCACCTCCACTAGGTTGTCACTGGTGTCTTAGTGTGTCTCTGGACAGGACGATGAGGAACTTTCAGTTGGTCAAGGTTGGGGGGGACTCCCTGCACCTGAGCTTTGTGGCAGACCACCAGGACCGACATGTCATGCCGGTGCTCGTGACATGATGTGTGCTGGCTGCTGGTGCTCGCCAGTATCCACCAATCTCCTGACACATCTCTGCACTGCATCTAGTCTCCTCATATGGGTGGCAGCACTCACCATCCATGTCAAGGCACCGTACTCCATACACGGCCACATCTGTGCCTTGTAAAAGCTGCTGCTGCTGCTGCTGCTCCTGCTGCTGCTGCTGCTAGTCTGGGCGGGGGATTCTGGTGTGCCTCTGTTCCCTGGAGGTGAGGTGGTTGTTGTGGCTGTGCTGGAGACACACGTCTCCTCCCAGGTCTTGTCAATGGAGGAGGAGCGGCTGTGATTGAAACACAGTGGCTGGAGATCCTCATATCAGCTTCTCGTGCATCCGTTATGGCTTTGATAAACTCAAGGAACTCCATCACATGAGTTTTCTTATTAATAATCCAGTCTCTCTGCAGCCTGAGGGACTGCATTATATTGTTACTATTTGTCACCTGCTTCTGGAGGTGAATAACAGAGGAAACAAGGTCCTCTTTTTCCATCTCTATAAATTTCATTTTTGAATGAACAAGGTACTATTGTGTCAAACACGGGTTTTTGGTACTAGCCTAGTTGCAGTAACCTCTACCCTAAAGCCTACAAAAACCTAGCCATCTGGGTAGAAGACGCTGGCTGGATTTTGGAGGAGGTTTTTTTGGGGAGAAAAAAGTGTCTTATATGGCGGGAAATACAGTATATATATATATATATATATATATATATATATATATATATATATATATATATATATATATATATATATATATATATATATCACCATTCCACATATTCCCAAACTAAATTTTTTCCTCCAAACAGCTAGTTTTTGTGCCTTCCACATTTTAGAAACCCAAGATTAACAACAAAAATAAAGGAACTAAAGCCTCACTCTGCAATGCCAAAGTCTAAGTTGAAATCAAATTTCATAGTGAGAGCTAATTGAGCAACATACCTTTGTTATATGGCAGTTGTCGATGATATATG
>JAPQNM010000038.1:12289486-12306986 GCA_029783475.1 Metacarcinus magister
ATATACATTATAAAGTAGCCATTATATATTCACATGACAAACACATTAATGGCGAGATCTTTTTGTTTGATAATTTCCACTCAGCACAAAACTCACTGCAGTCAATGATTAGATAAGGGTTGGAACTTGCAAAACAGAAAATTAACCTACATCAAATTAAGGAATAAATACTATATGAAGGCAACTGCATGATATTTACAGCAGCTAAATAGCCAAACAGATAACTATGCACAATTACTGAAAATGTCTACTGATAAACAACTTATGACTCTACAATAATCAAATTATGTGAGCTATTTCATCAGCTTATGTAGAAAATGAGCATTGGAATCATGCAAAATAATAAAAATTCTACCATCATATCACTTACTTATACTGCAATTTAGAATTTGTGTTATGAGTCACTTGAAAATGTCATTACTTCACAGAATCATAGATTTGTCTTCTAATCAACAATCATTAACAAAGTTGTATATACAGCACAAGCTACTGGTTACAATTTTCAACATACACCACTGATTTAAGTAACTCTTCTGCATTATGGAGAATATTACAACAGTTAATGTCAATCATGATAGCAATCTATAACAAAATAAACTAATATGCTTTTTTTTTTTAAATCTATCTGTCTATCTTACATTTTGCAAAGGGTGGTAAAAGACTGAACTTTTCTCCACAAGAGAAATTTATACATACACTCAACCCTTGGCTATCACGAGTTCAGCTATCATGTTTCGCACTATCTTGCCTTCCTAGAAAACTGACATGGCACTGAAAGTTGGTAGACCAAAGTCACCAATGTCCGGTGTGCAGTAGCACTGCGCATGCGCACAACAATAATTTTATATAACTTTGCATTATGTTGCCAATTCTGCGTCTGTATTACACAAGCATATATGTAGTAAAACCGAAGCTTAAAATTGGCAGCTTGTGCATCTGAATTTGCATGCAGAATTGGGAACATAATGCAAAGCTATATATAATTATTGTCATGGTCATACACAGCGTTTCTGCATGCCTGTGTGGAACGTTTTAGTGGTATTGTACAACAATGGCTGAGTTACCCTGACCCCGTCCTCCCACCATTGGCCAGCGCAAGATAGCAGCACCTGCTTGGGAAGTTAGAAAGAGGAAGAACTTAACCTATGCTCAGAAGTTAGAAATTATTGAGATGATTGTGAATTTGACACCTTCTCTGGTGCTACAGCTGACGAAATCCTAGATGAGCTACAGGCTCCATTCATACATCTTGTATATATAATTATGTAGCTCCTCACAATACTTGTAGTTTCTCAGTAATTTTGAATCATCTGCAAACAGACTTATGTAACTGCTTACTCCTTCTGTCATGTCATTTACATCTACTACTGTACAGAAGTGCATTTGCCAGGCACGCTTCTACTGCTGGAGGGCACCTAGGTCTTGTTGAAGGAGTCTACAGTCGTCACTGGTCTTCTTTTTTTTTTTTTTTTTTTATATATCACAAACCGTTGGCGCCAGTAGGCTTTATTGAAGCAGGATGGACTTGCCTCTTGCCTGTTATTTGGTGTAGGTTTTTAGAATTTTTATAATGACGCCTTGAATGTTTACGTTCTCTCTTGAACATGTTGAGAACAAAGAGAGGCTAATTGCTGCTAAAGCCTCAAATTCATATAAACATTGTAAGTCCCATCTGAGGAAAGTATGGCAGCAATTTGGGTAGTCTTTGGCCACTTGGCGATAATACCAAATAATGACAAGTGACCAACGGATATCAGGGGATCGAACCCGGGACCCAAGGTTCGCATACCCGAATGCTAACCACTGTACTACCGCCTCCCCTGCTCTATACAGTAAACTGTTGTCAGCAAAAAGTCTAGTGGAAGAGTTAAGGTGGATTCACACTGGGAACGAAGCTACACTACGCACAGGATGCATAGTGTGTTTAGTTGCATGTCTTTTAATCTTTTCTCTTACGAGTCTAACCGTCTAAGTTACTATTCTCTGTATTCTTTCATTTCATCACATGCTTTTTCTTGTGAGGGGACCATATTACTTCTACATATTTAAGTTTTGGTCTAATCATGGTAGTTATAATTTTTCTCATCATATCTTTATCTAGGTAGTGAAAAGCCAACCATATATTTCTTAGCATCCTGAATGTGTCACCAAATATTCTATCAATATGTTTCTTTGGTGATAGATTGTCCTGTATTACCACTCCCAAATCTTTTTCTTCTTTAGCTATTGATATAATGTTATGTACTAACTTATATATCCATGAGAGTCTCATTGCACTCTTTCCCATTTCCAATACACGGCATTTTTTTGCATCCAATTCCATTTCCCATATCATACTCCATTCATATATCTTGTTTATGTCATTCTGTAGCTCCTCACAATCCTTGTAGTTTATTATCTTTCTTAGTAATTTTGCATCATCTGCAAACAGACTTATGTAACTGCTTACTCCTTCTGTTAAGTCATTTATATATACTAAAAAGATTATCGGTGCAAAACTGATCCATGTGGTACTCCACTGTGTGTGTGTGGGTGTGTGCGCCAAATTATATTTACATGTACTGTCTATAAATTCACTTTTATCCATCGTATTTTACAACCACAAACTTTCTTTGCTTAAATCAATTCTGCCTTTAAACCATTCCAAACACTGGGAACTAAATTTCTTAAACATACTTTCACAATAATGTCTTCCTAAACTTATTTTCATGTCCTTTCATTATTCAATCATAGAAACTATTCAAGATCTCTTCAGAATTCAAAAGTCATTCTTAAATACCTCTTTCTCTTCTATTCTGATATTGGGGCAACTAAGGTTTATGCACATTTTCTTCATAATGCAACTCCTTTATGTTTTAGTATCATCATCATTGCCCTTCTTTGCACCTTCACCAGCTTCTATTTTGTAAGTGTGTATACTTAACAAAATGACTGACAGAAATGGTCAGTGCCACACTGTGAAAGTGGTAAAGCATCATCACTAATACTAATTCTGGCATGTAAATTGTTAGTTAATGAATAAATAAGACTACTTAAAAAACTCATCCCCACACAAACAAATAACCACCTCCAGTAGTAATGAATTACTTACGATGGCAGCATCAGCATTCCAATTGTATTGTACGAGTTGTAGAACAAGCTATTGTACAAGTCATACAGTGGACGCCATTCCAAGACAAGCTCATCCGGGCTCAGCAGTTCTTTTTTCCTAGAAGTATAACAAAGGCCATCAATATCACTAATAACAAAATTTCCCACACCAATGTTTGGCAAGGAGATAAAAAAATTATATCAAAATAATTAATTAGATGAGGAAAGTACCTGTATAATCAACATATGTGATCAAGCACCAATCAAGCATTATGATTATAATGGTAATCAAAAGACAACTTTGAGTATATATGGAAAATTTAAGAAAACTCTAAGAGAGGAATACTGTTGATAATACAGAAGAATCCAGTTATTACAATGAGGACGAACTAATACATTAACTTTAAAATAGAGAAGCAGATATCAATGGAAGTGAAAAATAACCTTATTGTAGAAATGAAAGAGAAACATTAGAACACTTTTCATTAGAATATCCTCATTACAGTGGAATGTGAAGATTTTAATTTTATAAAGAATATAAGCACATGTAAAATAAATTACATAACATATTAGCATTTGAAAAACTAACGCCATAAGAAATTGAAATTAGAAAAGAACTCAAAGGAAATGTGGATAATCAGAAAACAATATGCTCATTGAGAAAAAAATAATAATGACTAAATAACTGCAATCAACAAACCAACAGAGGGAACCACTGCAAAGACACATCCCAAGGCTACAACTGGACAACATGACCGCTCAGTCTTTCCTCACTATGAGATACAAAACCTAGAGCAATTTTTGTTAGACTGTAAACAGTATATGGATTTTTGACAACAATAAACATTCATGCAATAACCATATAAAGAAATCAGAGAACACACAGCTGAAATTTTATTATTTACTGGAAACTATAATGAACAATTAGAAAAAATAACTTACTTAATGAAAATTTGGAGTACAAGACTATGAAAACAAGACAACAAAGACAAGATTACTAACATGAATTTGAGAAGAGAAACGGAGCCATTACAAAGGGTAATCCCAATCACAAAATCAATCCTGTTATCGCACGCAGTCTGATTTCAAAAACCTTATGACGCACGTGTTCGTAATTGGTTTGACATCACTGAGCCTTCCCACCTGTGATGGGCTGATGCTCTCCCACCACATATCACCCTTCCCGCCACCTCACTAAGTCCGTGTATCCTCTGTGATCACAGTGAAACAAGAGCTCCCACATTAATTTTGTTGTTACCCATGCTACCTGCATTGGCCCATTCTTACCAACAAGGCCAATCATGAAACCACCAACCATCACTGAGCGTAAGGCGGCAGGTTCAAAAGAGGTTCGACAAAAAAAAAAATTCACCTATGCCGAGAAACTAGAGATATGCAAGCTTATTGATAGTGGTGAGACTTAGTGAGACTGTAGCAAAGAAGTTTGGAGTGAATGAGTCAACAGTGCAAGGTAATTTTGTGAAGAAAAAATATTCAGAAGCATATGAGTCTTGCACCTTCTGCTGCAGGATCAAATCCAAAGAGAAGTGTAAACCAAGTGCTGCTTAAGACTGAGCAGTTATCGAGTAGCTATAGAGAGAGGCAGGCAGAGCGAAACACACCTCTGGATACCAAAGAAATAATGGAAATAGCCAAGGAAATTTATTGTGGTAACCCTACCGGTGTTCAAAGTGTGGGTAGATAAATTTATGGCAAGGCATAATGTGAAAAATGTGACAATATCAGGTGAGGCTGCCAGTGGTGATAGACAAGCAGCAAGTGTATTGATAGATTACTGCTTTATTTCATGTTGTAGGCATAATTGACACAAAATCATAGGTAAATAGTGAACAAATTATCCGAAATTGGCCGCTGATAAACCAATTACAATTAATCCCATTTATTATTAAGTTCTGCTATCACATGCATCTGTGTTAACCTATTAGGTGTGATAGCTGAGGGATGAGTGTATATATGCAGCATAAACTGCATTAACCATATATCTACATGTATTAAATGAATATTGGAAAAGATTAGAATGTACAAGCACAGTGGAAAGCATAGCACCCACTCTAAAAAGAACACCCCACCACCTCATATTTCAATTTTAATACTACCTTAATTTGTAGCACCATATCACTATAGTCATTCTAATCACTATAATGGACTTATCATTATTCACAATAAACAACATGTCTCACTTGAGCAGGATTGTCAACATCTGGGCAAATTTTGCCATGACCCAGAATTCTTGGTTGAGGGTGACAGCCAGCTCGTACATGAGTTTTACCAGCTTCACATGGTCTTCTTTGGAAAAGCATATTCCATAAAGCTTCACAAATCTGAAACAAAAATAAATTATACATAGTTGATATCAACCTTTTTGAAGGAACACGAAGACTAACTTGTCAAGGTGAGAAGACCTAATATTTCAATGATCAAAGGAGCTATACTACACAGGTGAAACTTAACTAAGCAACCAAAAACTTGGGTTAAGGTAAGGTTGCTAGAAGAGGGGTGTGTGGGGCTTACCCCCAATTTATGAGATTATTACATGATTGAATTATGATTATAAGCTACGTGACAGGTTGGGGCGTCTGGTAAAGAGGTAAAGAGGACAGTAGGAGAAATATAGACAGGGGGAGGGAAGTCCAATTTAGTGTGAGGTGTCTTGACACTCCTCTTTTGAAAGAGTTTAAGTCGTAGGCAGGTGGAAAAACAGACAAAGGAAGAGAGTTCCAGAGTTTACCAGTGTTATATTATGTTATGTTGGTTAGGTTATGTTACGTTATGGTTAGGTTAGGTTAAGCTTTTTAGGTTAGGTTACGGTTATGTTATGGGTAGGTTATGTTATGGGTAGGTTAAGTTAGGTTAGGTTCGGTTCAGCTAGGTTCGATTATATAAGATTTTTACATTTTATTACCCAAATCCAGAAAAAAATCTAAGGTTGAGAACCCTAACTTTTGGGTAATATGTAAATTTTTTATATAACCTAACCTAACCTAACTTAACTTAACCATAACATAACCGTAACCTAACCAAACAACCTTAACCTAACCATAACATAACATAACCTAACATAACTTCAAAGACGTTTTGCGAGGTAAATAATGGTGAGCGCCGCCTGAAACCTTCACAGATGTGTTGAGTACACTATGTATAGTATGTAGGGAAGGAGAAACAAGAAAGGGCAGAAGGCCTTATTCTGCACTTTTACCCTTCCCCCCCCTAAAACCCCGCTTTCCCAAGTGGTCCCCAAGCTTGTTGGCTACAGGAAGAATTTAGGGGACGAGCAGTTACCCAGATTTACCGAAAAAATCAAACATTTAAGTTTACTGGCCTGTCTACCATAGATATTCATTACAAAATAATTGTGTCAACATCATAAAAGTAGAGCAGTTGCTCATCAACATGAGAAAGACCTCACCTTGAGAGTTTAGCAACCCAGTGGACACATCCCGGCCTTATGTCACGAAGGATAACAGCCTTGGATAAATTTTCTTTAATCTCGCGGATTTGTTCAAGAATTTCACCGTCAATATGTTCTTTGTAGGGCAAAAGTTTGTTGTAAACAACTTGTTTTTGGGGTTTAAACCCTAAACGAGAAGATTCTTCCATGTCTTCCGCTAGCTTATGGAGCAGCTGCTACCTGGAATTACACATACACATTGATACCCGACAATAAAGTGGCAGTTTGGAACGTACAGCTTTCACAATGATGTTTTCACAATGAGTTCTACCATGTTGAATACAGCAAAATCTGCGATATCACTGGTTGGCTCTGTTTCTCTAGTGCTTCGCAAACACCAATGAATGACGGGCTCTCACTAGTTAGAACCATAGAGTTGTTCCTACAAGCAGTGCGTCAGCCAACCCATGAAGCTACACACTCCCATATTGGCCAGTCAAAGTTGTTCTATTATATGCAAATAGTGTTTTCACAAATAAGCATGGAACCTAAGTAATTAGAAAATATATTCTAAACCAGAAATATAAAACAATATTTCATCTACTGTACAGTAAACTATAGTAAAATAGCCTAGAAAATACCTGAGTATAGTTGCTATTATAGGCAATGTGTTATGCATAATAGCAAGCTTTAACTACTGCAAACTGCAAATGTTGACTTTTGCATCTACTTAAATATAATATTTTACTTTGAATTATATGTATGTAACTACGAAAAAATCATAAATCTGACGTTGAACTTTTTTTTTTTTAATATACTCAGAATTATTTTTTTAAATGCGACAATAGTGAAACAATATATTAAACATATTAACTTTATAGAATATTACCTTACAAGAGTATCATGAATTACCACTTTTGTTTTCTACCTATAAAGGCAATGAGACAACCTTAACTAATCTTATTATGGTTGTTACAGGAAGAAAAGGAGGATGGTTTTTTTCATGATATTAGACTCATGGAATGTGTATTAATACCATAGAGTCGCAATAGCACAAACAAAAATAAGGTGGTTAGAACCTCGACGCTCAGCTGTTCTATCATCACTCTGACATAGCTGAAACAGCATCTGAAGCCATAGCCGACATCTTACTCAGTACTCATGCAATGACTGAATTTTTTTTTCAGCTGTGTTTAAATCGTAACAAAAACAAAAATAAATAAATAATAGTAACCATGACCCAAAGACAATTGTAAAACTTCAATACAAATATCTAAGGTGGAAACTACACTATCAACAATATCGCAACCACTAATTATATAAGCTAACAATTTAGTTACACTAAATGAAAAAATATTTTCAAGGCATAATATTTGATAAGCAAAGTGCGCAGTGGCAGTATCATAACCAATGAGGTTTAACCGAAGTGCGAAGTTTGCTACTGTGCAAAGAAAAGCTTAAGTATTGGGAAAGAAAATAAAAGCAATCACGTATAACACTACTGAAGCAGCCCATCCCCACCTTCACGTGGTGCGCAGTGCGCACCGTTATTATATTACAAGGAGTAGAATAAATTATATGAAGGGGGTTTCTGTACATCAACAGTGTTTATGTAACTTTTACCTGTGACCCTCCGGAAAGCGTTGCCAGCTGCCAGTGGCTTCATTGTTGGAGGACAAGAAAACTATAAGCAAAGAAAAGCCTCAAATTTGCTGTGGGAAGGAAAGAACATGTCTGAGAGTTGACTCAGTTAATATGAATAGCCTCAATGTTTTAGGGAAGAAGAGATAATTAAGTGAACTTTTGAAGAGAGGAAGGTTGGACATTATGAGATACAAGAAACCCATACAAAAATATGTGGAGTGATGGACTGCGCGATGGAGAGCAAGAGTGAAGCATGGGAGGGGATGGAAGGAGTGGTGTGGTGTGGAGCAGATGAAAATACAACAAGGGAAGGGGAAAGGAAGTGTTTTCACTCCAAATGTCTCCTAGGTCTGGTTGATGTCGGGTGTTTTGCCTTTGTAACGGCACTGAGTACCGACGATGAAGAGACTCAACCAAGTTGTGCCGTTGCAAAGTCACAAGCAAACCTACGTCAGTCATTCCTGTCTTCTGTATAAACTTGGACGACGAAGAGCAAAATGACACAACCATCATACTCAGCCATTGCAGAATTGATTGCTGTGGGCTGGACGGCTGCGTCAGCTGGGGTTGCAATTGATTTATGTAGGCGGCGAGAGGTATTGGCTTCAGTTTGTCATTGCTGGGAAGGCTGATAAGTAAATTTGCTGTAGTTGGGTTTCAGTGACTTCGAAGATGAAGCCTTTTTTCTGATGGAGTTTTATGTGTATTGAGTAAAATTTTACATCTTGACAATAATGCACCTGAATATAAATATAACTCCTTTTGTATAGATTTTGATCCATTTCCAATAATTTTTGACATTCATTTCCGTTACAAGAAGGGACATGGCACGGAGGTGTGTGTGTGGACATTGAAGAATATCATTCAATATTATACTTCCAGAGGTTCAGCTGTCTACCTTTGCCTCCTTGATGCTAGCAAGGCCTTTGACAGTGAATTACTTTTTTTTTTTGTTATTTTATTTACTTTACTTTTTACTTTATCAAACCGTTGATGCCACTAGGCTTTATGGAGGCAAATATGGACTTGCCTCTTGCCTGTTATTTGGCGTAGGTTTTTAGATTTTTTATAGTGATGCCTTGAATGTTTACGTTCTCTCTTGAATATGTTGAGAATGTGAGAGGCTATTGCTGCTACAGCCTCAAATGCATATAAACATTATAAGTCCCGTCTGAGGACAGTATGGCAGCAATTTGGGTAATCTTTGGCCACTCGGCATTAATACCAAAGAATGAAAAGTGGCCAGCGGATATCTGAGGATCGAACCCGGGACCCTAGGTTCGCATGTCCGAACACTGACCACTATACCACCGCCTGGAAGCTCTTCAATAAACTTCTCGTCAGGGGCATTCCTGGTTATCTTGTTAATCTCTAATGTATTGGTACACTACTCCGGAATTTACTGTCAAGTGGGGTAATTCTTTTTCAGTTTAATTTAAGACTGCCAATGGTATTCAACAAGGAGGGATCTTGTCTCCCTACTTGTATAATGTCTACACAGACGATCTCAGTGTCAGTGTCAGATTAAGTCAAGCTTTGGTAATACATATTAATGATACCAGTAATGAAAACAAACATTTGCTGCAGTGAATGCTGTGGTGATGGTGGTGGTTTTGAGGATGACAATGGAGGTAGTGGTTGTATTTTTGTTGTTCGTGGTTGTCTTTGTGGTGTGGTGCTGTTGGTGATGGTGTGGTGATTGTGGTGATGATATTAGTGGTGAATGGCAATGGTGGTCATGCAGGTGATGATGTGACTAATGAATATGTAATGCTTGTGGAGATAATGAGACTGTGGTGAATGTGAAGTAAGTAATGATAGTGGTGCCACTCCTATTGTATGTAGAGATGGTGGTGATGATGTGGTTGTAGTGTTGGTAATGCATTGATGCCAATGTGGTAGAGTCATGACGTTGTTGTCTGTTACAGGTGAGCTCATCAACACACAGGAGTGGATTGACCACCACCACTGCACCAAGGTAAAGTGTTACCACCACCACCACTCTTGATGTCTGTCATGGGAGTAATAATTTGCCAAAATGTTGTGTCTTCTCTACTAAAAGATTCCCTACAGGGCTTGGCTAGCTATTATTTAGCATTCTGACAAGATGATCTATGCTGCTGATAATTGTACAGCATGAGTTTCACCTTAATCCTAACTAAGAAAGTACATTACTTTGTGATAATCAGAAAAATAATTTATCTTGTTTGGACGCCAAGTGCTAGCCTGCCGAACCCTTAAAGAATTATTTTATAAATTGTTTTTGATGAGTTGTAAATACGTTATGAGTAGGTTAAAAGAGAATGACAAGAAATTAACAAGATGCCAGTTTGATAAGAAGCACAAGTATAATATGATGTAAAATGCATTGTTGCTGAAGGAACTGTTGTTACTGTTCAAACACAATGGTAATGAAACTGTAAACTGTAAGCAAAAATTAAATCCAACTTCATCCAGAATCAACTGCACAGTGCAGTGCTGGTAGAGGGGAAAGAGAGAGGTGTAAGGGTAGGGATATGCAGAACTGCTTTTCTGTGTTTGATATATAATTGTTTATTTACATTAATAAAATAAATGTTATTCATGAGTCGGATAGTTACCAATGTTTAGTACATATACAAATGAAGTACAAAGGTACATAGGAAGAACATACAACAGTCCTACTGGACATAACGAGACTGTCTGTATGGTTACACCCTACTGCTATTGTAGTAAGAAAAAACTAGCATGGAATTTGTATAGGAATGTGAGAAACCAAGCGTAATCTACATCTACTACTACTACTACTACTACTACTACTACTACTACTGCTGCTACTACTATTATTACTATTACTACTACTATTTCTACTTATATTACTACTACAATAAATGTTGTGTAATATTTTTACATAGGAATTGAATACTTGATTTGGGGAACTGATGCTAAATGCTTTAATGATATTGCACCCATCCTACTGCTATCAGGCATTTTGTTATTGCGTTTTACTGCTATCACGCACATATCAAAAGCTGATATATTCTTGCTATAGCGCAGTCAATCCCATTATCATCCTCCCATCCAAAATTCTAATTCCCTTCTTGGATATTCGTTGTAGTTAACTTTCGTTCAGGTTGACTGAAGGTGAGGGCAAAGTGAAGGCTGTGTTAGTTCAAACTACTTTGGGCTGACTTGCCCCTTCATTGCTGAGATCCATGGAGGTATTTATCTTAGCCTATGTAACACATGGCTAACTATGTATAGTATGTAAAGATTAATTTTAATGTAAGAATCACAAGGGAAAGTCTTGAGACTATATTGATGGTAACAAGATGAAGGTATTGGGTGTTGACCCGTTGAAGTCTTGGAGGTGAGTGAGGGCGAGTGAGTTGTAATGGTGATCACTTTGTCTTCCTCAGATACATAGCAAATATATGCCTAAATTTCTAAACTATTTCTTTTGATGCAATATTGATATTCTCTCTCTCTCTCTCTCTCTCTCTCTCTCTCTCTCTCTCTCTCTCTCTCTCTCTCTCTCTCTCTCTCTCTCTCTCTCTTTTTTTTTTTACAGCACCGAGTTAATCAAAGCTTTACAAGAAGATGACGATCAGGATATTGAAACCCTTCGCAGTAGAACTGTTCTACAAGATATCATCTTCAAGGACTTTGACAATGGCAAGATTCTCCATATTGCTGTCAAACAGGGAGCTAAAAAGTGTCTCAGACTCTTATTGAGTTATGAAGAGATAAAAGCACACATAGAGATTCCTGATGATAATGGAAGGACACCACTGCTGGTCGCAGTGGTCAATGCCCAGAGCAAAGCTTTGGAGATGCTACTGAATGCTAAAGCTAATGTGAATGCACGTGACAATGACCACTATGGGGTGCTGCATCTTCTGCTGCTGGAGTTGTCCAAGGACAAGATGAAGGAGGAGCAGAAACGTCTGATGGAGGTGGCAAACTTGTTGTTGCCAGTCGATGATAAAACTGATCACCATCCACCCTTGGACAAACTGGACTTGGAGCCCCATGCCAACTTGTACTGCTGGAGAGATGCTACTCCACTGTCTGCAACTTCCTCCATGCTGCAACATAATAAAAATGCCAAATGGATACCCAACATTCGTGAGTTTTGCAAAAAGCTGATAATAGCGGGAGCCTACTATTCAGAGGAAGACAAGGATATAATTGAGAAGGGGATTAACCTCAATAAACTTGAAGCAGAATTTGATATGCAGAATCCCCTTCCAAGGAAAATTGACCTCAAGCTGATTGATGAGGTTTGCAGGGACCAAGTCAACTTAGTGAAAGAACTAATTAGCCAGCTGGAGGATGCCGAAAGGGTGAGGGCAATCAACTCTTGGGTTGGCCAGCATAGTCTACTGTACTGGGCTGTGGAAAAGAATAACTTTGAAATGGTGGATGTGTTATTGGAATTTGGTGCTAACCCACGGGTGGGGGACAAGCTACCCATAGAGAAGGCAGCAGAGAGAGGATTTTTATGCATCTTTGAACTGCTGCTTAAAAATATGAAGCCTCTTAGTCAGGATGAGAAAGATCATCTCAACAAAATTCTTGAGAATAGGAAGACAGACTGCCACGAGAAATGTCAAGAACTAATTCAGGATCTGTAACTACAAAACTTAACATCTGTTGGTGTCCTTCAATAACAAAGGTGTGTTGGCAAGAGATGAACTCATAGTGTAGTAACAAAGGAGAGAGGTGGTATGTTTATTTACCTAGTTGTTGTATACAGGGTCTGAGCTACTCATGTGGTCATGTCTCCGTATCTATATTGTCCAACTTTATCTTCGGTTGTTGTATATTCTTTGACATTATCATCTCTTCTTTCCGTCCATTCCAAGTATCTATACTTCCTTTGGGAAAGCTGTAGTTTTTTGTATTGTTCAAGCAAATTCCTTTTTACATCATTTTGCTTTGACCTCTCAAATATCTACCCTCTTCTTTTCTTTTCATTATTAGATTTTTTCTATCTTTCCTCCAGATTGTTCATCAATTTATATATAGTAATTAAGTATCATCTATCTCTTCTTTCTTTTAGTGTTGTCAGTTGCATTTCTTTATTTATTGTTATGTAACCCCTGTGATATTATTAAAATTTATTTACCACCCCATGACTCTTCTCCTCCAGTATACCATTCTTCCCAGCAAACTTCTTAGCAGTTGAAATCTCCCATCACAATTACGTTGTCACTGTTTTCTTATCATATTCTTTAAACATTTGCATTTGTCTTTCAACATGATTCCATACTCTTCTCTCTCCCCAGGCATTGGTCTTGTGTGGAACTTATATGACTACCAAGTCTCTACCTTCAACACCTCTGCCATACCTTCTCCTTTTTCCACCTTCCCCATTATCACATCATTCCTTGTTAACACCATTACTCCGCCTCACTTTTTCTGATTTCTGTTTCGCTTCCATACATTGTATTGTCCTTCCCTAACTGGCACATCCTCAGAATCACTTAGTTTCATATCTACTAAACCAAATATTTCTGGTTTCTTGGCTCTCAGGTAATCGTTTATTTCTGATAATGTTGACACTAACCCATTTATATTTGTGTATAATACAAGCCATTCTTTTTCTTTTGTACTGTCTTTTCTTACTCTTTCTCTTGTATGTACCACTTTTTCCCTATTAGGTCCAAAACTCTCCAGTAGAATTTTTGTTTCTCCTCTTCCGTTCTCATCTCGTTTTTTCCTTGACTTCTTTGATCAGTACATTAAATCTGGCTCTTTCTTCCTCAATCATATTCTTTTTTAGCCAAATTTTCTTATGTGTATCTATCTTTGCCAGTTTCCAAGCTTTAGACAGTATATCTTGTGCTGTTGCTTAAGACCTGAACTTAACTTTTATGGGGCGGGTCCCTCCTTCTTCATGTTTCCCTCTATTTCTTCTTCAATCTCTGAATTTTCTTCTTGTACCATATTAAACACTTTCCATAACTACTTTCTTTTCTCCTTCCTCTTTTATGTTTTTCTTTGGCAACACTTTCTTTAAATCTAAAAATTATCACACATTTCTTTTTGTCCACTATCGTTTACTATATTTTCGTTTTGTTTTATTATTTTAACTACTTCCTTGGCCAGATTTTTCTTTTTTTCTTTTCTTATTCTTGGTCTTCAATTATATTTCGTGTGTGAGTGTATTCACCTAGTTGTATTTACCTAGTTGTAGTATACAGGACCTGAGCTACACTCATGTGATTTTTTTGGGAGTATGTGTGTTTTTTGTTATGTTTGAGTGTGTGTTTGGGGGTAGAAAGTGGGTGTTTGAGTGTGTTTAGGTGTGTGTTTGGATGTGTGTGTGTGTGTTGAGTGTGTTATTTATGTTATTTTTCAGGTTTCTGTAACAATTGTAGATTTTTAATTTTGTCGCCCAAAATTTTTCCACGTAAATTTGGTTGATGTGTTTTTGCCATTTTACTCGGAAAATATTTGTCGTACAACAATAATGTATAGAAGTTAATATATTAAGTTTGATGTTGTCTATCTAATGGTGAAATCAGATTTAAATTATACTATATAGTTTAGTAGGAAATTTAAGTTTTGTTGAAATTTTTTCAAAAAAACTAATATATTATTTTCTCCGTTACTAATTTACCAATTTTATTCTACTATAGCTCAAAAGAACGGGCGTCTCCGGCTCTATATTTACTATTTTATAAGTCTTTTACGTAAACCTCATAGTTTTTGAGTTATTTAACAAAACGTGATTTGTTAAAAAAATCTAAGGGTGTCGCCTTGGAAATTTCATGAAAATTTTGACACCTCAGAATCTCATGAAAATTTATATATATATATTTTCAAGGATAGAGAACACGAATATAGACTCAATTTTATCATTACTATAATATTAAACATTATACTATTTACCTAGTTGTATTTACCTAAGTGTAGTATACAGGGCCTGAGCTACACTCGTGTGGCCCAGTCTCCATATCTATATTTGTCTAGTTTTTCCTTCAGTTGATGTACATTCTGTGCCATTATCACCTCTTCCTTCAGTCCATTCAGAGTATCTATACTTCTCTGAGGAAAGCTGTACTTTTTGTATCGTTCAAGCAAATTCCTTTTTGCAATTTTTCTTTAGTCACCTCAAATATCTAGCCTCTATTTTCTTTTCATTATTAGATCTTTCCTATCTTTTTCCTCCAGGTTGTTCATCAATTTATATATTGTAATTAAATCTCCTCTTTGTCATTTTTCTTTTAGCGGCATCAATCTTGAGTAAAATCTTAATAAGTTGGTGACATATGACCTTCCTATTCTGAATCCAAATTTGGTATGTTATTATTTCTTCTCTTTCTAAGTATTCCATCCCTTGTTTCTTGATAACTCTTTCAGATTATACTGGTCAATGACATCGATCTATATGTAATTAAGTGGTCCTTTGTTTTTATTTTTGTAAATAGGCATTGTATCAGCTCTTGTCCATTCTTTACGGACTTTTCCTGTTTTAAGAGAAAACTCAATTACCATTTTTACCGCCATATATGATGCACCGGGGTATAATTTGACAAGGAATATTTAGGAAAAAACCCAAAACTCCATTTTTTTCCTGGGCTTCGTAACCCTGCCCTTAGTAGGGTTTTGGTCAAAGATTGTAGGCTAATGAGGATTCCCCTACTAAGCTACTTAAGCAAAATATGAAACTAACCCTATAAATACAGTGAACCTGCGTTATAAGATACCTCAGCTTACGATCGATCAGCATGAGGCTGGTAAGGGAGCAAATGCCATTGCCCATACCCTTCAACACTAAACATCAGAAACCCATAATTGAGGAGACGGAAAAGTCATTGAAATTGTACATTGATGACCAGATCAGGCGCCGCATGCCTCTATCCACTGTCCTAGTGACAATCAAGGCCCTCTCATTATATGAAGATTTACAGAAGAACGGCATTGTTGTGAACGAGTGAAACCAATTTACTACAAGCAGCATCCCCATTCATCAATGATGATGATGAGTGATAATATAGTGACACACAATGTCCCTTAGCCTCAAAGGCGACATAGCCACATCGTACTCCAGCCTCGGAGAGGATCGCTCTGATTCAACTCGGCACTACAGTACATATACAAGCAATTAAACTAACTAACTAAAACTCACTATAGCCTTATTATAATATGTTTATTCATACATATTCAATGTAGTTTGTATATTTATGTATATTCAATGTAGTTTGGGGGGTGTTAGGGGTATTATAAACGGGTCTAGAACACATCCCCATTTATTCCATTGAATTAATACCTCAATATACGATCAATCGATATATGATTTGGTTTTCAGGAACATATCCCAATCATAAATCCAGGGAATATTGTATTTGCATAGTCCCTAAGCATTATATTACAGGATTTTGAAATATCATAGTAATACGTTAATAGTAGTGTGAAGCATAAATGTAAAATAAGGCAATGTAATGGTCGGGAGTGGATTTACTCAATGCTGGATGAAATATTCCACTTTGGCTTCGAGCAGAGTGCGGCCGCCAGGGTCTTCACTACTTCAGGATGGTGCGTGACGAGGTCCTTTGCAGCAATCCCAATCTGCTTGTGCTGCATCTGCTGTGTTCGATAAGACCTGTGGGTGAAATATTAGAATGAGAATAGGGCACATCAGGGAGGTGATAGGGATGCAAGAGGGTTCTGAGGCCATCGGAGGCTAATGCAAAGCAGCTGTTTTAGCCAAAAATACTGAACCTCTAAAGAGAATACTGGTAATGTGAGGATGATGAAGCTCTTTCCTATGCCTTCTTTTGCTTGTAATTTGGTAATCACGGACTGTGCTGTAAGTGTTTTTTTTTAACACAAAGTCGATAATAGACTTTATTGCACACTAATAGCGGGCATGTCTTTCAAAAATAGATACACAACATTTGCCTCCTGTAATTCATCTTAAATCCTTGTCTTTTATAAACTATCCCTTTCTGTAAATGCGAGGTGTCATCCAAGTAAAAAACAAAAAGTCGACACAACAAATACAAAAGTAATTAAGATCAGAAAATACAGTTGAAGCAGATGAAAAAAAGTAACAATATTCTTTCACGTTTCCCATCATAGTCTTATGTCTAATTCCTTATAATGAAAGCTATGCTTGCTTTCTGCGTATTTTTACTTAATTTTTATGTTAAATCATACCACTACTCCCTCTTGCCACCTAGGGCAGTGAAACATACCTGAGGCACCTTATAGTGTCGTTGTCCAGTGTGCCTATAATCATGTCATTTGTTTTTGATTGAAGTTGCTTTGAGCTATCTGAGAGGCAGATTTTGGCTTGTAGGGAAGACCGATTTTTTGGCTCAAACACACGGATGTAATTCAATTTAGGGCAGAGGCGGGAGATGA
>JAPQNM010000038.1:12311986-12314486 GCA_029783475.1 Metacarcinus magister
AATATGTTAAGGTGATTTGGTCATATTGAGAAAAAAAATTGATGCAATCGACACTCCTACTATATGTTAGTGTTTTTACCCAGCAACAATTCTATTACAAGGACTTCTCAATTTACGCGAGTATTGTGTTCCTGTGTTCCTGGAGCGTTCGCGTATTTTAAATTTCGCGTAATGCAAATAAAAATTTCTCATATGGTGTGAATACATGTAAAATCTATTCCATCGCGTTATTCTAAAGATATTGTGTAATTAATGCAAAAAAACTGCCATTTTGACATCGTGTTAAACCAAAAACACATACTTCACACTCGTGTAAACCGAGAGGTTACTTTGTAATATTTCCACATTGTGTAGAACTAAATGCATAGAAGATTGAAAACTTGACAGTAACTCGAACGTTTTGTTGGTCATCCTTGAAGATACAATTAATAAATAATGGAAACTCTACAGAAATATTTTCATTTCCTGTGATACAACTTTGATCCTGCCTCTGAGTTTGTAGTAGATTGACACCAGTATCTCGTTTCACCTTCCCTTTCCAATGATGATGATGATGGTGGTGGTAGTGATGATGAAAATGATGACGATGATGATGAGGAGGAGGATAATCTATCAATCTATATACCAGGCTGTTAGCCCTCTAAATGGGGTAGCCAATACAAGGCATGCCAGGGTTTATGAAGAAATTACTCTTCCCTCCCCCTCTGCGCCTCGTCTTTTCATAGGAGACTAACGAGGAGGGGCTACTCATACTCCTCGCTCCGTCCCTTTCGTCGCCTTTTATGAACAGCAGGGATTACAGTGGTAGGATTCTTGTAGCCCTCACCACAGAACTACAATAATAATAGTGATAATGATAATAATGATAATAATAATAATAATAATAATAATACAATAATAATGATAATATTAATAATCATAATAATGATAATGATAATAAAGATGATGATATGCATATATATATATATATATATATATATATATATATATATATATATATATATATATATATATATATATATATATATAGAGAGAGAGAGAGAGAGAGAGATGGATGGATGGATAGGTAGACATAAATCGATTATCATGAAAGCTGCTCTATGCTTCAATTTATCACACTTTCAACTTACTGAGGCATGGATGGTTGTGGTGGTGGTTCAGTGTCCTCTTCTTGATCTGAAGTCAGTGGTTCCTCCATATCCACGCACGTCATATTACTGTGGAAGTAGCAAGTTCTATAAGTTACGTGTGCTAACCTTCCTGTTGTTTCTTACGACTGTGTCCATATGTATGAGTGACTGAGTTAATGTGAATAAAGTAAGCGTTAGACATCAAAGGCAGGTGGCAGAAAAAACAGATAACGACAAGGCAAAATATGGGAATGGAAAAAACCGTTTGTTATAGTGAAATGGTTTGATTAAATGAAGGAGGTGCGTTTGTCAAAGAACAGTAAAACCAGAACTATAGTGGGATTTCGTGCCATCAGTAAATACAGGAGTGCAATTGGTACGAGTAGAAAAGTGTTAATCATAAGATGCAAGTTGGTGTATCAGACTTAAAAGGACATAAATAGAAAGTAAGCAGCGGAAGCCATTTGTATAGGACCGAACATTTATTAGCAAGAAAATTAACAAGTTGTGGTAATGATAGGAATAGGAACTCTGGGATCTTGGAGAGAAGATAAATTATGTAACAAGGATTCATGAGAGAATCCAGGAAATAAAGGATAATCAAGAAGATATTTTGTGGTCGATGTAGCTGATGGGTTGAGAGACTGGTATATATATATATATATATATATATATATATATATATATATATATATATATATATATATATATATATATATATATGTGTGTGTGTGTATATAGGATGAAGTAAAAAAGACTATGTCCTGTCTGCTGAGAAAGATGCTTCCCTCAGTAAAAAATAATTTGATATTTTTGTATTCTGTCAGCTGGTGGTAAGCGTGAGGTGGATATTTCGAATAACAACGGTGCTTAGCCTACTCAGGTGTTCTTTCTGTTATATGTTTGGGTTAATCAATAGATGTATGCTCAAGGGAAGACTTGGAGAGACCTTTGGAAACTAAACTGGGGTTTCCTGGACTTGATAGACCCATCTGTCTCCCGGGAGATGTGTCTGTCCCCACCACACGCTCAAAGGGTAAGGAGTCGCACACTAGCACAGCGGCTCATTTAAGTTTCGAGTCATTACTGGAAAAGGAAGAAAAAAGTGGCGGACGAAGATTTCGGAGGAAAGAGATGGATAACATTGAGGTAAAGGACAAGGGTGGAGAACAAAGGTGGAGGAGGACAAAGAAGAACAAAATAGTAATAGATCAAAAGTTGTAAAAGGACAGAAAAAGAGAGATCGAGGATGGAAACTTATATGAGACTAATATGAGGAGCAAGACGCAAGTAGATGGAGACAGAGGTGGAGGAAGACAGAAAGAGAAGATAGAAGTGGAGGACAAAAGTAGAGGTAACGTAAAGCAGCT
>JAPQNM010000038.1:12319486-12361986 GCA_029783475.1 Metacarcinus magister
TGACACAATGGCAATCAATAAAACGATGATATTAGTATGAAAAATTTATGTGTGTGTGTGTGTGTGTGTGTGTGTGTGTGTGTGTGTGTGTGTGTGTGTGTGTGTGTGTGTGTGTGTGTAATAACCTCGAGTACTCCAGGAACGTAAAAACAAAGGAACACACACACACACACACACACACTCTTTTTTATCCAAATCGAGTTATATATTGTAATGTTCGTTATTCACCAACTATCTATCTGTTTTTTTGAGTACGTGAAACATTTACATTTTTCTTTCTTGAACTGAGTGTTACTAAGAAAGACGAAGAGGAAAGAAGAGAGAAGAAAGAAGAATGGAAAGTAGAAGTGGCGAAGAAGTTGAAGGCTGCCGGCCATTTTGTCTCGCACTGCGCAGGAGAAGCACAATTTTTTTTTCATACTTTTCCTTTTTCTTTATTTGTTTCAAGGATTCGTTTATCTCAAAATTATCTTTCCTCAGTTGTGTGGTAATAGTGGTGGTGGTGTGGATGTGCGCTTGTGGAGTGGGTGACTACACACACACACACACATACACAGACACAGACACGCACACACACGGACACGGATACGCACACACACTCCGTCTCGCGCACCTCAGATCATGCACCTGCGCCATGCAGCTCACGTATCGATTGATTTTCACCATAGTCTCCATCTTCTTCCCACTTGTCTCGTTAATTTAGGTGTAGAGGATGTGAGGTGGCCATCCTCCTGAGCTACACACCAACGCACCCACAAGATATAAAACGAAGGGAATAAAATGTTAAAAATCTCGAGTCCACCATGTCTTAGTCGAAGAGATGGACAACCAACGCCCACTCTCCTTCGGAATTTTGCCTTTTCCCGCTCTTTTTGAGGCACCGCACGTCTTTCCTGCATGCCATCTTCAAGGGGCGTCACATTACGTTATTCCCGTGACACCTATAACTTGGAAAAGACAGCGGCACTCGTTCATTCGTTCCCATTTAACATGACGGTAGGGGACGGGAGGAAGGGAATGGAGGATAAGGACTGTTGGGTGTTGAAGTGGAGGCGGAAGTGTTTGGTTTCCAGTCATCTCTCCAAATATTACGAGAGATCTCTACCTAGAGTCGCAGGAAGACTTGGTGATGGTGGTGGTATTGGCCGTGGCGGCGTATGGTGGTGGTGGCGGCGGTGGTTAGGTGCGACTGAGGTGGTGGTAGTGGTGGAGGCCAAGGCGGAGGAGGAACTGGAGTGGGAGGAGGGAGAGAAGGGGGTGAGGGAGGGATATTAAAGGGAGGTGAGAGGCAGGGGATAGAGAAGAGAATATAAAGGAAAGGCGGAAAAGAGAGAAAACCGATAGGAATGAAGAGAAAGAGAAGATAGAGAGAGAGAGTTGAAGGAAGAGTAGGAATTAAGTACGTAGAAGTAATCGAGATAATGGTTACAAGACTAAAGTGACCAGTATTTCCATTACCAGTAACATTAGGGGGCTGAGTGGCGCTATTGTTTATTGCTTGGCTAGTATAGCGACCGAAAGGTTACGCGTTCGATCTTTATCACCATGGCTGTTTGGTGGTTCTCATTAACCGTAGCAGAGCTTTATGGTCATAGCAACTTAGCTCAGTGATTATTTAATAACCTTTTTGAATGACCAACAACAGTAACTCTACCATCACCATAACTGCCACTACTACCACGACCTACAGAAGACAATAATAAAATCACCGCCACAGCCACCGCCTCCACTACCACCACCACCACCACCACCAAAACAACAACAACAACAACAACAACAACAACTAATACTACTTCAGTTACTATTACTACTTATATACTACTACTACTACTACTACTACTACTACTACTACTACTACTACTACTACTACTACTACTGCTACTACTCCTCCTCCTCCTACTACTACTACTACTACTACTATTACTACTACTATTACTACTACTACTAGTGTTACAACAGTAATAACACCATCACCGTTACCACTACTACTATGACTATTATCACCAACAACAACTACGGTAATACCATCACCATCACCATCACCATCACCGCTATCACTACAACAACTACCACCACCATCACTACACCCCCACCACCACAATCACCACTGTCAACAAGTCTTCTACGTGTCCAATTTAAATGTTTCTTGTCAGCATCGCGAATCTTTAATAAATTTTATCTATTCACCATTATTTACTTTTTTTTCTCTCTCTCTCTTTCTCTCTCATTATCTTATACATACGTTTCTTCCTTCTTTTCCTCCTCCACCGCTGTCGTCTCTCATTCCCTCCTTCCCTCCCTCACTCCGTCCCTCAACCAGTCATAACTCCTGAGGTGGACGCTAATACTTCTCTCTCTCTCTCTCTCTCTCTCTCTCTCTCTCTCTCTCTCTCTCTCTCTCTCTCTCTCTCTCTCTCTCTCTCTCTCTCTCTCTCTCTCTCACACACACACACACACACACACACACACACACACACACACACATACACGCACACACACACATACACACACACGCACACGCACACATACACATACATACATATATACATACGTACACACACACACACACACACACACACACACACACACACACACACACACACACACACACACACAACTATACACACACACACACACACACACACACACACACACACACACACACACACACACACACACACACACACACACATCGTTGCAAACTCACGTATGGAAGTAATTCTTCGATTGGATGATGAAAATGATTATGATGATGATGATGATGATAATGATTATAATGATGGCATTATATTTGACTGCCAGTAACAGTACCTGGCGGGAGGAGGAAAAAGAAAGGTGTGAGAAAAGAATGAAGAAAGGAAAGGAGGAAAAGGAGATGGCAACAAGGAATTAAAGCAAGAAGGACAGAAGAAGCAAAGAAAGGGAAGAGGAGAAGGAAACAGGATGATGAAGGGAGATGGAGGAAAAGCTGGAGAAGATAAGAAGACAGGTAGGAATGGCAACAGTTTGCAGGAGAGGAAGAGCAGTTGGAAGCAACAGTTAATGAAAAGAAAAAATAGTGGTAACAATCGTAATTACAGAAGAGAGAGAGAGAGAGAGAGAGAGAGAGAGAGAGAGAGAGAGAGAGAGAGAGAGAGAGAGAGAGAGAGAGAGAGAGACAGAGAGAGAGAGAGAGAGAGAGGGAGAGAGAGAGAGAAACAGAGAGGGGCACACACCCGCCACTATGAGTTACCAGGAAAACAGTGCCGTGCGAGTCTCCCTCGCCTCTCACTCCCTCTCTGCTCTTCACCGACCATCGCGCACCCGCAAAACGACCCACTAGCAAGCCACACCCCAGTGCCGCCTACACACTACACACTACAACCTGCTACTGTCAGCTTGGGTTATTAATGTGTCAGGATATTTGGACTCATATGTAGTAAACACCAACAATATGATTCGGTTATTAACTTATTAAACATTATTTCACATTTTAATGGTGTAACACATTATCAATCACAGCGCTAAACAATGTTATACTATTATGGTACTTCATATTAGATTCAGTGAAGCTTACCACTTGCATCATGTGTCAATGACTTAGATAACACATCAATACATAACGGATATAGCAAACAAGCAAATAAAATAAAGGGAGTAATTGCTATCTTACATGTTCTGGAAACATGACATCGTCTATAGCACCACTAAGACAG
This sequence comes from Metacarcinus magister, assembly GCA_029783475.1. Taxonomy (NCBI): domain Eukaryota; kingdom Metazoa; phylum Arthropoda; class Malacostraca; order Decapoda; family Cancridae; genus Metacarcinus; species Metacarcinus magister. Next base: position 12,323,182 of record JAPQNM010000038.1, read on the forward strand.
AATGCACGGTGGTAGTACCACCGGCGCGCTTTAACGTTGAAGTGAGGTATGTTTTTGCGTGAATATGCCCGCGCGGGAGGCCAGGCACGCCAAAACATCCCCGCGGTTTAAGGGTTAAGGTGAAGTACCTTGAATCGGCACAACTCAGTGGGCGTGCGCTCACCTTTGTGGATAGCTTCACATACTTGGGCCACGTCTTGCACCATGTTAGGAAGGAAGCAGACCACCAAGCTTACAGTCACGGATAACAATGTTGCTGAAGTTTTCCCATTGTAGCTTGGAGGTGAAGCTGGAATTATTCAGGAGTCACTGCTACTCTCTTTACTGCAACTCGTTGTGGTCGCGGCTCAAGGTTACCACTATGAACCGTCTTAGGATATATCACAATGACGTCCTTCAGAGGTTACTGGGGTTTGAGACTAAAAAGTTGGCGGCGGCTTTCCCTGTGAAGACGACAATGTCCGTCTGACTGATTCAGACTCAAAGGAAAGACGGAACGAGAGAAAAAAAAACGTTGAAACAGTCAACATTGACGGAAAAAGTGCTAGTGTGACGCCGCCTTAATTACATGTTGTTTCAAAGTCGCTCTGTTGTAAATAATCTAGAATCAATTTTCTATGGAGGTTGTGAGCTAAATCGTGTTAACTCTACAAAATGCTTGGGTGTTACCATAGATGAAAACTTGAATTGGAAAAGGCAAATACAGTCGGTGTGCTTAAACCTATCAAAATCATGTGGGATCTTATCTAGAATTATGTATAACCTCACAACTGAAGCTTTGAGAGAGATACACACACACACACACACACACACACACACACACACACACACACACACACACACACACACACACATATATATATATATATATATATATATATATATATATATATATATATATATATATATATAGAGAGAGAGAGAGAGAGAGAGAGAGAGAGTGAGTGAGTGAGTGAGTGAGTGTGTGTGTGTGTGAGTGTGTGTGTGTGTGTGTGTGTGTGTGTGTGTGTGTGTGTGTGTGTGTGTGTGTGAGTGAGTGAGTGAGTGAACGAGTGAGTGAACGAGAGAGAGAGAGAGAGAGAGAGAGATTGAGAGAAGAGAGAGAGAGAGAGAGAGAGAGAGAGAGAGAGAGAGAGAGAGAGAGAGAGAGAGAGAGAGAGAGAGAGAGAGAGAGAGAGAGAGAGAGAGAGATTGATTGATTAATTGATTGATTGATGTTTAGAGAGAGAGAGATATAGGTTAATCCAGCCCTGAAGAACATGATGCTGAGAAGTTTTTTTGTGTAATAAAAAGGTTGCCAATGTAGGTTTTATAAACCCCTTCCCATATCGCTGAACAATATAAAAGGTGTGGATATAGTAGAATATGGTATACTTGCCGTAAACAATCTACATTCTAGGAATCACTTAATTAACCTATAAATCAAGTTTGTTAATAGTGAAATCTTGGATTTTAACATGTTGACCATGTCGACATGTTAAAATAAGCGTGAGTGAGTGAGAGTGGGTGATTGAGAACAAAAATGAGTGGGTGAGTGAGAGTGAGTGGGTGAGTGTGAGTGAGTGAGTGTGAGTGAAAATGAGTGGGTGAGTGACGGTGTGAGTGAGGGTGAGTGGATGAATGGGTGAGAGTGAGTGAAGGTGAATGGGTGAGAGTGAGTGAGGTATAGTAAGAGGGTGACTGGGTGGGTGAGTGAGAATGCGTTGGTTGGTTGTCTATCGTGTCGCCATCTAGGGGACACACGGGCTATCTAGAGCCCGTCAATGTTGTGCGCTAGTAATTTTTGAGTTAACGTGGTGACGGGTACGAGAATGAGTGAGGGTGAGTGAGTGGATCAGTCTTTCAACATCAGAGACAACGAAGAAAAACGAGGCGCTACTACTAACGAGCGGAGGGTGACAAGCCTCCATCATCATCATCATCATCAAGCCTATCGGCGCCTCAGGTTTATATATAAGATGTAGAGAAAAAAAAATTATATATATATATATATATATATATATATATATATATATATATATAAGTGTTTGTAACCGGTTGAGTTTCCATTCTTCTACTATTTGGAAGTGAATCTAGCGACATCTGAAAGTTTCATATCGCAAACTGCTTCTCGCGCATTGCGAGATTCTAGGCGACATATCATAATGGCGGGATGAAGGAATTTCTTTCAAAAAGTTTTATTTAAAATACTCAATTTTCATTTGGTACACGTGCAATATTGTTCCAGGTATGTATATTTCTAGTTCTAGTGTTTGTAGAGACAAACATTTGGATTGTGTGAATGTGTAGAATAAGGAATATCAAATCTCGAGTGAAATTTCAGGGTTTGTTTTGGTTTTGACACTCCCGCGCTTTTGTAAGTTTTGGTTTGATTACTCATTTTTGGCTCCATAGTAGCCACACTTGACAGTTTTATATGCAGTAAGGGTAAGCAATCACATACCATCGGTATTTACCTCTTTAATGAGTAATGTTCAAGTACAACACGAAGAGATTGGGTAGCAATTGTATTGCTGACCCTAACCTTTCTTGGCTTGGCATCTGAGAGGAATGCCGTGTAATAATTGTTAAGCTAGGTAGTTGTAGTTGTCTTGAAGGCATTAAGAATATCGGTAATTATGGTAAAATTTTACATCTTCACCAGAATGCACCTGGATACTTTTCGTATATATTTTGATCCATTTTTAATGTTTTTGACATTAATTTCCGTCGCAAATGCAAATATATTAAGATATCCTCATCACCCCCAACAAGCCTGGAGATCTGTGGGTATACGGAGTTCTTAGGGGGCGAGAGAAGACGAAATACAGTTATTTACGCTAAGAACAAGGTGCCAGAATCACTAACTTAACCAAACATAACCTAATAATGACCTAACTTAACCTAACCAAACAATGACCTATTAACGAACGCGCAATGCACTGGTCACAAAAATTGGCGTATGCACCTCGCTTAACCTCCGATTTTTGGTCATTGAAAACATTTATCTTCTAAATTAACATAACATAACCTAAATATCTCAGGAACTAGGAATTTGCGACGGAAATGTAATTAAGAAAAGTTTTGCAGAATGTATCAGGTAATGTAAAAATATAACTCAATTGTCTAGAGCATTCAGGTGAAGATGTAAAATAATACTGTAATCATGTACAAGGCCGGATAAAAAAAAATTTCTTGAACCACTATATTGGACAAAACAATTTTTTTCTGATAGATTTTGATGTGTTTTGATTTAATCTAATGTTTGTTTGTTATGCCATGCAGCCACTTTTTTTTCCTCCGTCAATAAGTGGAAGGTAAAAACTGCCACAAAAAAGTCAGATTAATTAAAAACCATCAAAATCAATAAGAAAAAGATAGCTTTGTTACCATAACCTTTCCAGAATTGCAGTTTAATAAGCCTAACTTAACCTAACCCAACCTAACCCAACCCAACCCAACCCAACCCAACCCAACCCAACCCAACCCAACCCAACCCAACCCAACCCAACCCAACCTAACCTAACCAAACCTAACTAAACCTAACCTAACCAAACCAAACCTAACTTAACCAACTGCAAGTATTTTAAATTCCTGTGTCTGTGAGGAAGAAAACAATTGCAGTTTGGAAGTTTCATCAGTACCATTACTTCAATGTTTCTTAATGTTGAGAAATAGAGAATGAATAACAAGCCCATTAAGACAGCATATGGTAATGTGTTCACCATGTTATCATTATGATCCTTCCCGCAGGTATCAAAATGCCACGCACAGGCAGGACGTCATCAAATTTCACCTTGTCCCCAACTAAGAGGTTGAGCATCTTGGCCTCCGACAGCCCTCGCTCTAGGAGGCAGTCAATGGCCGACACTTCCAGGAGTAATGAAAATGTCTTCCTTGATGTGCCAGAGGTGAGTGAGCTAGATTTGTATGTGCTTATCGTTATCATCATCTTAAGCTTTATCATGATTACCAACTCAACTTTTGTCTTCATTATCATAATCTTATATAATTTTCCAATATATTATGTGCATTATCATCTATGTACATGTCAGCTGCTAATTTGGCTATATCAATGGTATGTGGGATGTAGGTGGCCAGGCCACAGCAATGAGGCAGCTGATGTGGTCAGGCAACATAGGTATTCCATAAGGATTGGTGAATAACTAAACTGTCCTTCCTTGAATATTAGACATTTGGTATCCTCTCTTTGAAGTCCCATGTAACTATATTTCACTTAGTTGTTCTTGGGACCAGTTATAAAGAACGTTACAACATTTTAATATCTTGTGGCCCTGAGCGCCTTTGTTACTTTACCCCGCCACCAGGCAGTGGTTACTCCACCCGTTGACCTCCACCACAGTCATCTTGAATTCATTCTTCTAGCTGACAGACGTCCCAAAGTAGTTCTTTGTTTCTTTTGGGATTTCCATCCCCCCAAAAAAAATGAACAGGAATTTAATACTCTATTTGGTGAATAGATGGAAAGTGCTTATCGAGTTTCTTCTTAAATTATTCAATTGTGATATTGTTGATTATTTGTGCTGGGAGAGAATTCCAAATATTTGCGATTCTATTGAAGAAAAAGTGCTTCACTTCATTCAATCTAAAACACTTACCAATCACCTTGAAGCCATTGTTACGAGTGGTGTTTGTGAGATTAGTAGTTACATAGTTGTTTATGTTAATATTGTCAAAGCCATGGAAATTTTTAAATACCTCTATTAGGTCTCCTTGTAGTCTATGTTTGGATAAACTGAATAAGTTCAGCTCCTTTAGTCGTTCTTCGTAAGACTTATTTCGCAATCTTGGGATCATTTTAGTAACTTTTCTTTGTATTCTCTCCAGCCTATCAATATCTTTTTTAGTTAGTTAGTTTTATAGTTAGTCATTAGGGAATGAAATTGCCTCCTGCAGTTTATTTATTTATTTATTTTTTCTACAGAATAATGATGAAAAAGAGAAGAAACAGAGGCAGCTCAATCGCCTCCAGCAGCAGATACAGTCTAAGACCTACTCCCCAACAACAGTCCCTTCAGACCACCGCAAGTCTATAAACTTAGCGTCAGGACTCACCTGCCAGCAGCTGACAGAACATTATTCCAAGTGCATTCAGCTTTCAACAGAAAATGTAAGTTTGTAATTGACTGGATTTTCTCTCATGAATAGCTGATAAAACTGGAGTTGATGGGACAAAGTTCATGTGTGAAATGTATGGTGTGTTATAGGGTTGGAGAAATGTACTTCAGAATGGTAGAGTTGTCTATATCTCACACCTGTTTCTGAGAACTCACCTAAGGAGATGGCAATGACAGAAGAATCTTCATTTAATCCTGTTCTCACATTCCCTCCTTGCATAATCTAATTCCCTCATTCTCCTTTCTCTCCTTTTTCTCATATATACTCTAGCATTTTGTCCTCATATTTTTCTTGGGGTTGTTCTCTTGCACCCACTACTTCTACCTTACTCATGTACTCTCCTTTTGTCATCTCGCCATCTTTCTACTACTTTTAAGTTTTTAAAGTAGTTCAGTAAGTATATGAAGTATGGTCTACCTAACAACTGGATTGTTTCTTCCACAGAAAATTAATGTCAACAATGCATTCAAGCTTCAGCTCATTGACTACATGTCAGAGATGCTTCATAGAAGAGATTCTGAAATGGAAAACTTTCAAGTGAGTTGCATGTTTTAGCGTTATCTTAAATTCAGTTTAAGTAAAGAAAAAATATAATTACATCCCTTTTTCACAGAGGTTGCTATCAGATTATGTTTTGTAGGGGATAATAGGCAACATTCAATTTAGAGGCCCTCACATGGTACACATCTGTATTTATTCTTGGGACAACACAGAACTCTTGTGCTTAGATGTGGGAAGTTTAAATGCAATACCATGGGATCTACTATTGTATTATGTGGTAAAACAAGTCATGCAAGATGATTCATGTTGGAGGTTAGTAGGGTTGGGTCCAAGTACATGTACTTGGACTTAAGTACAGTGCTCCCTCCAATTTTGCGGGTTCCAATTTTGAGACTGAGATCAATCTCCATCTCTGCAAACCCAGGTACAGTAAAATGGTCATTTAAATTAATTTTCTTATGGATGATGATAATGGTTATGCTTCTCTGTATTTTTCTTTATTTTAATATGTATAATTACATGTATTTATACATGTAATTATACATCCTACAAACAAGGGCAAAAATATGACTAAAATCACCATAAGGTTAATGATTCCAATTTTGCGACCTGCAATGTCGACCAATTTCACGTAAAATTGGAGGAGCACTGTATTTTATTGTTTTTTCAGTGAATTCTGTCGTGTTTAGCATAATTGTATAACAGTTACCTATTTGCTAATAGGAATGCATGGATTGGGACAATTTGGGAGAGGATTACTGAATGGCATTTTCTTTCTTGAGATGAAATGCGCTACATAATAGCTGCAAGCAGTGCAGTGACTACTGTGTAGCACCTGATTTGAGCTTTGTCTTGCTTTAAGTAAATACATTGACTAAATTTTTCTCAGCATATTCATAGTATATTTTAGTTGAGTTGAATATGTTATGATATTGTAATCACATATAACAAGTTAGTAGTACTTGGTACTGAAGTAAAATTGTATGAAAAGCCAATTTGAATTGCTATCCCTAGCCAATCACATAGCTTCATGTTGAAAAATTAATGTTTTTCTTTCTTTTCACAAGAGCTTTGATCAAAACAAGTGCATCATATTATCCTTCATATACGCTAATGGACATAATGAAGTTACTAGCCTTATTTTCTACCATTTCTATTGAAAGTGTATCACTTTTGCACCACCATGGTTGTTACAGGTTGCCAGCTGTACCCTGGATGCAAGTGCCAAGATCTATGGCTACCGGGTGGACAGTGTGCACACTGATGCCCTCAAGATGGCTGGAGGACTGGGCAGTTCCAAGGGGGAGAAGGGCAAGGAGGCAAGAGAGGAGATGGACCATCAGGATGACAATGAAGAAAGGAAGGAAAAGAAGAAAAAAGTAAGCCCAGGTTTAATGTTATCTGCTGTATAACACATGAATATGATTATGTTTGCCAGTTAATATACGTTTAGGGAGCATCAGGCACAAAAATATGCTAGTGTCTCTGTCTATTCATCTATCAATGTATGTGCCTAAAGACAGAAGCTATCTGCTTATTAATGAAAATTTAATGTTAATATCTGCATTAAAGTAGATAGATGTAAGTGAAGCTCACTAATTTGTCTGCTCATCACCCATTCCTCTAATATACAGTTACGCAATTCAATAGAAAATTACTTTGTTGAATAATGTTTTTTTCTTTTTTATACTCTAGGATGTTTAGCTTTTTCCATGATATGTTTGTGTTCCTGCTTTATTTCCTCACCACTTTACATGTGTTGGAAAGAATATGGAAAAGGGCAATTTATGTTTGGAAAACTTAGGTAGAACTTCATAATTTAATGCAAAATATTCTTTCAGAAGAGAAAGAAAATGATAATAGAGTCTAATATCAAGAACATAAATGTGAAACGATTTGACTTGGATTTTCAAGTTGATCCACTCTTTAAGAAGATGGCAGCCCAGTTTGACGAGGGACGGTCAACATGTGGTCCTTTCCTTACCTCTCTCCAGTTTCTTGTAAGTGGCTAGATGTGTTCTTCCAGTAGCATACTTGTCCAGACTTTGATTGTACATAGGTAATCAAAAAGCTAGAACAGAAGCCATATAATTGATTGTAAAGAAAGTTTGATCAAGTTCTGCTGACTTTTTCCTTTTTGACTCATCTGGGATAATTACCCTTCTATTGAATATTTGGTTCATGATGAGGTGTAATATGAGAGAGACAAGGAAATAAGAAATCAAGCTAAAAGGGCTGTATGGGTTGCAAAAGTGAGTGCAGATGAAAAGTGGGATAGAAAGATGATCAAAAACTTCCATGAGAATAAAATGTTTTTATTTTATTTATATATATATATATATATATATATATATATATATATATATATATATATATATATATATATATATATATATATATATATATCATAAACCGTTGGCACCAGTAGGCTTTTTATGAAGGCACAGATGGACTTGCCTCTTGCCTGTTATTTGGGGTGTGTTTTAGATTTATCATAGTGACGCCTCAAAAGTTTTACGTTCTCTCTTGAATTTGTTGAGAACGAGAGAGGCTAATCGCTGCTAAAGCCTCAGATGCATATAACATTGTAAGTCCCGTCTGAGGACAGTATGGCAGCAATTTGGGTAGTCTTTGGCCACTCGGGGGTAATACCAAATAATGAAAAGTGGCCAGCAAATATTGGAGGATCGAACCCGGGACCCTAGGTTCGCTGACTGAATGCTAGACCACTGTACCGCCGCCTCCCCTAGGAAGTACATAGGATAAGGAAGGGAACATCAGGAAATTAGGAAAGGGTGAAGACATGGAGGTTTACTTTCTATTCTGAATGCTATCTGATCAAAATGGGTTTACGAGATGACCACTCCAAATGTTAATTTCTATCCTTTGAGTATATATTTGTAAGTAATGAAATTTTATAAGAATAATGACTTACATGAATGTCTGTGACGTCAAAACTGTTTGTGTATGTGGATGACATTTTAATAACTTTTTCTTTTTTTATGCAAAGGATGATTCGTGTGCTCTCATATTGGACTCTGAAACTGTCCTCCTGAACTCTGGTAGATTAGAGGAATCAGCAAAGAGCCTACTTGTGTCAGTGCCCAGGATTACAGGTGAGAGCTTGTCCCTTATATTGTTTCTTCATGCACACTGTTGCTCTCATGGTGAATGTCCACTTGAAATTCATCACTCAATTCAAGTCATGGTGATTTCCCTTGAGTCTTCCTTGTCCCTCTTTATCATAGGTCATGAGGACATATATAAGAATGGCTTTCAAATATCTGGATGAAGAGATGATTAACAAATTGATAATATCATTGATTCAACTGAAATTAGAATATGCAGCAGTGATTTGGTCACCACATAAAGAGAAAGATATAAAGAAGCTTGAGAGATTACAAAGAGCTGCTACAAAAATGGCTCCAAGCCTGATAAATTTACCTTATGAAGAAAGACTTTCTAGGCTGAAACTACCAACTCTTGAGAAAAGAAGAGAAAGGGGAGACTTTATAGCAGTGTATAGAGCATCAAAAGGCCTGGAAAAAATGTCCTGTATATTATAACTAGGTAAATACACGTACACGCTGTGCACGTACGCAAGCACGCACACACACACACACACACAGACACTCTCTCTCTCTCTCTCTTCCTTTCTCATGTGTTATTATTGTGCTATGTCTGGAACTTCTCTGTGGTTGAAATTATGGAATTGAAGGACATGGAAAAGTAAAAAAATGGTATTCTTGTCTACAAGTATCTGAATAAATAAACACTTGCAAACATATTGGGTGAATTCCGTGATTGAGCAATTATGTGCATGTTTTCCAGAAGAAACAATACATAGAACTTGTAAATCTCATGTATTAGTCGGGTGATGGAAAGAGATAGACTGGAGGTCTTGATACATTTTGAGATGATGGTGGAGAGTGTTTGCTTGAAAAGAGTTTGAGGTTTCGATGTAGTTGGTAGAATTATTGTAAGTTGACTCAAGAAAATCATGAATGAAGTGGTCCAGAAGGACTTCAGAGATCTAGGTTTATGCAGGGAGTTTGCTAGAGACTGTTCACCTTTGCAAGCCACCATTAGGTGAACAATACCAACACATGCGAACATTTATTAAGGCTTACGAAATAATGATGATGATGATCTATGGCCAGTCACTCTTAAGAGCAAATTTAGTGTTATGGATAACTTTAAATCTTTTGTGTTACTCTTGAAACAATGTTTTGTTGTTATTTTTCGTTCTGGATATTGTAGAAAAGATTATATGTCCATTAATCTGACATCAAATTCAATGTTATGGATAATTCTTGAAAACATTTTTTGTTGTATCATGTAACAATATTGTATTAATCTGTTCATTCTTGATATTGTGGAAAAGATTATCTGCTCATTTGAGACCAAATTCAGTGTTATGGATACTTTTTAAACCCTTCCTTGTTCTTGTATCATGTAACCATTTATTTATTTATTTATTTATTTATTTATTTATTTTTTTTTTTGTGTGTGTGTGAATTCTAGATACTGGGGAAAAAATGATCTGCCCTACCTTTGCACCCTTTGAATTTACAACTTGGAAATTGGGTGATGAAGACTCCTTTTGTGACATATCAAGACTGAGAGGCACTGATGATGAGGATGAAGATACAGAGGCTGTTGACGAGCACAGGTTTGATGTTAATGCAATTCCTGAGCCAATTTGTGATGACATGGATTATGATACTAATCATGGTAAGAAAGAATGTATTTTTTTTTTCCATAGTATATATACATTACATATATATATATATATATATATATATATATATATATATATATATATATATATATATATATATGTATATGTATATGTATATATATATATATATATATATATATATATATATATATATATATATATATATATATATATATGTGTGTGTGTGTGTATGTATTATATATAAATAAATATATTATATATATAAAATCATATATTTAAATTATTTAAATTAAATAAATGATTTGAATAAAATGAATTTGATTTTTTTTACTTGAAAGAAATCAACAACTCTGTGTACCTACGAAATTCCCACTCTGTTTGAGACCCTACTGTAGAATCCTGTAATTTTATTTGTAGTTTACATTTTCTTCAAATGAGTTTAAAATGACCAGATGTGGATCCAACTGGAGATGAAGAGGGTGACACGGTGGTGACAGTTGGCCAGGGGGGTTGTCAGAAGATTCCACCACCACTTATGGAGGCTGTCCACCTCAAGGATCATCTTTCTGCTAAACCCTCTGAGTATTCCTACTTTGACAGCCACCGTATGTGTGCCTGGGCAGGGCCTACACACTGGAAAATAAGACCATTATCAAAGAGTAAGTTTTACACTTTGTATAATGTACATTCTCATTATATTTAGTCTATTCAAAACCTTATTGGCCTTCCTTTATACAAATTTCTTCCTGCACCTTACCTGGACTCAGGGATGAATTAGGCATGAAAAACAGTCTTGGACTTGTGAGTCAGAACGGACCATCAAAATCCCTTCCAGCTGTCTGGTGTGGTGTTGGTCGGGAATTATATCCTTTGTAAAATTTTCACTTTTTTTCTCCATTTACTCTGATACATGTGTGTGTATCCCATTTAAAAGCTTTCACCTCATTCAGCAAACTTTTACTTACATCATATACCTTCAATACATCCTACTGTACCATCCAATCAATTCTCTCATACACTTTCTTCAAGTCCATGAATGCTGCATGAATTTTCATCCCTTTCGTTAGCACTTTACAATTATTGCAAATAAACATAATTACATTACAATATTTTTCTTTCAGCAAAACTTGGAGAAACGAAAGATGACAAGAAAAGAAAAAAAGAATTTATAAAACTAACTTATAGAGATGAGAAGAGTGACATCTCGAAGCTGTTTGCTGTAAACAGAAAGACCACTAAGTTGTCTCAAATAACCCTCAAGACCTGGACTAAGGAGAAGAGCACCATGCCTCTTGATCTTCATTTTGAAGCGAGAAATTTCTTCAAGTTGGTTTCCTGTGATCATTGTATTCCCTGAAATCCCATTTTTCCTTATTCCAATTTGCTTTATCTTTTTTATTAGTGGTACTAACATTAAGAATAAGGAGTGGTGGTTACTTTACAAAATGTACTACATGAAAGCAATGTTCCAATGAATTTTCCTAAATAGAAATTCATTTATATTAAACTTATACACAATTGCAGGTTATTTGGACGCCCAGCTATTGTCATACAGAGACAAAGAAAAGCAGCTGCTGTAGATGAGAGCATCACTGAGTATAATTATGACAACCAGAATGACCGAGAAAATTTCTGTGCTCAGGTATGAAATTTTATGTTTTGCATATTTTTATATAAATTAATCTGTATCATGAGGCAGATATTACAACCTTGTAGTAGTATGGTTTTACACTTTTAATGGTTGAATACCAAGCCTGAATTACACTTGCAAGAAAAGGACTTCAGACTTATGCGCATGGGAAAGTGTTCCTTAATCATGTTGGGTATTCTGCTGTGCTGATACAGTAATTTTGCAGCTTCTATATTTTTCATTGTCTGAGGGTTATTTTCATGGTTTTAGTTAACTAGTGATAATTATAAGCAATGTTTACAAATTCCTTAATCCAAACTTCATATTGTGAGCATTGAGAAGCTTGAGTACATGGCTTGAATGGAAGCTCTTTCTGGATTTCCTTGCGTGCCAGATAATGGGTAGCATCAGGAGTTTGTTGAAAAATTGGTGTCTAATTGGGGTAGCACATAAGTAATTATGTAATGAAGGAAAATTAATATTAAAGCACTTACTTTTCGCAGGATGACAATATAAGTGTTTATGGTGATGCTTCCACACCTGGATATGATGTGACTGATCTCTTCAGTGAAACTGCTGTTGGTTCTCAACCTACAAATGAAGACTTAGAAAACAGAACTTCTGATTTTCTTGGTAACTTGGTTGCAGCACCAGATAAGGTTGGTAATGCAGTTATTATTAGAGTATTGCACATAAGACCAAATATTTTCTACAAAATCACCATGTATCATGTAGTGTGATGGTCAGCTCAGGAATAAGCCAAGAATTGTAGTTACCAATACTAGACCAATATCCGAGATGAATCTGTTTTGTGTGTATGCACTTTGTTCACTGCCATTTGCTTACAACAGCTCGCCAAAAACCCCATCCACATATGCAACCTTATATATTTATTTTTTCTCTATATCATACTTCCTATGTGAGTTTTGACAAGACAAACAGGAAGACAAGAAACATTTCTTGCAATTTAAGATTGTTGACACTGACCCATACCATCAGTGTGAACAAGATTAGCTTAGGAATTTAAGTAAGGATATTCATCAGCTTTAATTTGAATTAATTTCTATTGCAGGTTGAGAAAGTCAGCATTGGTTATGCCCGGACTGCAAAAAAAGTTGACATGAAAAAGTTGAAGTCAGCAATATGGGACATGCTGTCTGATCCATCAAATGAGAAGGAGAATTACAAACAGTAAATATATATATTTCTGTAATTTTGAGAGTAATGTTTTAGCTGCTTTTCTTAGAATAAGCCACGGAAAAAATTGTAAAGATTTTTTGTCCCATATTTTATGTGAATACTTTAATTTGTTATGTAGAGATGTGACGACCTCTATACTGGAAGAAGGTAAGATTACTGTTGGAGAGGGAGCAAGTTTCCATTCATTATGTGCCTATGCCCCACCATTATCTCTCTCTCTCTCTCTCTCTCTCTCTCTCTCTCTCTCTCTCTCTCTCTCTCTCTCTCTCTCTCTCTCTCTCTCTCTCTCTCTCTCTCTCTCTCTTTCTCTCTCTCTTTTTTTTATATCACCTTTGTAACCAACAGAAAGTGATATGGTTGCTTCTTGTAACTTTTTTTTCTTCTTTTTTTTTCAGATCAGAGAACCAAGCTAAGAATTCTAGAAAAGATAAAATGGATTCTAACACGGACATAGAGTTCTCATCCATGTACAAAGATCTTCCGCAGAAGTTATCCACATCCATGTCTGGGAATATTTCAGTGCCGCTTGTTTTTATTGGCCTTTTACATATAGCTAACGAGTACAGCTTAAAGTTGCTGGATAAAGGTAATTTGACAGATTTCACAATCATGCAAGGGTGAGTTAATGTGAAAGGAGATTTCTTAATGTCTAGATGTACCTGATGTGGATATGTATGCAATAACTTAAGAATGGATACTACCAACATACTCGTGTAGTGGCACTTACACACTGTTGCATCTATACTGGTCTTCTTCATGACTGTCCTTTTCATTGAGTTGTAAATATATATTGTATGAATTGAATGAATACATGATCACATGCATGCATTTTTTGCTTACATCTACATCTGCTGCATTGTATAGTTTTTGCATAGTTTTTTTTGGGGGGCTACAAGAATTCTACTACATAATCCCAGCGGTTCATAAAAAGCAGCAAAAGAAGCTCCTTCTCTGTCCTCATACAAAAAGATAAGGTACGGAGGGGAAGGGGAGAGTAATGTCTTCCTGAACCCTGGCATGCCTTGTCCTGGCTACTTCTTGGGGGATAATGGCCTGCTATTTAGATAGATATATAGATTTGATTTGCAACATTTTCTCTATTACTTGACTACCACTCTCCTTTCAATGCCATTGTCATTATTAAGCTGAACTGGAATACATGACTCAGTTTTGCAAAGAAATCATATTACTTATATTTCTATATAGAGATGACATGAGATTATAGCTTTTTCATTACTACCATGTATGATTTCTGTGTACTTGTGCAAAAGGACTAAGTGGGAATTTTGATATGGATCTCATTAACTGTGTTCACGTATGAACAGTGTTTTCATTGCACAAAGTTGCCAAGCCTGAAGCCTGTGCCCAGGGGAATAATTGTCAATCAAAGTTATGTTTTCAGTATGGATGAAATTATAATCATGTTTTTTGGACATATAAAAGGCCATAGATATATCAACTATGTGAATATTCACAGAATATTCCATACATCTATATTTACCATTCCTATCATCAGGAATATTAAGCAAGTCTGACTAGATTCTGCATTTTGAAAATTGGCATATCCAAGAAGCCCTTGATTCCGGTTCAAGTAAGTAGCTGTGAAAATATCCATCCCTATCCTCTTAAGGGTCTATATTGATGACCTTTCCTTGCTCTGATTACTAATAGTGACAATAGAATTGTCTCAATTTGTATGGAGATCAGGTGGCTATGTGGCACAGTGCTGAGTTCATGGCCTGAAGGTTGCGAGTTTGGTCGTGGCTCACGGCAGGTTCTTGGGGAGATGTGTAGCGCTCTCATTATAACCTTAGTAGAACTATATGGTCTATAGTTACCTAAAGTGGAGGTATTATTTAACATTTTGGCCCAGACAGCGAACGCATCTCCGTACACCCAAGGTCAGCCGGGCGTTGCGATGGTACAAACTGTGGCAAGGTGCAGTGCACAACGCCACATCACACGGCTTACACTTAAACCTAGTGTCTTTCCTTTTACCTGACTTGTAACAGACACGACACCTCAGAGCTTTCTCAATGCAATGTATGGAATGGTTCCAATTCTTGTTCAGATATTGGGATTTACCCATAATACGAGGTTTTTTCCTAGCAGAACCACCAGGACTTGTCTCAACCTCATCTTATAAGTCAGATGATGAATCTTCATCTCGTGGTGTAGGAAGGAAGAGTGGTTGCCTCACACTTGATGGCCCAGGTGATGCAACATCGTCACCATATTTTAGCGAATCCTCATACTCAAAATTCATCAGTGAATCAATGAGTAGTTTGTGGAACTGGAGGAATGAGTCTCTTGGCATCAGCTGTGTAGTACTTGTATAATACAAAAGCATAATAGATAGCCATTTGCAGAAAGTAGGACGTGATCTTTGTCCACTTCTGACATTTCCGTGGGAAATTATGATATTTTACCATTTGGTCCAAGTGATCAACACCTTTCATGTGGTCATTGTAATCGTAGATTGCCTTTGGTTCGTTCACAGTGACATATTGTAGTGAAGATGTATTGTTATGATTTTTTCTATCAAAAGTGTTTTTATGCTGAAATATTTATCGTTCATTTTCAGATCCATAGCTCAATACATAACTGTGTGTGGGTTTATCTTATTGTAGTATACAGGGCCTGAGCTACACTCGTGTGGTCCTGTCTCCGTATCTACAGTGCTCCCTCCAATTTTGTGGGTTTCAATTTTGCGATATTCCAACTTTGCGACCGAGACTAACCTTCATCTCTGCAAGCCCAGGTACAGTAAAATGGTCATTTAAATTAATTTTCTTATGGATAATGATGATGTTTATGTTTTTCTGTATTTTTCTTTATTGTAGGATGTATAATTACATGTATTTGTGTACAAACAAGGGCAAAAATATAACTAAAATCACCATCAGGTTAATGATTCCAATTTTGCGAATTCGAATTTTGCGGCCTATAATATTGACTAATTTCATGCAAAATTGGAGGGAGCACTATATTTGTCCAATTTTTCTTTCAGTTGATGTACATTCTTTGCCATTATCACCTCTTCCTTCAGTCCATTCCAAGTATCTATACTTCTTTGGGGAAAACTATTTTTTTTTGTATCATGCAAGCAATTTCCTTTTTGCAATTTTTTCTTGCGTCCCCTCAAATTTTGACAATGTAAGTTAAATCCAAATAAGTGTTCATGGTTCCTGGTTGAAGGATTTCACCATTTTTACCAGTCTTGATAGCAGTCAATCCAAATGTGACCTTGTTTTGTTGCCAAGGGTATTTTTAAGAACGACATTGAAATCATTTAGACTTCCTATATAAATCACTATATATATTATATGATATCACTGCTTACCTGCGGTGTTGCTAGGTTTACTATATGGAAGATTTTTTTTGGGGGGGCAGTTTATTATCTGACTTTTTTGCTCTGTAGCCTTTATTTTTCACTGACCAGAACTATAGATTGCAACAGTATATTTATCAGAGTATAGTACGTATTATATATTTGGAAATATTTTTATTGTGTGATTTTTAGAAATATGACAACTTTTAAGGGATGGTGGTTTTTGTAATCCTTACATATTTATTTTGAGGCATGAGCAGTGGAAATCCCATAAGGGAATAGCTGTTGCAGGAGATTCTGCACTTGCTCTTGTTCTTGCATGTAACCCATGCCTGCATCCAACTTTTCCCTTCTCTTGATTTTTGAAGTGCCTTAGCACTCTGTTCTCCCACTTTATTGGGCATCATCCTCTCGCACTCAGTCATCCTCCTTTATTCTTTCAATGTTTATATTTGACTCTCTGCAGGTGATCAGACTACCCAAGAGTGCATACTACTTGATGCATAAGGTAAATAAACTATTTTATCAATTGTAAAGTACTTAGAAATTCCAATTTTTACCTTAAATAATTTTCTAAAAATATATGGTCATAATCAGATTAGATACTATCCACAATGTTGTGAGTTGACACAGCCTAGGGTACCGCAGGATGTTAGCACAACATAGAGATCAACTGTTTATTTACCAGAACTGGAAATCACATTGTTTGCTGCCCAATCAATACCCATATATACAGCAGGTCTCTGTCAGTAGTGCCTCAGTTACAGCAATTCAACATTTGCAAGAATACTTAAAGTAACTAACACATTTTCAGATTTGTCAGGATAAGGTTGAAACAATTCTGAAATAATTTGATTTAACCCCTGAAGTGAGTAGTGTCCAAATTCTTTCTCTAACATCTAGGCACAATACCTAAATGAGACTGGTGTGTTCATGGCCACATTAGATCTTTGGAAGTGACAAAATCTGAGCCTGAAGTATGCATTAGGTGGTACTTGTCTGAAGTTTAAATATTCTGATGCTATTCCTGTACCTGTCTGAAATGTTTTATGCATTTTCCTTTCAATTTTATTTACTTACAAACATTTCACCAGACAATGGATGGTAGAATAGGATAGGAATGAGAAGGAAGGTGGTGGCCACATTAAACACGTAATAATGAAACTTTGGATTTTGTTAAGCACAGTATCTCATTGAGATTAATTTGGGTAAGAAGGCTATTGTCCCCACCTGAATTCGTTCCTTTATACATGGAAAAAAAAAACACTACACTGCAACAGTTCATTCAATAAATATGAATAGTACTGATCACGAAAATATGCCTATACATCCCATGTCTCATATGATGACTCGATTAATCTTGCCGTTTCTAGATCACCCCTTTTACAATAAGCTGTTTTCGCATTTGTATGATTTTCGTATTCTAATTTCCATGTGAAAGAGTATACATTAATAAATACTATATAAAAAAATAAAAAATAAAAGCTTTCCATTGTAATTGTCAGTTAATCATTGATGAGAAAATGTGCCTCGTGATCTTAAGGGGTTAACATATATTTTTTTTTTTTTCACATTAATGTTTGAAATCTTTCCTAGCTGTGATAATTAAAAGATGCATATCCGTGAAAAATTAGAAAATGGATACAATAGAAATGCTCTAAAATGCTTTTAATTTCTTGAAAATTGCCATGAACTACGTTAAGAAAGATTTTAAAACATAAAAAACCAGTAACATTAAAGACAACAGTACCTATACATTTTTTTCATCATGTCTGAGGTCCTTGGGTCCAGCTGGTTGGCCAAGCTCACAGTTCATATTAGGCACTCATTGGTTGGTAATGTGAGGTGGAATCTGACCCAGGCCTGCTCTTAGGTGACCTCCATGATATAGGTTTACTTATAGTTCATATAGTTTTGCTAGAGTTAACGAGAGCACTACCCCTCTCACCAAGAAGCTGCCATGAGCCAGGATCGAACTCGCAACCCTTAGGTTATGAGCCGAGCACTGTACCACAGAGCCACCCGGCCCCCCAAATTTGTGTTGGGTGTGCTAAAGGTGGTGCCCAAGATAACATCTAATGGCGATATTTTATTTCTTCTAACCTTTACCTTGACATTTAAAAATTCAAATGAATTAGGATTTAGGGTAAGGATCATGTTGATGAAGGTTCATGAGGTTGTGATCCATGATGTCAGGAAGTTACTAACATATCAACCAATAAACAAACAAAGTGAAAACATAAACTCTCGCTCAACTTTGTTGGCAGGGGTAAAAATAATAATAAAAACTTATAAGATTTCTAACTCACTTTTGACTTGTATAATATTTTTATTTCCTCCCAAACGGGTTGGTTGATACATGGGTACCTAGGGAAACCTGGGGAAGGTAAACTGTGGAAACTTGGATGTCACAGTGGCCCTGTATCCCGGGGTAACAGATTAATTTCCACCACAGGCTCAAAGGCCAATGTGACGGGAAATGAGCTCTCCCAGTTATGCGCAGCTACAGCGTGTGCCCCAACTTTACTAATAATTTATACAATCTTGAACTTTATTTGATGTGATTCTAATCCACATCCATTCTATTGTTCGTTAGTGAAAATATAACAAAGTATTTTGCAACAGAGCAAATAATGTAAGGAGGTCAGTTCACAGCAAATCTGGGAGAAACATTTCATCTGCCTACCAACCAATGAGCACCTGTTGCATGCCATAAGCTCAACCAATTAGCCGGAGACTTGGAGAAGTAGTGTAGTGGTGGCGGTGGTTATCTCCATATGTATACTACATTGTCATTAATTTCTCTTACACCCAAAAGACAGAAAAAATAGTTGTGTCTAATCTTAAATGTGACAGCACTTTATCAGATGCTTCTAGCACCAAAATTCGGTATCTGAAAAAGTAATTTAAGGCATACTGTAACTTAAAGTTTATACACTTTGAAGGAATATCATGAAATAAGAACCAACTACGGTGTTGTGCAACATGATGATTCAATACTAATTTTTGAAAACCGTTTTTTATATAAAACTTTTTAACACTGAATGACATTCAAACATGGCATTTCATATGATGCCATAAAGGATATAATGAAAAAATGTATTGGCTTTAGGATTAAAAAGGAGATTAAATAATCCCCCTGAGCTAGATAGCTATTATACCATATAGCTATGCTAGGGTTTAACGAGAGTGCTATCCCTCTCACCAAGCTGCCATGTGCCAGAATTGAACTCGCAACCTATAGGCCAAGAGCTGAACACTACCACAGAGCCACCTGGCCCCTAGCTTTTATGAGGAAGCACAACATTTAGGGCAACATCCTAAGAGTGTTTCCTACTTTCAGATGATTTAACAATGAACATATGGAAACTACAACAAATGCCTATGATCCAACACAATTAAAATTACTGTGCTGGTGAAAGCATAGGATTATCTGAATATATAGAATCCTTAACAAAAGAAAAATAAATTAATAATGCATAAACTTTCATCCATGGAGGCAATCATACATAACACAGCCTAAGCCCAGAGTGAGGATGAACACACCAGGGCAATTGGACCCCCATGTCAAGAAGTGTTTACCTGATTTTACTTAGAGGGGAGGAAACATACCAAAAGGATATCAGTATTGAATCACATCAACATATATTATGATAGAAAAGTATCTCCCTTTATCACGGGAAACATGAGGATGCTTTCGAATATGAATAAAAACTGTAGACAAAACATGTCCCAATTTTAGGGGTTCTTCTTAGCCATGGAATGGAAGGCCCAGTTTACAGATGTTTTCCAGGCATTGGCCAACGCCTCATCAAATTTAGAGCGGAAATGATCTCTCGCTTCATCCTCTGACAAGTCAAGTTTCTGCAAAGGAAATGGTAAGCTGGTTTAATTCACTATAGACTTGCAGAAGTGACTGTGTTATCAAGGTTAAGAATATTATTACATATCCATAAAATAATAAAACATGTGAACTGAAGACAAAAATATTTCTATTACTTACTAGAGTTTCCTTTAAGTAGTTAAGATCCTTTTCACTTTGTAATTCAGGAAGCCCAGTGGATATCATCATGGCAAACAGTGAGATAATGAAAGACCCATACTTCCTTAATATCAGGAATGCCTGCAAGATGAGGTATAGTGAATTAGTGAATTATTATTCTATATCTAGGAGTGAAAGTGGCTTTGATCCACAAAGTTCACCTTATCATTAGTCATTGAGCCTGTAACAGGTTATTCACTTAGGACACAAGGTCACTACATGACCCAAATTACCACAGTCACCTTTAATTAAGTGTTATTCCACATAACCATTAAACAATCAACTTAGAAAGTGGACCCATAACAGAGTTGGCTCAGTAGGAGCCAGTTTAGTTGCCAAAAACCCAACTGCAGCTGGTTGTACTGCATTACACGATATCAGTAGTAGAAAGGAGCCCTGACCACTACCACTAATCACCTTTTTCCTTTATCCTTCCACTTCACTCCTCGTCTATGGAACAAATGCTTCCACAACCCAACTTATGCTTCCTACTCCAATAACACACTTCAATTTTAAAAATGCATCCAAACACTGGTGGGAAGGTTAGCCATGTTACCATGTGACTGCCTTGCAATATGATGATGAAATATTTATTTGGAGCATATTCATGTATGATTTAATTCATTATAAAGGAAGTAATTCAAAGGAAAAATAATGTTGAATAACCCATATTCAACTTATAAATATAAAGGAAAGTTAGCAAGTTGCAGGGATATATTCTAAGTGATTGAATGTGATATGTTGTGATTCACGTTACTCTTTATTGATGATTTCTCAAGTCTGGATCCACATCCTATCTTTTGGAAAACTTATATCATAATAATGATGAAAATTACAAAAATAAACTACCTTTTCACAGTATCCTCTGAAGTGCTCAAACTCTTCTGACCGTGTCTGTGTTTGTCTGCCCTTGGTGATGACGTTGATGAAGTCATGAGTCAGAACAAAGGGCTGCCGCTCCCTCCTGATGCCAAACTTCTCCTTGAAGTGACCTAAGATGTGTCCAAAGTCTATGTGGAAGAGTTGGCCATTCTTCATAACCATAATGTTATCGGAGTGACGGTCAGCAATCCCCAAGACGTAGGTGGCCACACAATAGCCAGCACAGGAAAGAGTGAATTCATGGATTGCCTTATTGAGCAGTGTCTCCGTAGGGTTGTGGTCCTTCAGCCATGCTATTGGGAGGAAAACAAATATGTAAGGCAACCAGTAAATTTTGTCACCTAATCTGAGTGTGCTTTGTACAGTGCCAGCAGTATCAGTATCATAACCAATGAGGTTGAGGTACCTCTGCGCAGAGCTGTATCAGTGGTATTAAGGGGTGCAGTCATACCACATGGGCTACCACAGACAAAATTTGTGGTAGTCAAATCCTACTCCACACTTCTGTAGTTTTTAAAGGTTGGTGTCTATTATTTTTTTCTCAAAGTGGTGGCATCAAAGAGGAAAGCAGGTGCATTTATGTACTTAATCTTTATGGTACAAGGCTCTCTCTCTCTCTCTCTCGCTCTCTGCATACCTGAAGGAAAATCACTTGGAAGAATTCTTACCAAGCAGTGATCCCTTTCGGAATGCACAAGTAGCTGAGAACATGCCCTTTTGTCTCTGGATGTTAGCAATAGTTTCAGCATTAAGCACTACTTGAATGATGCCTTCACGGTTGTCTGTTGACATACAGCTGTATGGGTTCATTCTGTGAAGTAAATTAGGAGCAGATTATTCATCTCAATATATTTCAATCATTTTTCTCCCATTTATTTTTGGAACATAACTGTTAAGAAAATACATGAGAAGTATGTTATATAGCAGTGGTGGCCAAACCACGGCTCGTGAGCCACATGCACCTCTTTGACCTTTGATATGTGGCTCGTGGAAAATTCTAGAGAATTTGAATTTCTATAAATCTTGACCCAAATCCAGAATCCTCACTGCCTTCCATGTACACTGTCAACTCTCCATCCTACACGTAAGGTAAGATTAAATTGGGTAAGTTTTCGACAATACTTTATCTGTTTAGAATCGCATTTAGTATATTTTTTGCTTTAGATTTAATGAATTTAATTATTTTTTCTGTAAGAAGAAATAATGCATAAAGTACCATTTCCCGATGTTTCCTTTCTTATCCTCTACTCATAAGGAAATGAAACAAGTGGATAGAGAAGATGTTTGTATAGGACTCAAGAGATATAGGAGTTCATGAAAAAATAAAATAAAATAAAAATTGTAAGAAGGATACCAAAAAATATAGCTTTCCATACCGAAGCATTGATATCTGGAACAACCTAAATATAGAGGTGATCCAAGCTAAAAATAATATCCTAGAATTTTAAGTTAGTCTGGTTAATAATAGATATGGAGACAGGAAAGTACAAACATGGTTCTTTTCCTAGGTAAATAACTAAATAAATACATAAATATTCCATATCTGCAAAAGTGACTAACTAATCAAAACATTTTCAACTCACCTTAGGTCCATCCCATTGTCTTTCCACAGCTTATCCATGATTCGGATCATCTGTAGCGTCAACATGTCCTGCCGCAAGTCATCTCCATATTTGTACAACAGGTATATGCTTTTCCCATGAGCATCTCCATTCTCAAATACCAGCCAGAGAGGAGCCATTTTGCTGTCTTTGGCTTTACACTCCTCTGTTCTGGAAAGCCACAAATTATAAATTATCACTCATGATGACAACAAAATGAGTATATTAATCAACTTAGTGTATTACATTCTCTATGATAAATTTCCTGCTGGATGAAAATTTGATTATATCAGAGAATGGTCACACTGATTGTGTCAATATACATAATAAACATATTTCTTAATGATGATGATGATGATGATGATTTATTGATGGTAATTTTGGGACGTAAAGCTGTGTAAATCAATATTTACCCTAATGTTTACTGCAATGTTCACCCAAATTCTTTCCTACTCTGACATTAATGAAATATTACAGTCATATGTTCCCAAGAGATTCTACAACCCAATCCTACCCTCATAACAATAACAAAGGAGCATACTTGATGGTGCTGATCCTGTACATTGGGTCAATGGGGTTAAGAAAGTGGGACAGTGTGGCGAAGTTGTGGGATTTCTTCATTTGTTCTCGCATCTGCCGTTCTGCCCTGTCCCGCATTGATCGGTTCTCACTCACCATTCCCCTGAGCTCTGTGGGTAAAGCTCCAGTCAGGATGTGTTCATAAAGAGGAAGAGGAGGATACATAAGGGAAAAAAAATAATAATCTACAATTAACACGTCATTATGAGGAACTTTTTTTTTTCCCCCCAGTTGAACTTAGTGATATGACACAAAAAATTTTACCTTTAAATGTGTTTATAAAGTCCAGGCTAAGAATTAGCATTTTTTTCTTAGCTCTACATGGTCAGGTGATTAAATATATTTTCCATCTGTAAACTTTCTATGAAGAGAGTAGAGGTAACTCATTTCCTATAATCAAAGTTGATCATCATGTTCAGAACAGAAGTACCTTTGAATTTGTGCAGGGCATCCAGCTGTCGCACAAGACTCTTCATGTGTTCCAATGAGCCTCGACAGTAGGCCTCAAGGATGAGACCAAACCGAATTGAAACTGAAGGTACATGCATCTCTGACCTTTGAAGAAAATAGTATTGAATTAGAGTCCATTCCTTTGTATTGGGAAGGGCATAATGTAAAAGTGCATTAAAAAAGAAAATCAAAACAAAGTAAATCATTTAAAATTAAATAAATTTACTGCTTAAAACCTATAATTCATTAGATTTGTCTCTAATGTAAGTTTTTTTAAGTTCAGGATTTGAGTTGCATGAATCACATGACTCCATACTGTTTTATGCTTTATTACTTTTCTATACAACAATGTAAGCTCATCTCTAACTCTAACCCTCTATGCAAACTCGATGCTTATATAACCTGTGACTAACTAGGCTAGGAGAAGAGTGGACGTGTATGGTGAGGGGAAGGAATGGGATAAAACAGATGCAATTAGGTGATATACAACACCTTCTCAAATCAGGTAAGCACTGGTTGATAAACTAATATGTTTCCTGGCATATAACACTCACCATAATTCTGAAGGGAAAATGAAAAAAATAATAATAATAACAATAAAATGTAGGTCACTATTACCTATAATATTGATGACACCCTCATTGAAAAAGTAGTAGAATTGAATGTGAGTTATAGAAGTACAAGTCTCTTAGCCCTGTGGTGTAGACTACAGGAATACTAACACTATATTCCCTGTGGTTCATAAAAGGCAACAAGGACAGAGCGAGGGGCCTGGGAAGAATTTCCTTTACATCCTCTCATATGAAAAGACAAGGCGCAGAGGGGGAGGGGTGAGTAATATCTTCACGAATCCTGACCTAAGATTTTTCAATAATAGAATGATGAAGTACAATTTAATCTGTGCTCTCAGCAATTCTGGATACATCAAAAATTATACCTTAGATGCCAAAAGAAGTAATGGCCAATGCGCATGTTCCTCAATGCACGGGTGAGGAGGAATTCCACTAGATGACAGTAGAGATGATTTTCATGTTTAATTGCCTGCACCAGTTGCAACAAGTATAGTAACAGGTCATCATCACTGTAAAGGCAAGGAAGCAAATCCATTTCATGAAGAAAACATACTACTGAGATTATAGATAACATTAAAATTTACTTACCTAGCACTTCCTGGAATCTAGTCTTTTTTTCACAAAACCCCAATGTATGTTTCAGTAATCTTTAAACTATTTTCACGTCTTGTTTTAATAAACATTTTCCATTGATAAATACAAAACAAAATCAGAAGTATTCACCTGAACCATACAAAATGCCAGACACACAATAGTTGAAATGATAAAAAAAAGAATAGTAAGGTTCAAAGAAATTATGCTTAACGTTCATTTACTTAATGGTTCACTAAGCCACACCCTTCTTAACCAGATAATCAATCAAATAATAATATACTAATATCAATAATAATAATATACTACCCACTATACGCCCACTAAATGACTAAATAAAAATGATGGACTCACCTTATATGGGTGAGGCACTCAACGGCAAAACTCCTGA
Organism: Metacarcinus magister; assembly: GCA_029783475.1. Lineage (NCBI taxonomy): Eukaryota > Metazoa > Arthropoda > Malacostraca > Decapoda > Cancridae > Metacarcinus > Metacarcinus magister. The sequence goes on from JAPQNM010000038.1 coordinate 12,348,772, forward strand.
CAGCAGGCTCAGCATAGGCATAATCAAGCAGCTCCAGAGCATGATCAGGAGATAGTTTTGGCCATTCCTCCAACACCGAGATCATTTCTGCCACCTGAGGCAATAATATACAATTCTCAGAACAAGAACTAACAAGAACTAGAACATAATGTATTTCATCTTGATGTGATGCACCTATCTACAACATCAATTTTAAATTACTTATCAACATTGTTACAATAACCTCAATATTACTGAGGTATTAATGTACATGTATTTCAATACAATACAGGCTATAACTAAAAATGGCTGAAATGATTAAGGTTCTAAAACCAGTTAAACTCATTAAAGCAGGTCACCATTATACAGAAGATATTTTCAACTTTGGTCTGCTCTCTAATCTTTGATGCTCTCTACCAACTCTCCATGTTATGCCAAGCCTTATTCTCTCTATTCCTCTTTCAAAAACTTCAGTGCCCAATGGAGAATGGAGAGAATAATGCTCAGTATAACATGGAGAGATAAAAAAAGAGCAAGTGAAAGTTGAAGATATCTTGATTACAATTATAAGAAAACATGAAAATGGGTAGGACACATTATGCTCCGAACAGATAATAGATGGACCACTAGAGTAACAGAATGCAACCCAGGGATGGTCAGAGGAGGAAGGGCAGACAGAGAACTAGATGGAAAGATGAATTAGGTAGTTTTGCTTGAGTGGCTTCAAATAGATGAGTGGCCGATAGGGATGTGTGGACTCAAAGAGAATGATGATGATGATGATTATACAGACATTGTTACCTGGAATATGCTGGAGGTGCATGTAGCACAGGGGAAGAAAATCCATTGGTTCTTCATTAAATTGGGTAAAAGGAAATATGGGGATAGGACAACATATCCTATATACTATAACTAGATTGAAACATCCACCTTCAAACACACCTCTGTCTTGTTGTCCCACTCAACACACTGCAGAAGCTTGGGCAGGAGGTGAGGAAGCTCCTGCCGACAAACATTTCTCAGTGACCACAATAGTTTGCGTTCCTGCTCATGTAGCTCAGTCAGGGGGTCACGCTCAGCTATTGCTTGGATCTCTTCCATCATTGCTGGGGTTGGTGTTGCCTTTGGAGAAAAAAGAATATTAACAGTTCTCTTTTCTTTAACAAACTATATATATTTCTAAGTAAAATACCAAATTATGAATGACATCAATGTTGGATTTAACAACATTGCAAAATTCATAAACAGGATTTTATCATTGATGTGTGTGTGGGTGTGTATTTACCTAACTGTATTTACGTAGTTGTAGTTTGTGTTTCAACTACATCTCGTGTCAATGTAAACTGTGTACATAGCTCTAAAACTAATCATGAGAACTGCTGCAACTCAAAGAATGATACTATTAACAAAGCATTGCAAACAAGAGCTCACCTCATCACTTTGTGGATTTTCCTTGGCTTCAGTAATGATCCTGTCCTTGGAAGGAAACATAATACTGGAGGTGCAGCTGAAGCGTGGGAAAGTGATGGTGAGTGTGACAGCCTGATCACGGTCAGGGTTGCTCACCAGTGTCCCCAGAGGGTTGGGCATGGCTTCTCCTATCTGGTCTTCTGAGATCTTCCATGCATAGAGGGACATTGCACCAGTCTTAAGCTGGTTTCTATAGTCAAAGACAGCTGTGTTCACCCAAGCCAATGGATTCTTGTACAGCTCCTGGAAACAAAAGTTTCAAAGTGAATTTCAATACATTTTAGTGATGATTATCTTATCAAATATTATACTACATATTTCACATCTAAGTTTCATCAAAAATTTCTTTCCACTTTCTTCAATTACATATTACAAGGGGGAATTGCACAAAATTCAATAAAAATGAACGAGTTTTGTCCAAGTATATTTTCATCAGAAAATAGTCAGCCACCATTATGCTATACGTTATAGAAATTTTACATCTACATCATTATGAAGGTACACTATTCCCTCAATCAATGACAAGGTTATTTACATAAAAACCAAATCCTAAACTGATCAATCATATACCGAAATTTTATTTCAATGGGATAAATAGGGAGGCATTCCAGACCTGTTTCTAATACTCCCTAACACACCCATACTTCATTAAATGTACATAAATATACACACGTACAGTTGAACCTCACCCCTTCATTTCCAACATACAGTAGGTGCCAAGCAAGCTCCATTTGCTTTGCTATTGACAGATGGTTAGTTGCCAGATTTGTCAACTCGTTGAAACGTCATAAAAATCATACAAACCCAAAAATTAAAGCCCTGTGTAATGCCAGTGTAGCTATGAATTACAAGAGTAATACATGGTCCCTCAGCCAAACTTTTCCATGAATTACAATGGATATTCATCAGTAATGAAGGGGTTAACATTGGGGTTAGGTTCCTGAAAACCTAGACTTTAAGTGTAACCAAAATCCTCTTAGGCTAGTCTGGGTTTACTGTATATGAATCCAAACCTACCGGTCTGCTGCCAATTGATGCCCGGGCCTTGGTCGCCTTGGCACTTCGGCTGACTTCATATATGGCCAGACAAAGCCGTGCATTTCTTGGAATGTTGCAGACATTAATGGGAAGAGTGAGATCCTCCTCCACATCACCACTTCCCTCAGAGATGCTTACTTCTTGGGTCACCTTTGTCTCACAAAGGGCTCTGCTCCCATGATACAACCCTGCCTCCACCAACACCTGTGAATATGAAACTCATAACTGATGTGATAAGAGGAAAATTATCAATGTTGCTGCTCTATCTAACATGAGCTCTCATTTTGGTGAAGGAAGAAGTGTGAAAAAAAAAGTCAATTATTTGTTGACTGACAACCTCCAATCTGAATAACCATATGCATTCTGCAAAGAAAGATCCACTGGTTACCTCACTTTCTTAAGTGAACTTTGATCATCCTCTCCTAGGGGTTTTCATGAATTCTTAGCAGTAATTTTAAACGGGGGCGCGTCTAATTTCCTACACCATGTATACTGCGCATTTCCTACAAAGCACATCTACAAATTTAGCAGATTTTATAGTAGTAACATATTTCCTACAGAGATACAACATATCTCCTACACACAGTAGGTGTAGGAGATATGCTTGACAATTGTTTTTGTGTAGGAAATATGACCACCTATGTGTAGGATCTGTGACAGTATGGTGCTTCTGTAAAGCACATTAATTAAAATGAAACTTTTTATTTCTCACTAAAACATATGTATACACAATGAAACATTAAAACATTAAAATGGAACTTTTTAAATGAAAACCTCAAGCCTGTCATGAATGGCAATACAACAAGCAGTCATGCTCGGTCCAGGAACAGTGGAGTATAAGGCTCAGAAATGCTGCCTGTCCCGGCAAAAGGAGAAAAACATAAGCTCGACTCTGAATGTGAACGATACTTGTCTCTCTGTTTTGGTTGCTCCATAATACTGTGCAGAAAGGACATAACAAGCTAAATACTTGTTGACTGGTCAAGGTCATCAGGATTGCTCTTATGAATATATATATATATATATATATATATATATATATATATATATATATATATATATATATATATATATATATATATATATTCATGAGTGCTTGTGACTATTCTCAAAACTATCCAATAACAAACAGGAAAGTGTAAGCTAAGAGTACCACAACTCACCTCAACTTGGTCATCAGTAGAAACTGTCATGTTACTGATGGCCCCAATGCGAAAGTGAAAGTCTTCACTAATGGACCACGAAGAGACAAACTTCTTTTTGCTCAGGGTTGTTCCAGAGAAGGAGTTTCTTATATGCTTTACACCTGGATCTTCTATTGGACCATATAAGTTTTCAATGTCAACTGTGAAAAAAACAAAGCCAATGTGCTTTCACAATAGTTGTAAACAATGGGTTAAAGATGTACACACTAAAAAATTGTTGGCTAAAAATAGGAATTTTGCATCAGTATGATGCATGTGTGAGTGTATGTGTGCGTATTTACCTAGTTGTAATATACAGGGCATGAGCTACACTCGTGTGGTCCTGTCTCCTTATCTAATCTACATTTGTCTAGTTTTTCCATATTACTTTTGCATATTCCAGTTTTGGTCTGATCATTGTAGTTATAATTTTTCTCATCCTATCTATCTTATTGTTGCCTCTAATCAGATTCTGGGCATGCACCTGAAATCTTAATAACCACCAAAGTTTCTAACCCACTAGAAGACACAAGTAAGTGAGATCCTGAGGTAAAACAAGACATGCCAAAACTGAGTAAATCTGAAGGAATTCTCTGCGTCTACATTGACCTTAACTGTCCCGGCATTACATTAATGTCTCACATATTACATAACTTATTTACTTTTACTTCCAGACTGTACACAATACATCTATTAAGATTGACTGATTTTTGTTAAGGTGCTGCAACAACATGGTCATATGTACTGCACATCTATTCAGAGATTCGGGGATGGATCTAATTTTAAAATGCCCTTCACAATAATAGGCTAGAGAGCAACCAGACACAACACGCACAGAAGCTGATTAGAGGCAAAGTTTGTTAAGGTTTGGCGGCTGCAAACAGTTACTTTCCATATCAATAGCCTGCGTAAAGACAAAAAAAAAATATATATATATAATAAAATAAAAAATAAGAAAATTGAAGTATGGTTTCTACTGAATAGGTTTTGCTTTTCCACCATTATAAAGTTTTCAAAATCATACATTGGGGACCAACTGCATAGCCTTTGGCATGCCTCCTTTCCACATCAAGAAAAAGTAGAGAGAGGAAATACAAAGAAAAATATAATGTTTTGAAATACATTGAAAATTCACATTAACTTACCTTGAATTGTCTTCCGATGTACAATGACTAGAGGCACTGAGGAACAATCATCTTGGCACACGTGTTCACGGACATACATGTATTGGGACAGGGGGACATCTGCTATGAGGTATTCCTCCCGGCCTGGAGTCTGCAATATGACAATATTTAATGATGGGCAAATTCAAATGTATTTACCTAGACTTCAAGGCCTCTGATATTGCCTTCACTTTACATTGTTACTGATCTACCACTGTACTTAACTCCTTCACCACAACTTTGAGTATTTGCATCTTGATTATATTATTTGCCAATTGATATACTATCTATTTGATATATATCATCATTGCCACCTGGCGTGAGCAAGATTCTAAATAAGCAAGCGTTAAGAAGATGTTTTGAAAGACCAATAAGCAAAAATTTTTTAAAAATGTGATAAAGGTAGTGGAAGAAATTTATAGAAAAATGTATAGAAGTCATGATAGGTAAAGTGAAGACCCCATCAAAGAAGCAATGAACCTTGAAGTAGCCTGAAATGACATCAAGAATTCAATAGGAGAATGAGCAAGAGTAAGGCAGGACATGAAGATGGCTTAACCATTGACCATATGAAAGATACAGGAGATTTTACAATGCTTGCAAATTTGCTCTGTACCAAAATCTTGAAAAAAAAACCCCACAATAATACTACATGCATGTACCCTTTACTTTATCTTTCCATCTTACAACTAGTCTTCCCCTAATCTTAGGATCCTCAATTTCACTCATATATACTTTCTTCACCAACTCTTCACTCTTTTTTCTCTCAAGATGACCAAATCACCTCAAAGTATTATTTTCATTCACTCCACTACACCTCACTTCAATTCATTTGCACAAGTTCCCACGCCACATCCTTCACACATACTTCCATCATTGGTATGATAAATAGCAAATGTTGAACAGATGTTTCTTTCACCAACCTTCAATACAAAATTTTCTGCGGGCTGTTCAAGGTCAAATGTGACAGCCAGTTTGGTTAAAGCTATGTTCAACAGCTCTCTCGTCTTCATATCAAATGAGACACGAAATGTATATGTGGGCTGCACCTGAAAAAGAAAGAAAACACAATCATACAAACAAGCAAGAAAACTTACTGACGCGTACATATCATACATACATATCCTCCATTGTCTCATATGTCCAAATATATACAAACACAAAAATATATACAACTGAAAAACCTGGTGCTCCCTGACACTCACCTCCATGGAAGTGTCAAACTGGACTGATAACAACAGCTGGTCCTCCTGAAGCCTGTCAGTGATATAACTGGCCAGTTGAGGATTGGTTGATATGCGTGCTGGATACTGGTACTGCACCTAATAAGCAATATTTCATTAATTATCAAACCTCCAATATTCTTCAATAAACATTATCAACTTTACCTTACACAAATGCTCTTTTTCCTTTGTGTTCTAGTTATGAAGATGCATCCATCCCTCATATCCCTTAAATGAAGTCTTACTGCATAAGAAACAATTTAAATTCCATTTCATAAACACTTGAAATGAATACACATACTGAATGAAAATAAAATTAATTACTGTATTTCCCAGCATTGAAGATTGAACAAATATATAAAGAAATCCTTTATACATTAATACATGGACAATCTTTATATGCTTGATTATCCAATCCTTACCCGCTCACTCCAGGTTAGGTTATTTCTTGATGCCACCACCTCATCACAGAGAGCTTTCATCTTCCCCCGGAACTCATTAACTTCTGGATTCTTTAAGGCATCAAATTTTTGGAGATCTGAAACAATATCAAAGAACATAATTCGTGAAGACTTGCACATAATCTCAGCATGGTCTGATAGCCTCCAGTAAGCCTACCAGCACTAAGGGTTAAGGATAGAAAAAAAAGAAAAAAAAGTTGGTTTAACTTGCAAATGCCTGTATCATGGTTTGATAATATCCTTTTTAAAATGCCAGAAAATGGGGCCGGCACTTTGAACCATTCAAAACAGAGCACTTTGAATATGGTTCAATGAGATATACAAGGAAAGTTGTTGGCTGCAAATTGATCACAAGCACTCTGGGAAAAGTAAATGCACAGAAGAAACAGAAAGAGAAGCTATCTAACGAAAGAAAGAGACCAGTTAACTCTATTGGCGAAGATAGTTCTCATGAGGAAGCTTTTTTTTTTATCCTTAACCCGTGGCCCCAGTAGACTTAATGGAGGCCTTAGATGGTACGCCTCCGCCCATTAGTAACGTGGGTTAGATTTTTTAAGTGACGCCTTGTTTCTTAATTGAAACATTTCTCATCATGAGGAATCAAATAGTTATGGAGAAGATTTTGATGATAATCTTATTGAAGATCAATCAGCAAAGTAACCACAGGAAGGTGACATTCATTCTAATCAAACTGAAACCTGAGAGTTCCAGTTGGGTATTTTATGTTGGCCAAATATGTTGAACAGCAACAGAAAATGGAGAAACATCACATGATGTTGATTTTTATTGCCAGTCGAGGAAATGTCGTGAAAAATTCATAAAGCCAGATTATAAGGACAAGTCATAAGTAATGATAGATGACATTGTGATGTGCTTACCCAGCTACAGATGGAACCAAAACGATGCAATCCATTATTCAATTTAGTGTAGAGTTAGACCAATACATATGTCAATAACTTAGTAATTGTAATTGTTAGCTGTTAGGATTATTATGCAAGGAATAAATTGGAAACTGTATATGAATTTTTCTTCTTAGAATGACACCAGTGGACATGGATCAATGTACTGCAAAGTAAAGTTCAATGTGCCCCACCCATAGGGCACATTGAACCAGTATACATATTTTCTTATTCACCAAATCCACCATGAAAATAACTGCGATATCTCAAAAAATTTACAAAGTATTAGTATAATATCTGAAATTTAAAATTGTGTATATTGAACAACGATCCCACTACATTATTTTTGAGTACAGGTCAAAACATGAAAACATGTCCAATGTGCCCCACTCTTCCTTACTGGAACCTTAAATCTAAGGATAAAGTACTTTAAGCCAAGAGATGAGAACATTCTCCAGAAACAAAACACATTCTCAAACATATTTACCTTTCCCAATCAGTTGACCAATTTGAAGATTAAGCCGCTTTTCAGTCTCATTACCCTTCCTCTCCACCACCTTCAGTATAAACATGAATGGGCTGATGTCCTGCAAGCACTTGGTCTCATCCATCAACTCAAGGGTCTCTGATTGGGGGCTGATACAGGCAAAGTGGTAAGAGGAGAGGTCGTGGAGCGTGCCAAACAAGGGAAACTCGCTGGCACGGTCCCATAGTTCCTGGAAAAAAAAACTTTTCATAACATTGTGTTGCTTACCAAAAGCACTCCATCCCATCCCTATTCTTCTTTTGATTTTTTTTTCATGATCTGGACATGAATCAATTTTCTGTCCAAAGTACATACAATTTTGGACACATTCTATTACTTTGTCATGTAATTTTATTTCATGGTCTAGTATGTAATTGTTGAGCATCACCTTAGTTTTTTTCATATTCATCTTTCAACTCACTTGTCTTTGTGCAACTGCAGAATCATCTGCTGTAGTTCATGTATCGATTTGTTCATTAGAACAATATCATCAGCAAATTTAAGATTATTTAGATATTCTCTATTTATCTTAATGCCTGTCTCTTTCCAATCCAAGTTCTGAAAAACTATCTCTAAAACTGCCATGAACAGTTTAGGAGAAATAGTGTTGCCTTGTCTGACTCCTTTCTGCGTTGGAATTTTCTCGCTGACCTTATGTAGCTTTATAGTGGCAGTGTTTTCCTTATAGATGTCTTCTAATATTTTCACATATATTTCCTCTACCACCTGTCTCCTGAGTACTTTCATATATTCTCATGTTTCCACTGAGTCAAAGACTTTTTCATAATCTATGAAAGCCATGCTTAGTGTATTCTGCATATTTTTCAACTACAGTGGAGTCACTCATCTAACGCATTTGGATCTAACGAATTCATATCTAACGACCCTTTTGAAGCTCTACCCCACCTCCAATCTAACGATCCAAAATTCAGATCTAATGGCAATTATTCCGGGCACCCGGGATCGAATTTCAAACTTCCCGCTGATCGCTGAATTTATACCGCACCCCAGCGTCCCTCCCTCCCTCTCCAGCACCCTCCCTCCCTTATCGTCACTTTCAGTGAGAGAGAGAGAGAGAGAGAGAGAGAGAGAGAGAGAGAGAGAGAGAGAGAGAGAGAGAGAGAGAGAGAGAGAGAGAGAGAGAGAGAGAGAGAGAGATATTAGTATCTATAAACATTTTCCTTCCGTCCTATATATAAAAAATAAATAAATAAATAAATAATTAAAATACAATATTTATATAGTGTTTAATATTATAGTAATGATAAAATTGAGTCTATATTCGTGTTCTTTACCCTTGAAAACCTATATATATAAATTTTCATGAGATTCTGAGATGTCAAAATTTTCATGAAATTAAAAACTATGAGGTTTACGTAAAAGACTTATAGAATAGTAGATAAAGAGCAGGAGACGCTCGTTCTTTTGAGCTATAGTAGAATGAAAGTTTTCTAACATTAGGTGTGTGTGAGTGTGTGTGTGTGTGTGCGTTTCAACACTCTTGAATTTGGCAATACTTGCACTATACCATGTACCTCAGACTCACCTCTTTAATTTCCTCAAGTGAGACACTGGTGCTCACTTTGTGTTGTATAATGATGCTGTTGGGCATCAAGAAGTCCACTTCAACTGTTGATGGCAGGCTTGAGTGAGCTCTGAGACCCATGTTATCCATCATCCCTACCCCTGGGACATTGCAAAAGGGAAGGGGGAGTGGCCGTGGTCTTCCTATGGCCATATTTCGATAGTCTCCACCACCACCTGGTATTGGAGAGGAAAAAGGTAAACCTTCCTATCTCTGGTCCATGGTCACACTTTAGATGACTGTAATTCCAAGAAGATAAATTTTACATGTAAGAATTCTAGGGTTTGGAGAGATGAGATAATGAAATTTATAACAAAAATATGAGATGGAGGGAAAGGATGTACAAAAAATATTACATATGCATTTCATGAGATACTATTGGTGTGACAATATGTTCAATATGTTACACAAGAACACCAAATGTGGTATAGACAAACAGTTGGGTAGAATCCAATGGGGAACAACACAGCTAAGAAAAATAAGTAGAGGGATAGCACAGTCATGAGGAACAAAACAAGCAGACCATGTTAGGGCAGTGGAAATGTGACCAAATATTGCTTAGTCAATATATAATTGCTTGTTAGGCCGAGTTATTATAAAATAGCAAAGCTTCTTCTTTTCCTGCAAGCAGTGTGACTATGCTTCTATGGTATTCACTATAGAATTAGTATATTTTTTCTTACTCCTTATTTACACAATTTTGATGTCTCATGCACATAAAAACATTTTTCCATAACATGGTGAAGAAATAACGATCTAATTTACCCCTAAATATGTATTTTTGACTGTTTGTGAATACCATGAAAATTATTAAATAATATTTTAACTTGATTTAATTTAATAAATTCTAGCATATGCACACATGCAGGTAAACACAGACACACACACACACACACACACACACACACACACACACACACACACACACACACACACACACCGCTCCCTCCTATGGTTCAATTCAATGCGTGTCAGTAATGACAGCTGATGGACATAAATAAACCAACCTAATGTTGGTCCCCAAGGCAAATAGATAAGAGATTATGTACCTGTAATACCAAATATTTATGAAAGTAATTGATTATACCCTGTACTGATTGATATTTATTACTAACATTATAAGTATGAGCAACTTCTGCAACAAAAAATCTACTCTCTAATCGTCATGAGAATGGGCAGATATTTCCATATAATTTTTAGCAATTACCACAATATTTGTATGCACATTCTTAAGCTCATGTCTTTCCTGAGACTGAATGCAGAAGCACAATTCCTGAACTAAGCTGCTTCTGCTAGTAAGATCCTTGTGTTAAAATACCACAAACACAATTACAAAATTATATAAATGAATAAATAAGTAAATATAACAAAATTAAAAGATAATATAATATCCCTAAAACAAACTAAAAAAAAATTATGAATCCTAATACCTTATAATATAAACTTGAACCTGTAAGTAAACTGTACCAAAATAAATATATAGTGTTCAACACTGAACTTTGACTATGAAAGGAAAATGAGATAACCATGGTTTATCTGATGAAAAAACAAACAAATATACTGAAATGTAAAAGAATATAAAACTGGCACATCAGGATAAAAATCCCCCAGTTTGAATAACACTATTCTGAGTGGTCTCTTACAAAATTATTCCAAGAGTAAAGTGCTTTCACATTGGAATCACTATTGATCATTGAAAGATTCTGACAAGGAAATAAAAGTTTAGCTATTACCAAAATATTATGCGTAAGTGAACATAATCAGAAAAGATGACTCAATCATACAACTAATGAAAATTGGAAAAAAATCACCTGAAAACTGCATAAGTTATATCAGCCTCTACCATAATCGCTAGGGAATCAATCATGTTCAGCATCAATAAATTGTACTAACAGATTCAATCGGTCAATTAATCATTCATTCAATAAACCAGTTCATGGGAAAAGTGCACAAAGTAGAACAATTGAATGAATATATCACAAACCAATCCCTGTTTGTGAACACCCAAGGCATCAGCCACAGTGCAGCAACAGCAGCAGCACCAACCCAAGTCACAGGACAACAGGACCATAAGGAGGGAATAGAAGACTGAGGGGAGGGAGGGAGTAGGTGGTTACATTGGCCAATAGAAAATTAATATAGCATATCCCAGGATACACCCTGTGTAATTCCATAAAATGTAGCAGGCAGATCAGGAGAAATTATAAGATAATGTGTATGATATCCCAGGGCACACTTTATGTACTTCTATAAATGTGAAGCAGGCAAATCAAGAGAAATTATAACATGTATATGCAGGTCCATGATTCCTTTTATAGGAGTATGAAGTTTTATATGTGCAATAAAACTGAGCTCAGACCACTAAAATAAATATTCTATGCACATTTAAGACAAAGCATTTGCAAGCTCCACTAGTCTACATAAAGCAGGGTATGATCATACTTGCTTCACTATACAACTTACCCTCAAGAGAGTTAGGCACACTCACTGTGTGTCTCCGTACAGACCTTTCCCCAGCCAAGTATTCTTGACTAAAGAAAGCCTCGTGTAAACTTGTCTTCCTCATCTTTGTGTAGAACAAAACAATAATTATCAAGTGCTATGAGTTCCCCTCTTACATGCCCCAGTGAACAAAAAAAGCACATCATTTTGTGCCTTAGAAAGTACTAGCCATGAACAAGCTACATTAGTTCAACTTAAAACAAGCCATCATTAATTGTCCTCTTTATATAATTTGATAAATTTTCCCTCCTGTTGACCAGAATGTTTTACTTCTTCATAATCACACACACACTTGCCGGATCATTTATCAGGACTTTATACTACTGCCTTTCAAAATAATATATATTATGTTACATCTGTTAACTCACAGATAGTAACAAACCATTAATAAAGACTAAGCGTCATTGGCAGATGACCATTAGGTCAAACTTCCTCAGGTAATCATTTTCTCACTTTCTTAGAAGAGGAAAATGGAGGAATTATATGTATGATTCTCTCTCTCTCTCTCTCTCTCTCTCTCTCTCTCTCTCTCTCTCTCTCTCTCTCTCTCTCTCTCTCTCTCTCTCTCTCCCATTCCTGACCTAGCTGAGAGCAGACCTGTTGACTGTAGCTCCCTAAAGATAAATGTTGTTGTCAACATAAACAAGATCAGTGATCTTTGTATTGCCAACAGATACTTCACAGTGACTTTGGTCAACAACTCTGCCGAGTACCCATGAGAGCAAGTAATGTCGTTACGCACATATGCACAACAGCCAGCTTTGGATTGAAAATGAGGATAGAGAAAGTAGGAGGGAACAGAGAAGGGGCTGCTGTCAGTAGCCACAGACAACTGTGTTTCAGTTACGAAGAGAAGATGAGGTTTCGTGGAGGAGAGATGGTGTTCCACAGATTGGAAATTAGACCTAAGGCCACGAATGTTGCAGAAATCAATAGAAAAAGTATTAGAGGAAGTGTCAAGACACCCAAGGTCGTCAGCTGAAGGGCAGTCCGACCTGGGGACATTTGTGATCCCCTCCCCAGATGGGAACTCCGCGGCTGGGTGTGGTGAGGCCATTTTAATAAATTTTGAGTTGAAGAGTGTAAAAGTGTAAGGTGCATGTAGAGTTATGTAAGTAGTAGTAGAAGTTGTCTTTAGAGGGCAGGCTGCAGCTGCTCTCTTGTGTAAGTGAGACACTAAGGGAA
>JAPQNM010000038.1:12364486-12446986 GCA_029783475.1 Metacarcinus magister
TTAGATCACCTTATCCTATGTCTTCTTTCTGGATAATATGTAGAAAGTTAAAGCATCCCATAAATCATAACTTACAATTACACCTCACCTCAATGCTGAATTAGGCATACAAAAATCCAACTCCCAATTCAAGCTCTAAACACCAAACTGCCTCTCAACAAATAAAACAATTCAGACGGTGATGCTAACAAACAAATAAAAGCCTCATGCAATGACATAACATAGCACAATTAACTTGTTATAGAGCCAGAGTTGACTCTACACCTGTGAGGGGTGTCAGGCCTAGCCACACTCACAGTGGCACACTCATTTTAGTTGGTGATGGTTGAGAAATAAAAAGCAATTCACATATTATAAGCTTTGAAATAAGATTATGTGAAATGCAGCTACATAATAGCCTTTAGGTGTCAAAAGCTTTACAAGCATTATGCACGTGTCAGGTCATATCAACTACCACAAATAAAATCACTGGGTGAGACCTTATTTTCTGTATATTGATAAATTCATCGACACAACTTTCCTTCTCAATGGACAACTAAAATCAGTGACAATTATCACTGCATATTCAATTAAGTAAAAAAAAAAAGTACATGTTATTTTGTAAAGCTTTTCACACTTGGTACTGATTTGGGTTAGCAACGTGTTAGCTAATTCAAAGATGAAATTTCAAATGTAACACAAAATGTTCTCAAAGTAATATATACTGGTATGAAATACCTAATTCAAAGAAAAATAAGACTGAAGAATAATAGTGAAAAAGTAATACAACACCATATCTGCTGCTACTGTAAGTTTATTATTTTCCATTTTCAAAAGATAATGAATATCATGTGTTATATATATAAAAAAAAAATTAAAAAAAAATGCCAGTCCTAATGTGTCTTACACCTGAATTTAACTTACTGCAGTCATTTCAACATCCACTAGGTATGCATATCCAACAAGTACAATGATGGTGTTCTGAAAATATTGAGACTAGCCTACAACTGACACTCAGATATGACTATGCATAATATGCAATACATTCAAAGTACAATTTTAAATTTCTACAATAATAATAAGTGATTACGCTAAGTACTTACGGCACAAAGTGCATTCATGTAACAAGTCTACACTGGTGCTTCTAATTCATGCAAATGACAAGTATTCTTTCCTTAGTTGTGGCTACAGATTCATCCAAGTAAAAAAAAACAGCTTCTTAACATTTTAAGTATATATCTGCTATTCTTTAATTTTTAACCAATTCTCATAATAGAAGCGACCTCTGGATTTGCAGCAAGAAAATTATAATAAACAAAGACTCAAGATGCCTACCTTTATCCTTTAAAAAGATGGTGGAGGGGATGTTTGCCTGACACTCAATGGTCAAGGTGTTGTCCAAGTAGGTGCAGAACACATACCCCTAGCGGGGGGCTTCACTCCACCGCAGAGATGGCTTGCTTTAGTCACACTACACACATGGCACCAGGAGGCTTAGTGGAACTAAATGAGACTCCATCCTCTACACCAAGAATCCACTTTTGTCTTTTATTCAGCAGCATGCTAGAGGCAGTTGAATTCTCTGGTAGAAACACTACCTCCAACTTTCATGGTTATACCCTGTGAAAATATCATGAGATTCAGGGAATATTGACTTACGTTATCAAATACTTTCTTAGCTTTATTAATTGTTCTTTGAAAGACAAAATTATATACCCAACATCCTCACTGAGGTCACCAGACCTATGACGAGTAGAGGCCCACCTCATATGTGCCAAAAACATGCAGAATCAACCAAAGTAAAGCAAATAATTAGGTAGTTTTGTTTTACTCACCTTGAAAACATACTCCTAATAACGTCTTAAATGAGCATGAAGACACCACTTTTGGCCAACGAAACCCTTAAAGCTTTGAAACATACAATTCGAAGCTTATTTCTGTGTTTACACACTGAATACTGCAGTTGTCGCTATATTTACAGCGGAAAACAAAATACAACCAAGGCGAGATAAATTGTAAACACTATAAGCGTTACAAGTTTAGCAGTAAAATAAACAAAACACCATCGCATTCAAGATGAAAAGCTCAACAAAATTACTAACCAATTATCTTAAAGAAAATAAAGTACTATCCGAACTTTTATCCAAGAACTCTTAATCCAAATTTCACCCGATAATTTTTAAATGACCAAAGTGGGATATCAAGATTTTACCAACTATTATGATGTAGTTGTACAGTTACTACAACTACGCTATACTACTTTTTTGACAACTACTACTATAAACTCTCTCTCTCTCTCTCAAAGCTTATCCATATCCTTACAGCTATATATGAATACACATGTGAACGTACCGATACAAAAAAACTGGAAGACTGAGATGGAACAAAAGAAGACTTTGGAATGGTTCAGAGAGAAAAAGGCGGACTAAGGCCCACTCCTGTTTTATCTTGAATGGGGACATTGACGTCGAGCTCAGACATTCCAAAGCCACCTCATTCGCAGATGACACAAGGGTTACTCGAAAAATAGAAACAGAGGAAGACGTGGCCATGCTTCAAGAGGACCTAAACTGACTGATGGACTGGGCAGATAAAAACAACATGGTAATGAATGAAGACAAATTTGAACTATTGAGATATGTCCCCCAGGAGGACATCAAAGAGAACACCAGCTATTTACCAGGTCAATGAGGAAGCAATCGCATCAAATGAACAGGTGCGAGACCTGGGAGTGATGATGTGCTCTGATGGAACCTTCTCTCACACATCAGTCATATCACAAGCATTGCTAGCAAGCTTACAGGATGGATGCTCAGGACCTTCCATACGAGAGATAGAACCTGTATGGTGACACTGTGGAAGGCCCTAGTCCTCCCAAGGCTAGAATACTGCTGCCAGCTTTGAACTCCCCACAACACCGGGGACATCATCAAACTAGAATTCCTACAGAAGACTCTCACAAGCAAGATATGGGGTCTCCAACATCTTAACTACTGAGAGCGCCTAAAAGAGGCTAAGAGCTTCGTCTTTACTCCCTCCACAGAAGACGAGAGCGCTACCTGGTGATCTATGTTTGGAAGACCCTTGAAGGACTTGTATTTGACGTGGGGCTGGAGATCAACAACCACATCAGGAAGGGACGACTATGCTACATCAAAAGAACGGAGGCTACTATACAAAGGATGAAGACAGTCGCCCATAAATGGGACTCGTCTCTTCAATGTTGTCCCGAAGGCAATCCGGGAGCTATCTATGTCACGACGGACTCCTTAAAGCACCAACTGGACAGATGGCTGAACACAGTATTGGACGAACACCAGTATACTCCCATTGCACCCAACTCGCTAACAGATAGGCGGAACAGCGAAGGCCCACCTTAGCTGCGCTTTCACCTCTCAGAGAGCAGTAAACAAAGTAAGGTGGTATGATGGAAGCCTAGCTAAGGCTGCAGGGCACAGTGTATGGATGTGAATGCAAAGTGTGCCAGATTATGACATAAGAACATAAGAATATAAAGAAGCTACAAAAGTCCCGGAGGCCTGCACTAAGTAGTTCCTGTGACATGATAGGATGAGACGGTAAAGCATGTGGTACTGGAATGTGAGAACTGAGAAGTATGACCGTGACAGAAGGGAAATGATGCAATGTGATTCTGACAGAAATGGGACGTGAAATGATTGAAAGAACTGGAAGGGAATGGATGTTGTTGTTACTAGGACTGTGTGGGGAGACGAGTGCAAGGATGATTGACGTGGTGAAACATTTATTTGAGAAAATGTGGTATGCGAGGTCTAGACACTAAAGCATGAACAGATAATATGTTTTTTTTTCTCCATTTGTGTTTTTCCTTTTTTCCCCTCACAGGAGTCGCCGCTACAAAGGCTTGACTTGTAAGAAACTACAAATTTGTTTGGTCAGAGGCGGATGTTTGAGTTGCCCCCAAAACAAGTCACCTGTGGAACCAAGATCAAAATGTATGTCTTTGTAACGGATTTCTTCCATTCTTTACTTGATTGTTAATATATGTGTGGTCCATGATATCTGTGCATTGACAGTAAAATAAAAATGTTACCAAGTGCGGCACTTAGAGTTGATTAACATTTGTAGTGTAATGTATCAATGTTTTAGTAGTGGTTCAGCAGTATCATTAGTGATGGCAGCCTTCCGTGCAGCGTCTAGCAGTGCTTCTCGCATTGCCCAAACTCTAAGTGGGCGTTTGCATCAGCAACAAGTGGGACTCGCCACCTCCTCTGTCATGGTAGTTAAATACAGACGCATAAGTATAATTTCTAAAAAGTGACATGGGATAGGGAAAGGTGGGAGGTATCTACTAGGCCGGTCACTTTTTAACTGATCTAACCGGTAAAAGTTTCCGGTAATTCTTTACTCCAGGGCAACACGGTCACCATGTTGTTTTGTTAACTTTCCAATGGCACTTATTTTCTAACCTAACTAAACCAAACTAAATCATTATATGAGAAAAGGGTATTATTTTACATCTTCACCATAATGCTCTAGAGAATTCAGGGTTATATATTTGCATTACCTGATGCATTTTGAGAATGTTTTCTTAATTACATTTCCGTCGCAAATTCTTAGTTAGTGAGATATTCAATGTTTTCTGTGAGACCTTCACCATAATGGCGTTTGTTTACGTCTCCATCTTCAGACTGTATCTCGTCCAACACCCTACTTTTGGTCATAGAGAACATTTGATAGCTTCTATATTAACCTAACCTATATTAACCAAACCTTATCCTACATTGACAAATAACAGAACCTTGTTCAAACAAAACTAAACTTTACTTTTCGAAGATCAGGTCTCACAGAAAATATTGAATATCTCACAAACTAAGAATTTGTGACGGAAATGTAATTGAAGAAAACCTTCTCAAAATGCATCAGGTAATGCAAAAATATAACCCTGAATTCTCTAGAGCATTGTGGTGAAGATGTAAAATAATACCAAAATAAAGTTTAGTTTGGTTTAAACAAGGTTCTGTTATTTGTCAATGTAGGTTAAGGTTTGGTTAGGTTAGGTTAGGCTAGGTTACATTAATATAGAAGCTATCAAATGTTCTCTATGACCAAAAGTAGGGAGTTGGACGAGGAGCAGAGGCAAGACGCAGATGTAAACAAACGCCATTATGGTGAAGATCTAAAATTTTACCGAGAAAAGAAGAGGGTAAATCTGAAGAACAACGCCTCCAAACCTATCAGAATATTTTTTGCTGTAGTACACAGGATGCTTACTGTACATCTGTGAAGGTTTTAGTGAGCGATTGCTTCCTTACTTAGGTTAGGTTGGGGAGAGCAGATGGCCTAGCCCCCCGGGTCAGTTCAGTTTAGACTAGGATTGTGTCGTTGGGGGGATCCGGTTAGGTTAGGGGAGTCTGGGGGGGATGTTGCCCCCACTGGTCAGTTTAGTTCAGGCAACCGCTCACTAAAACCTGTAAATCTGCATAACTACTGCTTGTCCCCTATCTTTTTCCCCCAACCTATCAGGTAATAATCATAATTAAATCATGTGATAACCTAAATGGTGGGTAAGCGCCCCCCCCCCTTAGCTAACTTACCTTAACCAAAGTTTTTGGTTGAAATTAAGTGTAGCTGACTTGCCACACTCTTCTTAGTTTTTGGAGTCAACCACAAGTTTGTGACGAAAGCACAGTTCAAATAGCTCACTTGCTTTTCCTTATACGTAGCAGCAAAATCGAAAATCCTGTATAACATGGAGTGCAAATTTCCATGATGGCGGCTTTGAATGAATTGATGAAATTACCTGTCATCTACGTCTCTGTTCAACAAAGCCACTTGAAGAATTCTCACAGAACTTTACCATATTCTCAAACAGAAGGTCCAGCCTCTTCCTCGTTATCTTCTCTCGAGAAGTCAGTTGGTGAAGGTTGCCTCTATCGCTCATTGAGTGGGTGATACAGGATTAGTGCGTGAAAAAAGAAGTGGTGGAGGTGGCTGTTTTCCTGTGCCTTAATAAACAAGAGTCTTGGTCGATACTTGTAAAGGAATTTGTTCTTGATTCCAGGCCTTTCTACCCACTCCTTAAGTCTCGCCAGAGTCGCTCAATGTTCTGCATGTGAATGTCAGGGTTTTCGGGATGCACAAAATTTTGAGAGTGGATTATCATATAATGGGTGTTCTAATTTGCTTGGTTCAGACTACAGCACACTATTAGCAGACTATAGTTGAAATTCTCTTGTGTTTCATCAATGTGTAAGCAGTGTAAGGTTGCAAGGTGTTACAGAATACTTTAACTTTGAGGATACTAACAATCAGCACCTCTGCCAGTGTTGTAGACATTAGTTTGGCTCATTGCTAATTATTGAAATTATTGCTTTCTTTTCCTTCCATCAGAAAACCAAAGTAGGAAAAGCAAAGTTCAACAAGGTAAGAGGCTGCTTCCAGGGGCAGCAGACTTCATGGTTTGAACATAATCACCTTTCCGCATGGTTAGATTAACAATAAACTCACTCACTTTATACACTGATAGATGAACCCTTTACACACATGCATGCCATTTCTGTTATTGTTTATTGCCACCCTTAAATGATACTTCTTTGGAATGAGTTAGTTTCATATATAGTGAAAGGCATCAATTTATGTTGATGCCAACTGGAGCCTAACCAAGTACTATTATAAATAGCCTAGCTGATAAGTGGTTGAATGGGAAGAGCGTTCGATTGCTTTCATGCATTATTTTTCCCCATTGGTGATATGTAGCTGTAATTGTATAAAACATAGTATAATATTGATATGCAATAATAGCCTAGTTAAAAAAAAGTGATTAATAGTACACAAAAACAAATAAGGCAAATTTTGTTTAGTTGTTGCATGCGTCCCCCTAAAAAAAAAAAAATTGGACCAAAGATGAACACGAAAAATTAATAGAAGATACTCTCCTTATCTATATTTGTCCAGTTTTCTTTCAGTTATTGTACATTCTTTGCCATTATCACCTCTTCCTTCTCTCCATACCAAGTATTTATACTTCTTTGAGGAAAACTGTACTTTTTTGTATCGTTCAAGCAAATACCTTTTTGCAATTTTTTCATACTGTCCCTTCAAATATCTAGCCTCTCCTTTTCTTTCCATTATTCAATATTTTCTATCTGTTTCCTCAAGATTGTTCTGCAATTTATATATTGTAATTTAGTCTCCTCTTTCCCTTGTTTCTTTTAGTGTTGTCAGTTGCATTTCTTTTAATCTTTCCTCTTATGTTAGGTCTTCCAAATCTTGTATCATCTTAATTGCTATTATCTGTATTCTTTCTTTTTTCTTGTACGAGGACCATATTACTTACTAATGCATGTTCCAGTTTTAGTCAAATTACCGCACTGTAGTAAGTGAAAAGCCATCCGTATATTTCTTAGCATTATGAATGTGTCACCAAATGTTTTATTTATATGTTTTCCTGTATTACCACTCCCAAATTTTTTTTTTGATGCATCCATTTTCATTAGTATCTGCTGTGTCAATATATATTTCATGGAACGATTTTCTTATTCATTAACACAATGGTCTCAGGTCATCTTGAGGAGTTGCATCAGCCAAGTGCAAAGAAAAGTCCTTGTAACTGCTCATTATTGAAGTCACACTGTATTAAATGATGCACTTCAATAACAAAGAGTTCCTTCATTTTCATTGTTTGTATCGAAGGGATGCCTATGCTGACAGTATGCACCACAAGAAGGTGAGGACGGGCTGAACTACTACCTTGGAATGGGTAATAGTAACATTTTGTCTCATTCAGAGCACCTATAGGCCAATTGTTCCAAATTCTGTAATCCTAAATTCAATTATTTTAAAATTGCCTTATTATGGCTAATCACTGAATAAATTTTAATTCTGATGTCAATAAAAGTCAACATGAGACAAACATGTCAAGATGAAGCAGTATTTAGAAGGAAAGAGGAGGTTGTATTAAAATTCCTTAAATGGGTCATAGTAATATCAGTGTTGACCACCATCCTCAAGGTTAATGCTGCATATATGTACTCTAACTAGTTCCCTTCCCTCTTCATCCCACCAGGCTGCCAAGGAGGGTGTTCGCAAGGAAAACGACACTTTTGGTGAACTTGAGGTGCCGAATAGCAAGTACTATGGTGCCCAGACTGTTCGCTCCGTAATGAACTTCCCCATTGGAGGAGAAAATGAACGTATGCCGGTAAGGTGTGTGTGTGTGTGTGTGTGTGTTTGTGTGTGTATTTACCTAATTGTAACATACAGGTCCTGAGCTACACTCATGTGGTTCTGTCTCCGTCTTTGCCATGATCACCTCTTCTTTCAGTCCATTCCAAGTATCTAAACTTCTTTATGTTCAAATATTTCCTTGAAGCTAATTTTATCTTTCTCTTTTTCTTCTCTTCAGCTTTTCACTTAATTCATAAGTATATCTTTAACTTTATCTCTAATTTCCTGTTTTGCCCCACTTTGGGTCTTCTTTAAATCATCATTTTTTCTCATCAAAAATGTCTCAGTTTCCTTTATCCTCTCATCATTTACCTTCTTGAGGTTGTCTATTTCAATCTTCAAATAACTCTTTCCTTATACTAACTACCATTCATTAAGATTTAACTCAACGGCGTCCATCCATTGCTACAACTTCTCAACTGATTCTTTTCATCTACTCACCTATTTCTTGACACTCTTCATCTCTATCCTTGCTCTGTCTTCTCCCTGTTGTTGTTGTTGTTGTTGTTTGTTTTTTTTTTTTTTAAACAGGCTGATCTTAACAAATTATAAATTCTGTTAGTTTAAGGGGAACTTATTTTTATCTATATATGACCTCTTTCCTGAGGCATCTATATATCTTTTTAAAGCTACTACACACTATATATATAAAATTCTCTGTAATCTCATTATGGTTTTGGCAATATCCACATCATCTTGAGTAAAACCTTTCAATCTGTGTGATCACAACGATCCTTCCGATGGTTGAATCTTCTTTTTTTCAATTATCACTTAACACAATGGACTTTCCATAGTTATGGCCTTCCCCAAATCACCTTTCTCTACCTTCCGGACAGGACCATTATTCATCAAAGCTCAGAACCCCAAATAACTATAACAAAAGGCCTGTTTTGCAAAAAAAAAAAAAAAAATCTTACCCTAATTCCTTCTACAGCTCCCTGTGATCAAGGCCTTTGGTATCCTGAAGAAGGCAGCAGCACAAGTTAACAAGGAGTATGGCCTTGATCCTAAGATCTCTGATGCCATCTCTAATGCAGCAGATGAAGTCATCAGTGGTCAACTATATGAGGACCATTTCCCACTGGTCATCTGGCAGACGGTAAACATGTGTATTTTTTGTAATTAAGTAGATATTTTGATGCTTTACTTACATAGTATAGTTGAACCACTTTTTGGTGATGGTATTACTCTGGTATAAAATTATGATAAAAGAAACTCACCAAACTAATATTTGTATGATGAATAATACAAATTAATATGCATCTTCTAAGTTATTTATTGATCCATTTTTAACTGATGACCCTTCCAAAACTAGTGTTATGGTATGGAAATGGAGAGAGTTTCCAGAATTAACTCTGCCCTATCATTATCTTTAATGATCTACAGTCAGAAAAAACATCTACAATACATATCATTTTTGTGTACTATCAAATTTTCAAATTTATGTCGTTGAAATAATTATTGCTTGTTTTCTCCACAGGGCTCAGGTACACAGTCCAACATGAACACCAATGAGGTTATTGCCAACCGTGCTATAGAAATGATGGGAGGTCAACTTGGCTCCAAGACACCTGTCCACCCCAATGACCATGTTAATAAGAGCCAGGTAACTCCAGCACTACTTCTCTGTGCATTATTGAAATAAATACTGCATAGTTTGACCTAGAATGTAGCTTCCTGATGATGACTGGGTAAAAGATGTTATTAAATTTGCATTATTATCATCTTTGACACATTGCCCCTTCTGTGGGATCAACGATCAGGGATTACCATAGCAGAAAGAGGCAGTAAAAGGGAAGGTATATGAAATGAAAGCAAGGAAAGCTGCAGAGTTGGTTGGGTGTATTTACCTAGTTGTTTATCTAATTGTAATATACAGGGACTCATGTGACTCTATCTCCGTATCTATATATAGTATTTGTCCAGTTTTTCCTTCAATTGTTGTACAAACGTCAGAAGATTATGAAAAAAGGTGAGTTATATTAATCTTTATATTTTCAATAACCAAAATCTTTAAATTACAGAGTTCCAACGATACCTACCCCACAGCCATGCACATTGCTACAGCTGTAGAGATCCACAACACTCTTCTGCCTGGGCTGGTTGCTCTTCATAAGGCACTGGAGGAAAAGTCTAAGGAATATGCAAACATTGTGAAGATTGGCCGAACTCACACACAGGTAATGCAGGCTAACTAACATTTGCCTCTAAAGATATGACCTACTTAAGTGTGGTGACAGTTTCAAATGTAAGTTATTGCATTTTCTAATTAATTGTAGTTTTATAAGATTATGTTATTTATGTGCATCTCTAAGGCATAGGAAGTTAAGGACTACTGGGAAACTCTATTTAGGTTTCCTAGCAACTTGAAGCAGACCACATGGAACAACGAAATAAGATTTAAGAAAAAAAAATTGTAAGATTCACTTATGATCATTAGAAACATATGAAAGCAAGTTGTGAAAGGCCAAAAACACCAAGGGCCATCGTGTATCTATACCAACAATGGCCGTCTTGCATATACAGTATCAAGATAACAATCTAACATACTGTTGATTTTATATTTTAGCATTATTGTAATTTGTAATCGTTATCTAATAATTTATAAACATATACTTAATTATGGGGACATCTGGGAACTATTGTATGAATGATGTGGCATGAGATGGAGAGAAAGAAGAGTGAAGAGATTGTGGAGAAAGTGTATGCGAGTGAAATTGAGTGTCTTAGGAAGGAAGGAATCCCAGTTGTAAGATGGAAAGATAGGGTAAAGGAGTACATGCATGAAAGATGTGCTGATAGAGATGGAGGGCTTGAACAAGCAACTAGGGAGTATGTGGAAGGGAGAGATGGAGGCTATTATTCCATGGCCATATCCTCACGGGATATTTTCAGAGGGAATCTGTGGCACAGTGCTCCGATCGTGACCTAACGGTTGTGAGTTTGATCCTGGCGCACGGTAATTTAAGTTGGTGAGAGGAGTAACGCTCTCTCGTTAATCCTAGCAGAGCTATATGGTCTAGAGTTACCAAGTTTGGGGGTATTATTTAATCACCTTTTATTCTCAGAGGGAATGATGTGTCACAAACTATAAATATATAGATATCACAGAAGGGTAATGTTGATATATAAAAAAAAATGTCTGATACTCTGTTCATGATGGTTTCTCAATATCACAGGATGCCACTCCCCTCACTCTAGGCCAAGAGTTTGGAGGTTATGCCCAGCAGATTGAGTTTGGAATTGAGCGGGTGAAGGGATGTCTGCCCCGTGTGTATATGCTTGCTGCTGGTGGTACAGCTGTGGGCACTGGCCTCAACACTAGAATTGGGTTTGCTGAGAAAGTGGCTGCCAAGGTACTGTAATCAAGTTGGGGGAATATATGAATTTATTGCTTTTATATGTGTTTACAATCCTCTGTTCCTTAAGTCCAAATTTAGTTATTATTTTTTTTTTTTCTTCCATACCACTCAGGTGTCAGAGCTGACTGGACTGCCATTTATCACTGCTCCCAATAAGTTTGAGGCACTGGCAGCTCATGATGCCATGGTTGAGGTGTCGGGATCCCTCAATGTTCTTGCTTGCTCCATCATGAAGATTGCCAATGACATCAGGTTTCTGGCCTCAGGTCCCCGCTGTGGGCTTGGGGAACTCTCACTGCCAGAGAATGAGCCTGGCTCTTCCATCATGCCAGGTTAGAAAACACAAACTAGATCAATTATCTTTTGTTATGCTGTGAATTAATGTGACATGGTGCTGTTAAGGTTATGTCTTTTTGTCATTGGCATTTACCCCAAGGTGTTGCAACTGAAAGGTCTGTATGAATGTATAGTTTGTGTGTGTGTGTGTGTGTGTGTTTCTTTTTCTTTTATCGAGACCCTTCTGCATGTGTTGGAAAATGAATTATAAGAAGAAGAAAAAAATACTCTGTAAAAAGCAACACATTACAAAGCAAAATAGAAAGTGAGAGGAGTGAGAGGGTATTTTTACCTCTATAGGGAAGGTGAATCCCACGCAGTGTGAGGCCATCACCATGGTGGCGGCACAAGTGATGGGGAACCATGTGGCTGTTACAGTGGGTGGCTCCAATGGTCACTTTGAACTGAATGTCTTCAAGCCTATGATGGTGGCCAACGTGCTGAGGTACCTCATGCTTCCTGCCTAATCTTACCCTTTGATGGAATATTGCACAATTGCTGAATTATAGACACTCCAAGGCAAAACTTTTAATATCTTTAAAACTACTAGAAGTTAAGTTATGAGCCACATGCATTTGTTTCTTTTCTCATGCAAAACAATTCATCTTACCATCAAATTTATGTTGCTTTAGGGCCAATGACTTATCATCTTCAGGATTTATTGATACGATAGGCTCCTTCCTCCTTGCAATATATATATATATATATATATATTTATATACCATGATAGATCTCCTTGGGTGCTTATAGTACAACAGTGAAGCTGTGAGTAAGAGTTGCGAAGTACCATGTTTTATCAGCTATGCTACCCCAGCTATTTGACATGAAGCATCTGACACCCATTCCTAATTTGTGCTCCAATTCCAGGTCCATCCAGCTTCTGGGAGACAGTTGCCATGCTTTCGTGAACAATTGTGTCACAGGTATAGAGGCCAACAAGGAACGAATTAACACCTTACTCCATGAAAGTCTGATGCTTGTCACAGCTCTCAACCCCCACATTGGGTATGACAAGGTGAATAATGACGATGGCTATTTTGTAATCTGACGTCATGAACTCTTAAATCACTAAGTTGAGTCAATCACTACTCATTTGATTTAACAGAATGTGACTCCTTAACTGTTGTATCAGGGTGAAGGCAGAGCAGGAGCAATGAACCGGCTGTTAAGTGTATTACAGTTTGAGAGTCAAGTTTAAGTTTAAATGCTTACAGTTGCCATAAAATTTCTAAATTTACTGACTTAAGTGCAGAAACTTGGAGAATTATTGCACAATTTCAAATAACAGGCCTCATTTTGCACTCACAATACATATTCATTAATTTTTGACACTGCACATAGATGCTCTATTTTTGTTAGAATGTACCTAAGCTCAAACAATACCAGTTGTTTTCTATATCCAACATGACTGTCTCATGACTGCTACTTAGTTTCCTGTGACTGTGTGCATGTGCATCATGTACTCCCAGCAGCAGTCATGCATGCCATTTTTAAGATGGATTGATTGATTTATGATATATTTTGTTTTATAAGTTCTGATATCTAATTTTTTATGTGAAAAAGCTATATATTTCTTTCCTCTTCTTTTCATTTTTTTCTGCTTCTCTAACCACTCTTTTAACCTCTACACATCTGTTCCTGTGTTTATCAGTACTTTTCACTTCCCCTGATTTACATTACTTTTCTTCAGGCTGCTAAAATAGCTAAGACTGCCCACAAGGAAGGTTCAACCCTGAAAGCAACTGCCCTCAAGCTGGGCTACCTGACAGAGGAACAGTTTGACCTGTGGGTGCAGCCAGAGGATATGCTGGGACCCAAGTAAATATTCTATTAACCCCTCACCACCAACATCAGCGTTACTTTCCATCCTGCTCAGAGGTAAGAGACATATGGCAAGATTTTTTTTTCTTCTCATTCATCTTCACTTATGATCATGAGTGTTGTTTTGTCACAGTACATCTTTCTCCTCTGAATTTGCCACCAAAGATACTTCTTGGGCGGTGGATTCAGAGGAGAAATTTTATCACTTGATGGAAGATTTCAAACGAGTGTGTAGGAGGAGAAAATTGAGACTAAATGAGAATAACATTGTAATAATGAAAAGTGCAATGGGGGTCGATGGTAGGAAAGTTAATGTTGCACTGAATGGTGAACTCCTTGAGGAGTTGAAAAATTTTAGATATTTAGAGTCAAAGATTACTGTAGATGGAGGAATGAAGACAAGTAACGTCAAGGAACAGTGATATAGGAAAGGTGTTGGAGAAATGAAAAAAGTGTCTAGTTGTAGAGCAATGGGAATGAATGAATGTAAAGATTATTTTGTAAGACAAGTAAATCACAAAACGAGCTCTCATGGAACAAATTAAACTCGTAATGCGAGGTTCTACTGTATCTAACAAAAACCATGGGATTAGGGGCTAAATGAGAGGAGTGTGTTTATGGATGTGTGTATGTGTACCCCTCTTTAGGGGTATAACAGCTGGATATATTGATAGATAGATAGAACTAATAATTTCTTGTTTTCTTCAGACTGAATCTACATGAATGAATATATAGACTCTGCAGATACAAGACATGACCCATGTGTTTGAAAAGTTTCTGTGAACATCAGTATATTCTTATAGACAGTATATTTTTAGATCATGAAGTATTCAATTGAAATTTATTTTGTAATTATGGAGACTTGTTCAAGAGTTGTAAACCTAGTTTATGTGTCAAGAATAGAAGCTCAGATCTGTTATGGAGTAACTAATTGTTCTTCCAATGCGTGAATGGCAGAATTGTATAAAAAAGAGAGACTGAGAACACATTGTCATAACCATTGAAGGTTGATAATTATGAGATCCAGCTGCTGCTACTCAAATAAATTTTTTTCCTGATTACAAAACCCTGTAAAATAATGTTTTGTTGATAGGTTAAGATGTTGTCTTCTCTTATTGATATGTTCTTGTGACATTTTTTATAACCTTCATGCTTATTTTTATTCCCTGCTTCTTTGATGTGTCCATAGAATTTATTGGGTTCTGGGCTTTTCCTTCATTGCATTGATCACAATTATGGAGATTTTTATTTAGCTGTTTCACCTTATTACACCATTTAATGCCATCTTTCTTGACAATGTAATCTGTCATGAACAACAAAAACAAAAATAACAGCAGCAGCAGCAGCAGCAGCAGTAGCAATGGCAGCAGCATTATCTAAATTGTCATCCTCTAAAGTGGCTAATACAAATATTATTTTGCTCGCTGGCAGATGCGACATTATATACGCAGACCACATGACTTGTGGAAATAAGCAAGTAATGGAAGTTGCTGTCATGCATGTTTGTTGTTGCTGTTACATTTTCCTCTATGGAAGATATTGTTGAAATGCATACTATTTTTCTTGTTTTAAGAAAAATAACAGTTCAGCCATGTATAGTCATATACGTACCATAGAATTCTCTGCTAAAATAAAAATTTTGGAAAGTAAACTGTGGTATTATAAGATTATGACTTGAGGGGAATGTCTTTCTAAGGCTTATGGATTTGTACATATTGTTTGTATGTTACAAATTTTACAGATATTTGGTCATATGGAGTGACAATTCTGTAATAAATAATAAAGTTACTTGGATTCTGTTTTACCTGGAGTTGTTCCATTGTTTGATAGTAAATAATTATGATATTTCTTGAGAAATGTATTCATACAAAGTACATTTTCAAGAAAGAAGCTAAAATCTAAGAAAATTAGATGATAATATTTTTATAGTTCTTGTTTCTTTTCTTTTATTCGTCCTGTTCTGGATTTTGCTTCAGTTGTTTGGAATGTAGGCTATCTACTTTATTCAAGGGCGCTGGAGTCTGTACAAAGAAGCTGGTTTTCATTTCCTTCCTAATGCTGACCGTCTTTCCAAACTTGACTTATTCTCCATTAAAGGTAGATTCCAAGGTGTGGGAGAAAACCGATAGTCTGCACTGGGTGACTCCTAACCCAAGTCCAAGTCCAAGCCCAAGTCCAAGCCCAACACGACCATCTGTCATCTGCATTACCTGTGCCTTGAGAAACACCTGCAAACAATCACGCCTTGATCACCTTGCAGGACACAACCAGGTATACTAGTAGAGAAGAACTACGCACAAACCCACAGGCAGGACGGACACGCTCGGATATAAGACGTGATAGCTGTGGCAGAAAATATAGAAGTGGAAGAGTGGAGTGAGATGACAGTGACGAGTATTTTTGTTTTTATTTTTGGATTAAGGTCTCATAGCAGTAATTTTTTATCTCTCATAGGATAGAGCTTGTCATTGTGAACATTTTGAATCCCATGTATATGCTTCGGTTATTTTTTTTTCTTTTGTTTTCCTTACATTTAAAGGGTACTGGCCAAGGGCAAACAAAAATAGGTTAAAAAAAATCCCCGCTTGTCGCCAGATCCCAGGTTAGGTTAGGTATTCTAAATCCAAAGAGTTACAAATGAAAATAAGCCAAATGAAGGTAGCTAATAGTATAGTGTATACAGGTCATGTTGAGTATGCATTAAGTGTTTAGTAGTACAAGATTAATTCTCTTTGTATAGATGACACACTGTTGACATACCAGAAGTGAGGAAGAGAGGCTACATGGCGACCCTTTCACCACCTCATCCTCAACCACCAAATGATCCAGACTTAGAAGTGAAGGTAAAAAAAGGTGAGGAAGTGAATAGTTTGTACGTGAACTGTAACCTGATAAGTGACAAATGGGATAGACATTAACCCTGAGCTAGCGAGCAGTGATTGTTCTTAGGTTAGGTTAGGAACAAGTATAACTGTACATATAATTTCTTTATTTTACAGCTCTGGAGAGAGTGAGTGAGAACATTCACATATCAGCCAATGAACCTTCCTTGGCCGTGTACAGACTTCAGGAACATGTTCGCAGAGCTCTGCCACCAACTGTGTCTCGTAGGCAACATGTCAGCTCTCTCCATTCCCAGCTACAAGGGGCGTGTTATGATGTGGAATATGCCATCGGGTATGATATTATTATTCTAATTTACTTTAATACACCTTTTGTATAATGTGGTTCATCATCATGATCACCATGAGCCTTTGATTCCACAGCAGGACAAAGGCCTCCCCTAACATTCTGCACTCACCTGCCTACCTATTCCAAACCATACCACCAAAACTTCCTATCTCATCTCTCCATCTAGTTCTTCTTGGGAATTTGCTTTGGCCGTGCAGACTGTGGTGCCACAGCCTGCAGTGTTTCAAAAGTGCAGGTTGTAGATGAGTAAATGGATCAGATCCTTTTGAGTTGACCTATCCTCTGTAGGAAGGTCCTGGTGTGTTTAAGTACTTTGAAGGCCAGGTCAGGGTCTTGAGAGCCACCTGAGAGGTCAGTTATTGTTGGTCTGCAGAGGTGGAGAGACAACAGTGATTGTATGAGTGCCATGCGGTGGGAGTGGTGGCAAGGACAGTGCAATAGGAGGTGTTCTGGGGTGTGGTTGTGTAGGGCATCAAGGGCAGTGGTTGTCA
This sequence comes from Metacarcinus magister, assembly GCA_029783475.1. Classification (NCBI taxonomy): domain Eukaryota; kingdom Metazoa; phylum Arthropoda; class Malacostraca; order Decapoda; family Cancridae; genus Metacarcinus; species Metacarcinus magister. The sequence continues at coordinate 12,381,876 of JAPQNM010000038.1, forward strand.
TCTGTCATGCGGCTGTGTCCTATTCAGAGTGTGGTGATTGCAGTGTCAAGGGCACAGCTGGGGGAGTAGGTCCATTAGTGGTGTCGTGTGTCTTGTCTAATGCGTCCAAGTGAGGTATACTGTAAGGCTATACGAATGGCTGTGTTTTGAATTATATACAATTTATGGAGGAGAGAAGGTGAGGCCGTCCTATAAACCTCACATCCGTAGTCTAAGCGACTCCGGATATAAGCACAATAGAAGCGAAGGAAAGTATGCCTGTCTGCACCCCAGTTGACCCCTGCAAGGGACTTAATTAAATTTAACCTTTTGAGGCCTGAGGTCACCAGGTAGTGTATGTGACGGCCCCAGGTTAGGTTGTTTTGCCACTCTGTTACTCTAATTGTTCATTAATTGTATGTTCAACGCATGACGTATCTTGCATCTAGTGTTGTAAGTAGATAATCTATAAAAGGTAAGCTAACAGTTAACAAAGCCAATCTTTCTTTATAGTGCAGTGCGTACCATGAATGGTGCCGAGGAAAAGTTCACCTCACTGCAGGAGCTTCTAAAGAGTGCAATATTCCATCGGCAGCAGCTGAAGTATGAGCAGACACGCAGGTGAGCACCAAACTATCCATCGTGTTGACAGTAAAACTGTTGATTAGTGTTGAGCAGTATCACCAAAAGCTTAGATGTTCTTTGGAGTGGATAGAATTGACCTTATGAGTGATGTTAGCTTGCATTACATCTAAATTATTATATTATGTATAAATATTTTTTCAAAAATATGGAAACATGTATCACACACACACACACACATACACACACACACACACACACACACACACACACACACACACACACACACACACACACACACACACACACACACCTAGGTAAAACATGCACACAATAAAAAAAATGCAAAAAGGAATTTGCTTGAACGATACAAAAAAGTACAATTTTCCCCAAAGAAGTATAGATACTTGGAAGAGGTGATAATGGAAGAGGTGATAATGGCAAACAATGTACAACTGAAGGAAAAACTGGACAAATGTAGATACAAAGACAGGACCACACGAGTGTAGCTCAGACCCTGTACAGTATACTACAACTAGGTAAATACATAATGCTCAAACATCACTTGCACATAGTTACACTGAGTACATATATAAATACATTGAATATTACAAAACAATAAGCATTGTAAATATTTTGTTCAGTGTTGTACAGTTGTAATATACCTTTCCTGAGAACATATAAACAATGGTTAGTCTCATTATATTAAAGGAGTTTGAAGAATACATATTTTATTAATTTAGATGTTTTCATTATTAATTTATTTGTCATGAACATTTATTTATATTTCTCATAAGTTGCATAAATTTTGTTTTGATACATACAAATGTGTTTTTACATAAGTTATTTACTACATTATAACATTTGATACTTGAACAATTAGAATATAATATGAACTATGTATACTTTTTTTTCTTTTTTTCTGTGTATTATTATTATTTGATATTCTTTTAAGTTGAACATAAAAAGCTTTATTGTTTCTGGCATTATTTATTATTGTCTCTTGCATGTTTCAGACCAAAATAGCTACTATCTGACCATTTAGTTGCACCCAGATTGTATAATGTAAGTAATATTTTATTTATTTTCCCATGCAGTGTTAAAGAGCTTCATTATTATTTCATGATTTTTTTATTTGCTTACTCTTTCTACTTTTCATCAGCGCAGAATAGACAAATTCCTACCTTGTCCCTGTATTTATTTTCTTTTTACTTTATTCCTATTATTGTGCCAGTCCTTGTACACAAAATTTGATTTGATGATGCATAACTGTAATAATATAATTTGTTTTATACTTTCAAACAGTACTTGTAGACGTAGCACACGTAACGATGTGGAACTATTTACAAAATCTTTAGTTTATTATTATTACAACAATCTGCATGAAGTCAAGTGACCTGCTAGTTTTACTTACTACCAATTATTTGATTAAGGAAAGTGCTGAGGCATTGGGAATACATTTACAGTAATAGATAATGATTTGGAAACAGTCAATGTATCTATCTTCTTTCCCAAGTTTTAGCTACCTTTGTGATTTTAATGACATGTAAAGAATTATACCGATTATGATTGATATTCTACTTTGGTTTGAGGTTATGAAGGATTTAACATCTGCCCATGTAGACAGGAAAAAAATTGAAATTCTCAGCTATATAGCAGAATATATTTCTCTCTCTCTCTCTCTCTCTCTCTCTCTCTCTCTCTCTCTCTCTCTCTCTCTCTCTCTCTCTCTCTCTCTCTCTCTCTCTCTCTCTTTTCCCCGCCCCTCCCCCCCCCCATACCAAAATGTATGTAGTATATGACCAGCTGCTGTAAATGTATATCCCATTATTAGCATACATGAGGTTCAGGAAAGTTGAGCCTTATTTTCTAAGCATCTCTCTTATTCATATTTGTATATCCTTCCTTAAAACTGTCCCCATTGTTGCACATAAACATTTCTATGATGCACTTTAGACCACTGTAGTTCAATGTTATGTAAATGGGTAATAAAATGATACAATTGAATTATGAATTGATCGGTCTTAGTACCTCAGTTGTATTATAAACTAGGTTATACTGTATCAAAATATATTATGCAGGGTAATGCATTTTAATATTAAAAAGCCTTTTGAAAAAAACAAACACATTAGGTGCTGGATGGATTCTCTTAATGAGTGTTGAAGGACATAAATGTATTTTATAAAAGAAATTAATTAGAGGATTTAAAAATTTGTTCTCCTTTTTTTGTAGAAATGATTTACTAAAGGAAATAAGAGTTAATGTATATACCTTTCCTTCTTGTGTTGATGCAGAAAGCAGCGCGAGCCAAGCATGTACAAGCGTCTCTCTTCCCACATCACATCGATTGACCTCCCAGACTTACCTGACTTCCCGGATGCCTTCAGGGAAACCGCCTCCCGGGTGGAGTCTGCCCTACAGCATGCAAGGAGTTCTTACGAGAGTCATACACGCAAAGAGAAAGATAAGGCGGGGAAAAAGACTGAAGAGGAAGAGGAAAATTCGGAAGATGAGGAAAACATAGATTTGTGTTAGTGTCAGTTGGTGATAATTCAATTGAATATTATGTGATTATGTGTCTTGTTAAGTTAATATCTATTTTTTATTAATAAGAAATTGATTTGTCTGTGGCAAGAAATAAATAAGAATAATAGTATTGTATGAGACTTTTATGTTGATTAAAATAAAGAAATTATGTTAATTTCTTATTAAAATAATTTTCCACTTCCATGTTTATTTCTATCCCTTTATTTTATTTCCAGAAGCTACATTTGTGTTGAGGAGCGGCAAAATATGTGGATGTAAGCACAAGTTTTTTTAGTAATTTGAGAATATCAGTTTTGCCCATATCATAGGATCCTCTATTTTATTCTGTAACGTCCTACCCCTACTCCTACACCTCCCCCATCTTCCCTCTCCCTTCTACCCCTTCATCTACATCTACCACAACCATCTTCCTGCTTACATTTTACCTCTTGAATTCACCCTCTCCCCAAGACCCCTCCGGCACAGATTTTCCTTTCTACTTTTTATATATATATATTACGGTTTTTTCTGTAACTAGGTAATGTTTTCATGTATATTTATTTACTCGTCTTTATTTATTAATTGCCCTTTCTTCTATACCTTCTACTTCTAATCCCTCTTCCTCTCATGATCCCAGTTTTCCTATTCCTACCATGATCACAACTGGTTAATTTTCTTTCTTTCATAAGCCTTTTCTTTTGTAAGGTTTCGTGTAACATGGAAAGTTTGCATTGATTATTGTGTAAGTAAAGTCGATCAAGGTAAACTAAATGGTGAAAGAAAGAAAGAAGTAAGAGCCCAATCCAAAGCAAGTTTCTTTTCTGTATTATACAAAGACTAAATAAAGTATATATTATTATTATTCCTTCTGGCACGTTGCAGGAGGGAGAAGTGAGTGGAGAAGGAGCCTTGTTTTGATCTATAATGTTATATACGTAATGTAATTGTAATAGTATGTAGTCCAGCTGATATACTGCAAATTTATAGACACATAAGTATTCTGGTGTCTGTTCTTCTGTAATCTTCCACGTATCTTGCCTTGCATTCCATACATTGTCTTTCGTTTTGGAATTAGTTGTGTCTACATCTTTACCAGCAATAATCGTTCCATGAATTGCTCTTAAAAAAAGTCAATAATGGAATCTAAATTCATAAACAGAGCAGCGCTTTTTGTTACAAGACGTCCATTCAATATTTGCGCTACACAACACCATGAACAAAGCAATACAGTTTATTATGGAAGTTATTTGTTTACGTAGACAATGACTCAAACTTAGTTAATATTAATATCTTAGATGTAACAATTTTATCAACTAGATTCTAAAACAACCTTTATAGGGGTGATATAACCTTAGTTGGAACCAAAGTAAGGAAGAGGAAGGAAGGAACAGTAATAACAGTGAGTTTCCCTAATATAATGGCGGATCTATTTACAGAGTTATGTCTTACGTTAACTATTATTCATCATAAGCAAACATTGTGATTAGATAGAGTAGCAGATATATTAGTTTGCATTGTGAGTTTGTGTTGTGAGGTAAGGAGGAAGACCAGCTGTGTCCCCCCCCTCCCCCCATCGACCAGCTGATGTGTGTGTGTGTATGTCTGCGTGCGTGTGTGTGTGTGTATGTATGTATGTAAGACTTCTAGGTACGGGTCAGGCATTGGTGGCGCCACATTCAAAGTATTTACACATATAGGTAGTTCCTGTTACTCCAATACTCCCTTATTACCTACATCCACCTCTCATCCCCATCCATAAAGCCATAAAGTCTAGTCTAGTCTAGTCTTCTTTCAAAACTGCCCTATCGTCTGTGCACTAAATATACCTCATCACTGAGTCTTCCAATCATCCACCACCCTATTTGTAAACCAATCTCTTTTATTAGTGTACATTTTTCCAGTATGAATCCGTTAATTCTTCTTCTATCCTGATTACTGACCGTAAAATGCTTTTCTACATCCCACTTATTAAAAGCCTTCACCTACACAATGCAAGATAAGATTACATGTACTACTTTTAGCGTGGTGTAGATTTCTATAATTATTGGTGTGGAATGATCTTTGTAATTACTGACCTATTTATTTATTATATGTGCGATGCTATGTTTTTAACACGTTATAGAAAGTGAAATTTTATTAAGTTGTGTTATGTCACTCTTCAGTAATAACGTCTGCAAGTTTTATTATAGACAGGAAAGAACATATATTTGTGACTGTCATAACATAGGAATTCACACTCACTCTCTCCTCTTATTATAGACAGGAAAGAAGATCTATTTGTGACTTGGTACATAGGAATTCACACCCATTATCTTCTCTATCTCCACTCATCCATTACTAAACTTTAATCAACACAATGTTTAATGTCAAGTAGAAAACAAAATGACCCAAATAATAAGCAAAACGTAATTTAGGATGTATAGTCCTACATAAACAAAAATGACCTAAATAGTAATAGTAATAGTAAAGAAAACGTAATTTAAGGTGTATTGTCTTGTATTTAAAAATAAAATGATAGTGGCACGTAATTGAAGCAGCACCTGAGGTAATTAATTTTGATATATATATATATATATATATATATATATATATATATATATATATATATATATATATATATATATGAACAGCAGGTATATATAATTAGGGGTAACTAGTTAATTATTTATTATTGCTAATATACAACAAAGGGTAAAGAAGGATTATTTAGGGGTTACTAGTTTATTATTTATTATTACTAACATACAACAAAGGGAAAGAAAGAAGGATCATGCCAATCCTTCCCGTTGGCCTTCAGACAGATGAATACATGTATAGTCTAACATAGTAATGTATTATGAATACACACGCATTATGAATAACAAGATGTAATTCATTATAGCGAGTTATCAGACCATTGACCTCGGCCCAGAAAACAAAGAGTGAAAGGATCAGTGTTGATAATAGCGTGAAAAATTAGTTTTTTTAATTGATAAATAGTCATGAAACAATTAAATGAAAAAAACTAAACTAAACATAACAATTGATAGTGAGTATAATACTTTAGAAATGTGAAGAAAAGACTGCGTAATAGTTAACAAACAAGGAAGAGAAGCAGTACAAGACGCCCTCTGGTTTCAAGTACAATTAATCTTTTCCTCCTACCCTTTTAGTCCTCCCTTGTCACTATCCTCACTAGTGCGCGACCCTGAAGTAACGCTGTCTTAACTTGCGACGCACTTCACAACAACCTCACAGCACCAAGAAGAGGAAGAGGAACTCACACAGCCATCAGCATGAAAAGGAAATCCTAGCTAAGCCCAAGATGTTGCGGTTAGGCTTAGACACGCTGTCCAAAATGCCTTGGTATTTTCCATGGTCGGACGCTATAAAGAAGAGAGCCATCAGATACTTACTACAGCGATATGTTGGACAGTTTTTGGAGGAGAAGCTGTCGTTGGATCAGCTGACGATAGATTTATACAATGGAACTGGGACTATCAGGGAGCTGGCATTGGACGTAACTGCATTAAACCAAGTCGCTGATCAGCTGAATCTCCCTCTAAGGTTTGTGGATGGTTACATTAATGAAATCTGCGTCTCAGTTCCCTGGCACTCCCTGATGCAAGACAGTTGTTTTGTGGAAGTCTCAGGACTCATGTTAACTATCGAGCCCAAACAAAGGGCAGATGATATATCAATGGTAGATTCAATGATTGAGTCTATGAGTATGACCAGCTCTATACAGATAGCCCAGGAGTGCCTTAATCAACACGAGGAAGAGTTTGAAATGGAAGACTCGACAGACAAAGATGTGAATCAGATATTAGATGGAGTTGAACATTTTGCTCATGCTATAGACACAGTACTTAACAGGATTAAAGTGCGTTTCCTGGATTCTATCATAAGACTGGAACACACCCCTAAAGGTAGCTTGTCTGGGGTAGCCCTAGAGATTAGAATAAAGAAAATTGATTACTTTGATGAAGCTGGCCTGGTAAAAACAGCCTCAAATTCAGAAAACAGTCAAAGTGGCCATGAACATTCAGCCTTTGCTTCTAAAAAGTTTCTAATAGAGGGTCTGAGAATGTATACAGATGAATTTCCAGCTAAGAGTAAAGGAATGGGTAGATCTGTTGTAGTACCATCAACAGACTCTAATTCATCCCCAGAATCAGGTTCGAAGGTGTCTGGTTCAGGTTCAGGAGACTCGTTCAAGACAGCAGACACATCACCAGCTGAAGATAAGTTTGAGTATAACCATGAAAAGACTGTCCGGAAATTGATGACCAATACCACTATTCCGATGGAGCCAGTATTATTTGCAAAGCTCACAGGATCTCAAGAAATAAGCTTGAAATTAAAACAGTCAGATGTTGTGGGTCCCAAGGTAGATTTAAGGATGAACTGCGGGTCTATCATCATGTTCCTCTCACCCCGACAGATTCATCTCCTCCTTGAACTTTCAGACGGTATCGCATCACCAGAGAAACTTGAATTTGACCCAACTTTCTCAGACGCCATGAGAGGAAAACAAAAACCAATGGATCCAAATGATTTTCGTAAGGTAGAAGATGAGCTTCGTAAAGAGCTTAAAGCACCCACACTATCTAGTCATGCTCTTAACCAACACCAAGGCTGGTCTTCTGCTCCTTTAGACAGCGATGATGAGTTTGTGCCGATGGGTAGTGGTAGTGGAGGCGGCCTTACCAGAAACATGTCCAGTAGTCAGTTATCTGGTTTCTCTGACATGGATAGCTCATTCAACTCTAACATGTCGGGGAGTACAGTCAAGTCACCTGGCGCTGGCTTAACGCCACCACCGTTCCGTTACACAGGGGCGGGTGTTATGACAGGGGACCATGGAGGAATTGGTGGAAGGAAAAACAGTACTAGTAGGTTAGTGGATGATCCTTCAGCTGTGGTTACCCGTTTCCGTGTGCAAGTTAGTAGTGTGGCAGCGGTGGTGCTTCATGAAGACATACTTACACCCTCTGTGGAGAATGCAAACATGGTGTTGAAAGCGTCAGTGGCGGAAATGCAAGCTAAATCAGAAGACTTTTTCTCCACCCTTGGTTTCCATGCTTTATCAGGTTACAGTTATAGTGCTTTTCAAGAAGCTAAGAAAAAGTTTACTGAAGCTTGTCAAATTAGTCACTTAAGGTTCATGGCAGCTCCACTTACAATGGAAGGATCAGAGAAGAGTCTTTCCAAGAAGTGGGAAATGAATGTGAATCTGACAATGGGTTGTGCTGAGCTACTGGAGTGTCTTGTAGATTCCTCAGTATTACCTGTAAAGATTGAGTATTCTGAATTACTTTCCTTCAAACACAGTGCCAAAGAAGACATGAATGATGCAGGATATGGTAGCATGATGGAACCTAAGCTTAAAGTCAGCATATCCCAGTCACAAAACATGACTCCAACAGGAAAAACACGCAGAATGAGCATACCTAAATTAGATATTAAAGTGAATCTAGCAGAGTGTGCATCAGAGGTTGACATGTCAATTGTGGACCGAATTAGTGCACTGTTGAATCGTCAGGAGGTGTGCACCAAGGCAACAGAGGAGATGTTTTCTCCAGAGCTTCCTCCCAGTTTCATAAGTAACCAAGCATGTTTCAAGCAGACTCTGGATGATGCAACTGTCCACCAAGACACCCGAGTCTCTGTCAAAGTCTCCTCCACGTCACTGACCGTCAAGCTCAGGTTCCCCATTCCTGACCTCAGACCAACTTCAAACATGGAAAGAGTACCATGGTGGAAGAGGAACATAAGAAAAGACATATTATCCCTAGTGTTACAAGACTTTGAGTTTGTCACATCCACAGACCCCTACCTGTCCTACTCAAGCTATGAGGTGCGTAGTGGTGACATCAACGTGTATTTTCAAGAGAGGGAAGAGGATGCTCGTATGTCTCTTATTCAAGCAAACGCCAGTGAAGGGGCAGAGAAAGGGTTTGATCTGCCACGTATAGTCATAATGGTTCACCCAGTACAGTCTTGGAGTTCCCTGGAAGAGGAGGCACCAAGACGTGATAACATCATGACAAAATCAATGATGGGATTCTTAGAAGAGGTTAATGAAACAGAACCAAATCCATTTAGCAGGAGAAAAGTTGCAACTCAGCAGGCAGGGGAAGGTGATGCTGGAGAACTTACCATCCCAGCCAGCAGGAGAGAAGTTTTACAGTTCATAGAGAACACTTTGAAGAACGTCCAGTACAATATAGAAGTTCATCTCCCAAGTGTCCAATTAATATTACCATCCAAACACATATATGAAGTGATTTACAATAGGTTAGTGTCTGACCTCCTCCTCTGGGAACCTTCTGCCCCCAAACCAGCCAGCCACGTTATACGCAACAATGTCGGTGGAGCTCAAGGCAGACTAGACCTGGCATCAGTATTTATGAATGAAAGCATCTACCAAAGCACCACACAGTTCACCATGTGCTCCAGCGCTAATGTTGAAAGTGATAGCGAGGAGGAAGGTCACTCACAGTACTTCTCAATATATGAACACAAAGCAAGACAGAGAGGGAAGCAATACCCTCATCACCATCAACAACAGCAGCATCAACAGCAGCCACAGGAACCAGATAACAGGAAGCAGACCATGGTAGCCTTCAAACTTACACTAGGCCGAGGGGTGGCTAGCATACACACCCCATACAGAGACGGTAAAAATAACGTCCTCCCTGGCCAGCATGGAGAGGTGATGTTAGTGATGGAAAGAGGTACAATATTCACCACTACAGGTTATCACGGCTGTCCCACTTTAGGGTATACATGTATCTGGGCTGAAAAAGGTCACATATACCATAAGGCGACCAGCATAACACCAGATCTTCCGATAACACTTGATGCTTCCAGTCCCCTTTCTACATCTCAGTTAGAAGCTGTTTTGTACCCAAATGATCCGGGAGTTATCATAAAGCTAGGCGGAGGAGGCAGGACGCATTGGAGATCTCGGGACCAAGTTTCCATAGCACTGAAAATGAACTATGATCCAGCGCGTAACATGAAAACCATAAATTTTTCCGGCTGTTTAAGAGGATCTACACTTCGTCATTACATGTGTCCCTCACCTGACAGTTGGTTGACTCAGCTTATGGATGTATTTGAGGTCCAGGACTACCCTATCGCCGGCTACTTACTACCGGAAGTTGTGACCGAGATGAATTTCCACCTCTGGGGTTGTGCTCTTGACTACCGTCCTCTCCACCTGCCGTTGCGTACAATGTTGACAGTTGACGCTTGCTCAATTTCCAGCAATATGACCTTGGGTAGTGATGTTAGTGTTGTGCATTTGATCTTAGAGGATGCTGCTTTGTTTTTGTCCGATAAACTCTCCGTCAAGACTGTGGACATTAAGAAGAATTACGTGTGTGTGGCGGACTTGGGAGTGTTTGAGATGTCTTTGAGGTTGATAGATATCGTCAAGAATAAACTGCCGAGGGTAGATCTGGTCGCCTCGAATAATGTCATTCACATCCGGACTTGTGCTGACTCTTTCAAGGCTTTGCTGGAACTCATGATATACGTAGCAGGTGATGGAGACTTAACCAAAGAAGCATCAGTACAAATTAATAGTGAAGAGACAGACACAAGAGAGAGCAACAGCAGCAGCAGCACCAACCTCACAACTGCTTTCCCCACGGATGAATGCACGACAAAACCCGTAGACACCCAGGAGACCATTTTCAACCCTTGCGTCAAAGATAATGATAACCAACAATTAGAGATGGTGAGAGGGATGATGGATGATGCCATGGTAGAGTCCACGCCATCTACCTCATCCGGCGAAGATGATGAAAATGATCCCGTAGCAAACTTAAGAAAGGGTGTCGAGGTATTTTTCTTCCCAGATGATGGTGTGAAGAAGGTAGTAACAGCCTCTAAAGATATTACAAAACAAGAGGAAATAGTCAATGATGGAGAACTTACAGCTACTGAATGTGCTCTCAAGGAAGCTTTAAAAGAATCACTAGATAATCCCTTTGAGGAGTGCAGTTCAGGTACGGATGAAGAGTTCTGTATCCTGGATGACGCGCCAGGTACGGGCATTAAGTCTCCTTCAGGGGAGCCACAGGTGCGTGTCCTCACCAGGGAACCCATCATCATCATTGACAATCACTTCACAATTCCTCTCGGCAAAGTGGATCAGCTCAAGGCACCTAAGAACTTCCCTGTGCCGGAAAGTAAGTACACACTCCAGGAACTTACACTCGTGTGGCACATATATGGCGGCTCGGATTTCAAGTCTTCTGGGACCTCAACTCACACACGCCACGTTACTATTAATGACTCCAATGGCAACTCAGATGTAGATGTTGGAAGGCAATCTCCTAATATACTCAATGAACCCACTGTGATAGTCAGGGGAGGAGAAGTACTTTACTCTTCACGCCATACCTCCCCATCAGCTTTCAAGAAGTCTCCCCCACAAAGCCCACAACTGATGTCCCAACAAGTGTGGCAGGCCAGAGGAGGTCCAGGGAGAAGACATGATACTCTTATGGAGCTTCACCTCAACAAAGTCCGTTTCCAACATGAGGTTTATCCAGAGACAGTAAGACAAGTGTCAAGACATGTAGTTCTCATACAAGATGTGGAAATTAGAGACAAACTCGCTTCCTCTAAGATCAATAAGTTCCTATATCAGTTTTCCTCTGAGAAGTGTCCTCGCCAGGCGCATGCTAATATGGTACAAGTGAAGGCACTCACCACAAGACCAGATGGAAAGCACCGCCCACAGGAGACTAGCATCAAGATATCCTTACAGCCCATTAGACTCCATGTTGACCAAGATGCACTTCTCTTTCTCTTCCAGTTCTTTGATGATCTCCATATATCAGACAGAGATGGAGAGATGGGAGAGGAGGAGCGGCCTCAGTCAGCCGTCAAGGTTCAGGCGCCCATCATGACTGTGAACCTAAATCAAGCGGCCAGACTCAGTGGCAAAGAACACCAGATACTTGTGAACCTGGAGGAAAAATCACCTGTTTCGGATGAGGAGGAAAAAATTATGGAAGCTATGAAGAGTGGTCCTTCCTACTTCAAGTCCTTTGTGTTCTCCCCAGATGTGCCCATTAAAATTGATTACCATGGCAAGCATATTGACATCAATTCACAGTATGGTCCACTGGCAGGCCTCATCATAGGACTTGGGCAGCTCAATCATGCTGAAATAAAGCTGAAAAGCATAGCGCACAAGTCAGGTTTTCTTGGAGTGGACAAGCTGCTCACCTATGTGACCAACGAGTGGATCGGTGACATCCGTCGTAACCAGCTGCCTCTGGTGTTGGGTGGCGTCGGCCCAATACACTCTGTTAGCAAGCTGTTGGCTGGGATGAGGGATCTGTTCCTGCTACCCATTGAACAGTATCAGAAGGATGGACGCGTGGTGCGAGGCATTCAACGGGGAACTTCAGCCTTCACTTCGTCCTCTGCACATGCAGCACTCGACTTAACAGGTCGCTTCATCGGCTGCATCCAATCTGCTGCAGAGACTATGTATGACATGGTGTCTTCTGGTCCAAGTGTCCGTCACAGATACCGGCAGCGAGGAGGGCAGCCTCAGGACATCCTTGAAGGGGTCACCACAGCCTATGGAGTGGTGAGGGATGGTATTGGTGATACAGCCTCAGCCATTGTGCAGGCAGCCTCCCAGGAGCATCAGCACAAAGGTGTATCAGGGGCTATAGGTGGGGTGCTAAGACAAATTCCCCCCACAGTGGTGCAGCCCATTATTCTGGCCACTGAAGCTGCTGGTACTGTGATAGGTGGAATGAAGAACCAGTTGGTGCCGGGTGCAAGGAAGGAAGCTGTGGACAAATGGAAAGCATAGTGTGGAAAACCTTGCATTCAGAAATACTTATAGACCAACATTTGATACTGAAACAGGGTTTAAATTGAAGTTCATTGATTTTATGATTGTGTTCATCGGTTTAGAAGAAAATTCCTTTGAAACTATTGATGAATATGAAGTTATCTCAACTTAGGGATTTTTTTCTCCTTATGTAGAGTATCCATATACGAGATTTCCTTTGGGAAAACAATGCAATGTGTGCCTACCACTTAGTTCTAGTGAAGTTCAACATTCTTTGAAGTTGGTCATGTGATAGTGTATGTATGTTGCAGTGAATGATTTTTCCCATGTCTGTGTTTCTTTTATAGTGTTAAGTTATTGTTTTTCTAACTATTGCATTAATATGAAACTTGATGCAACTGTCATTGATAGTATATTTTTGTTTTTTTTTGGTCAATGGAGCCAGAGTAAAGTCTGTACAAGTCCATTGTTATTATTATATTATTAATAAGGTATTGATTTGTTCTCTTATGTATGTAGCAGATTCCTTGAATTCAATAAGCAAAATGATTCTTTTAATCTGAAGAAAATTAAGAACTATTATCCTCTTGAGATATATATTACACTTAAGCAATGAGTGAGACAGTGACCCTGAATTTCTATCTACTATCAATATAGAGCTAGTACACACACACACACACACACACACACACACACACACACACACACACACATTTCTCCTTTTCAAATGAATAGCTCTGGAGAATATTTTTGTAACTTAGGTTAAGTTTCATGATATATGTATTACAACATACAGTATATAGAATAATGCAGAATTGTTATAAGATGTGTCAGCTTAAAACAATAACCAACATAATCACACTAACGGAATAGGATATTATAATGAATATTATGAATGTTAAAGGAAGTGGATTTGTACAATGTATTTATGATAGGGGATGAACATTTGAAGCATTTGTTGAAGATCAAGAGTGAAGTGATCCAAGAGTCATCCAATCACGTGTTTGTGTGCAGCAGCCAGTCACTACTTGGTGTGTGAGGCAAGTGAGTACTGATTAAATTTTTTGTTGTATGATAGTTAATGACAGTTTGGCATGCAACTTATTATTTTCAACACTTCAGGTAGAATATTTTGTGCTGCTCGGAAAGTCTGTCAATATTATATTTCCTTTGTTTTCATCTTTCCTGAAGACACACAGTTTGATAATAAAGCAAATGATTCTCACCAGTAACGAAATATATAATTATGTAATGCAAATTTAGTTTGAATTTTAAAAATTGTGTAATTTATGAGACTGTTAGGAGTAACAAATAGTAACAGACCTAAAGGTTCTTGGTAAAATATATAAGATATGAGAATGTGAGCTGTGAGAGAATATTCTTTTTATAATTATCTTGTGTTTATAACTAGCTGAGCTGCATTTTATGTAAATGTTGATACAGTTTCAGAAGTGGAGGCACAGAAATGGTTTTCCACATCATGAGAACAGCAGGACAAGGTTGGGTGAGGCAGTGTTGTACCAGCCCAGGGCGGGGAATGGTGACTCCACCACACGCTAAGTGGTATGTATCTTATGCTCGGGTCATTTCTTGGGTAATGTTCACAGAAGGAACAAGCTGTCAGAGACTATAGATATATAGCATATTCAATAAAACCACCTTAACTTTATTGTCATTTTTACAAAGTTTGTTTAACTGTATGCCATCGATGTAGTCTTTTTTCTAGTTTTAGAATGTAGAATATTTTTATTGATTGAATGAATTAACTACTAGCTGGCTAACTTGTGTAAAGATTCATAATTATTCCCATGTAACTCCTTTCCACTGTCCCACAGGATCCACGTGGCAAGAAGGCAGAACCAGCAGAAAGGAAACATAGTTAATGTGTTTGACCGTCACACCAAACTGCTTCAGAGGGAGAGAGCTGCAAAGAACCCTGATGCTCCCCTCTATGACTATCTCAAGGAAGAGGTACAGTACCTCTCTCTCTCTCTCAAACGTGTTGGAGGAAAATTTTATATATATCTCTCATAAAAGCCTAGAATATTAATGTCAAGTGGTTCCTTTTCTGCTACCTGAAGTAACTTGCTTATGATATAATCTTACAGGTTGGTTACCGATTATCTGACAGAATTCTTGACATCAAACGAGAATTAACAGTTGGTCTGGATCTGGGTTGTGGCCGAGGATATGTTGCTAAGAACATTACAGATGTAAGTGTACTTCTAGTGTAGAAAATAATATATTTTTGAACTTAATTTGATTATTTTTTCTACATTGATTCTGCCACTCAGTCATTACTATTTATGGATCTGTCAAATCAATAACAATAACTGTGTATTAAGACCATTACCTCTCTTTATCCTGTAGTAACTCATCTTTATCCTCATATAAATGATACTGATTGCCTGCAGAACAGTGTCATCTGCAAACTCGGTAGTATTTTTTTTGTGTCCGAATCTATCAAAAGCTGGCAAGGTTTAATTTTGTGTTTTGTTTCAGGCTGAGTTGAAACATCTGTACATGAGTGACTTCTCTCCATCCATGTTGGAGGTTGCACAGACACCAGAGAATATCAAGTCAACCAAGATAGTTATTGATGAAGAGAAGCCATTTCCACTCGAATCCAATTCCCTTGACCTCGTTATTTCAAATCTCAAGTAAGTTAATGTTTTTTTGTTTCATGTATTTGAGTTGACATATTTCTTTGTATTAGTATCTCATGTTATTAAGATCTTTTCTCCTTTTGTTTTTTTAATTGCCTTTTTATGCTAGAAATAATAATAATGATAATTTTATTCCACCCGAAAGCATAGGAATACAGAGATCTGCTTTCTAAATACCCCTATATCATGCTAGTATTGTTTTTGTTTCAGCCTTCATTGGGTGAACAACTTGCCGGGGTGTTTGCGTGAGGTGCACCGAGTCCTGAGGGAGGATGGTGTGTTTCTGGCATCAATGTTTGGGGGCGACACCCTCTTTGAGCTGAGGTCTTCCCTGGTGCTTGCTGAACTGGAGAGAGAAGGGGTAAGTCAACAGGCAGAAAGACTTGCTGTCACAAATAAAGAAGTTATATTTCTATAGGTTTACAGTTTTCATCATCCTTTTGTAGTAATTTTAATTTAATTTTACCTTAACCTAACTCAACCTCACCTTAACCTGCTCATGGGAGATATTTTATTAACCCAACCCCAGCTAATGTATGTTTGCATTGATTATATATGCAGTTATATTTCTCTCTCTCTCTCTCTCTCTCTCTCTCTCTCTCTCTCTCTCTCTCTCTCTCTCTCTCTCTCTCTCTCTCTCTCTCTCTCTCTCTCTCCAGGAAACCTCAGTGAAATTATTACATTATACTCTTTCCTTGCAGGGGTTTGCTGCACACGTGTCGCCTTTCACCGAGATCCGTGACATTGGTGGTCTCCTAACCCACTGCGGGTTCACCATGTTGACTATTGTAAGTTATTCATTGTAAGATACACATCATATGATCATGTTGCATATAACTCTCACTGAAGCTTTGTTCCTGAGGCTGTCATGCATGATTCATTTTGTGTTCTATGTAGAATTTCAATGGGTAAAAAGCGAATGAGTTTTGCATCATAACTTTAGGTAAAATATTTATGGAAATATGACAGTGGGAAGAAAGCCATTTATTCTAAATAAAACAACATCCTAAGACAATGATTCTCAACTTATTTCTGTCATATATTTCACCTTTGAAACTATATAAAAAATCTGTTATAATTTATTTCTGTTTTATATTTCGCCTTTCACTTCACCAAGATGCCTGTTTCTCATTATTATTTTTTTCACATGTTTTAGAATACATGATATATATGTTTAATAAGTTTATTAAGCTAGTTCCCTTAACAACTTGTGGAAACAGAAATCAAATAGGGAATAATTTTAGCATCTTGCCTGATGTTAGTTAGTCAGGGAAGAGCAACGATGGGAACAACATAAGAACAAAAGAAAATAAGGAGGCTGCAAAAGGCCAGTTGACCTACACGAGGCAGCTCCTGTAGCCTTTTAGGAAGCAAAATACAACCTCACAAATGCTGTTGAATGTTGATATAGCACCAACTTTTACAGGATGTTGATGAGGTATCGGTTGGGTTCCCTTCGTTGTTTGAGTTGATGTGGGACCTGCAAGGGATGGCTGAAAACAATGCAGGAGTGACGCGCAAACCACACCTTCATCGGGACACTTTATTGGCTGCCAGTGCCATATACCAGGGTAAGTGTGTCATTTAATTTTTTTTGTTTTGTTTACCTCGTAGACAGAAATTGTATAAGAAAACTAATAGTAATAATAATAAACAGTTTATTGATAAGAGATGTGCAGCCCCAGAGCTGAAAATATACAGTAGGGAGTATACAAAATGATGGTGTTGGAAAAATAATATGTAATAACAATAATAAATAATAACCGTATAATATAATAATAATATTAGCAAAGTAAAACTAAATCACCATCACTGGCACTGCACTTTTATGTATTGATCCATTTGTGTGCGTATGGGAACTAGAGAGGCTACACATGCATATACAGGAGTCTTGCTGTATTAGTCACCAGTATATGAGGAATTAATAGTGTGGGCATGTCATATGGTGGTACTGTTGCTTTTATGTTTGGTAAAATGCTGCTCAATAGAGGTAACACTCTTATTTATTTATTTGTTCTTGGTTATAGTAAGTTAAGCGACTGGTGACTAGCAGTGGTGGTGTGGCTCTGGCAAGGCTCTGGTGGGAAAGGTGCAAAATGCTGGATAAGGATATATATATATATACCTGTGTGCGACTGCCTTATGATACTACTGTTTGTAGTATTGGTATGAGTGAATAAATTATAGGAAAACAATTTAGGAAGCCCTATTTTCTCAATTTGTACAATTATTCACTGTTTTAATGGTTACATATTTTCTTCAGAGATGTATAGTAAGGGAGAGGGAGTTCCAGCAACTTTCCAAATAATCTATATGATTGGATGGAAGCCTGATCCTAAACAGGTAAGAGAAATGTTTTGATATTGTAATATTTTTCTGTTTCAATAGGTATTATGAATCATATTTGCTATTCATTACATGCTACTGTGAATTTAAAACTTAGAAAGTAAACTAAGTAGATTTGGGAAATGAAGAGCAGAGAGTGAGAAAAGGATGTGTTGCGGGGTGTCCAAGGTCACGGGTGGTGACATGCACATGTCACTCCCAGGAGTTCCTGTTTCTGAGTACAAGGAGGTGTCTCATATGTGCTGTGATGACAAAGGCTGCGAAGCTCCTCCTCCACAGCTCCATCACCTGCACTTGGTGGTCATGTAGCATCTCACAGACATAGTGACCAGCACCTGACAGGCGGAGGCCCCCAGGTGTGTGAAGGGGGACTGGGTGTAGCAGCATTCACCCATGAGGCATGCTTGTGATGTCTCTTCCTGGGCTGCACAAAGCCACTGTCCCCGACAGCAACTCCAGCGTCAGGCATGGTAGTGGGCGGGTGTGGTGGTTCCGCCAGGCCAGGCCGCTCAGCAACCTCAGCCAACGAGGGCTGCTGCATAACTTGGTCCACCATCAGCACCTGGGGACGTGCCCCACCACTAGAGGTGACAGGCCTGCCCCTCATTGGTACAGGAGTGACCCCATCCTCCACAGGGCGGCAGCCCCACACCCCCCGGCGGCAGCATCAAAAGTTGGGGGTGACAGCAGGCAGATTCCCCCCCCCCTGAACAAGGGTGGGAGTGGTAGAGTCCCTCCCAGAGATGAGTATGGCGTCTCGGCTCAGGGCGGCAACACCCTGCTCCATCCCCTGGCTGCAGCATCAGAGGGGGGGGTGACGGCAGTGGTCTTGACTCTCCATCTTACAATAGGATTGCCTGGCACTCATCTGGTCCAACAGGGACCGTTGCTCCGCCAAGATTGTCACCACCCGGTGAATCTCGCTCGTAAAGTCACAGCTTACCGGTGCTACGCTTCCGTAAGGTCATGGCTTATCTTGGTACACATGGAGTATGTAGCCATCCTGTCCATGCCCCCCGTAGACACGGGGGGATGTTACTGGTGTCCCGACACACTATGGGCAGGACAGCATCAGCTGGTATGTCTCTTGCAATAGATCCAGGCCTTCAGCATGGATCGTCTTCTCCTGGTTGCTCCGGCAGCATCCTGAAGGTGGTTTGCAATGCCTTTGTGATAACATTGTGGTGATAGTAGTCGCAGACCACCTTCACAAGGTCATCCTTGGCTAACTTCCTCCTCCTGTGTGAGATAGATAGACGTATGATAAAATAGTTAAATTTGAAAGGGGAATACTACCACGCAGGGGTATTGCATGCATCGTCCTTATGAATGAATAAATGAAAGTTATTAATATGTATCAAATTTTGTTAATCTCATTTAACTCTTATTCTTCCCACAGAAAATCGTGCCAGCAGAACGAGGCAGTGGACAGATATCCCTGAAGGACCTCCACAAACTTGATGAGATGGTGCGTGAGACCGGCATGGAGGGCCGGATCAAGTTCATGAAGGATCTCATGGATGACAATGACAAGAATAAAAAGGATTAAAAGAAAAGAACAAGAAAGCCATCTTAGTCAGTTACATAGTACAAGTTTGCTTCACTTCATGGTTGATTTGCAGAACTGAAAAACCGATTATAAAGTGACTGATTGTTAAACGAACCCATTACAACACGAGTTAATGAAATGGGAATGCATTCGTACACCTCCCTAAACTTCCACTTATAACTAAAACATCATTAAACGTGAATAAATGTCAAAGAACAGCACATTATCTGGTTGTCAGTCCAAATTTTCAGCAATCTTTCTAGCGCCTCCCCTCCATTATTGGCTCACAATGTCTTGTAAAAAGCTTCATCTGCTTAGTCTCCTTAACCTTGTGTGCAATCTTGAATATAGTGGAGACAGTAGATTGAGGTTGTCCTAAGCTACGAGCAATGCAATTATTCTCATCACCTGCCTCGTGGCGCTTTATTTTCAGAGTTTGGGTTTTCCTTGATTGTTTTTTTCTCCCGCCAGCATCAGTGGTATCTTGAGATTGTTTGGGGGCCATAATGACGTAGAGTAATAAGTAATGGGGCCAAATAAACCTTTGAAACACTTCACAAGATTGCAATAACAAGCTGTGAGTTTGGCGAGTGTGCGGGAAAGATTGGGAGACACTTTTTGTTTGAGTATGTTGGCTGTGGTGGCTCTCACGGCACTGCTATAGAAACAGCGGACACCTAAGTTGCAATTACCACTCCACTGATCATAACTGTAAAACCTGATAATCATTAATCAAAAGAGATATTAAAAGAAACATTGTAAGTGTGGAATATCGTTAAGCAAGGCCGTGTAAAGCCGAGATGATCACTTATAACTTTTCTGTGTAATTTTGTTATACTAGAAGTGTTTTATACTGAAATTGGGAAATTATATAGAGAGCTTTCAATCATGCTTACTTTTCAACCAGCAGGTTTTTGTATTGGTAGTAGAGAGAAGTGGAAGACAACATTTCTCACTAAATGAAACATGGAGTCATATAAAAGAAAGGGTACTGGAAATTTGATCTGGAATTAATTAGTTGTTGCATTTTGTAACCGTTATGATGATATAAAGACGCACGGTCGAAACGAAACGGTCGAAAATGTCAATATAATTTGTATTTAAATTCTAGAAGGATGTTTTCAGTCACATTTTGTTATTTTCTTGTTTGAATCACAATCATCATTATGTTATTCTACTATTATATACAATTTTAGTTGGCAAATTATAATTCTTCATATACTATTATCTTGAGAAGAATGAATATCATGTCTTATATGATGTCTTGAAAGTCAACTAACTGAATGAATATGTTAATAATAGAGTGAGTATGGAAGCTCTTTTCATAAGGTTAACACTAATAAAATCAAGTTGCAATGCACCTAACTTGATATTATTGGTTTATTTCTATAATGCAAAGCTAACAGTGGATGGCTTGGATGTTGTACTACACTACCTTCATTTGCACAATACCAAGGCAGTTTACGATCCTCATTATAATTACTGTGATGCCGAGTCAATTGTACATAAGATAAAAACACTAGCATAATGAGGCATTAAATAATGTTAAGATCTCTTATTTGTGGCTTTCATTAATCGTATATTTTTTTTGTACATACTAGTTTTGTAATAAAGACCATTGTTATGCTTCCCTTTTTTAACCCACTTTAAATGTGTTCATCAAAATTTACCAAACTGCAACTACCTAACATTCTCACATTAACATCCTTTACCACACCACAATTAAGGGAGGTGGTGGCCTAGTGGCTAGCGTGGGGGGCATACTAACTCCCGAGTCCCGAATTCGAGTCCTGGCATGAGCTGGCCACTTTTCTTTGGGTCAAGTGGCCAAAGATCACCCACATGCTGCCATAACACTATCCTGGACGGGACTGCAAAGTTATATGCAACGAGGAGCTTACGCTGGCAGCATGAGACTCCACAAAGAAACGAGACGTCACTTAAAAAATCTAACCTCTTTCCTCTACAATTAACAGTCCTTCAAAATACTCAGCCTATTTCCTGAAAGAGAATGGAAATGAGTTATTTATCACAAAATAAATTGAACCAACCTTAAAATCAAAGTTGTGTTTTCTGTGAACTAACTGAAATCCAAGGTTAGAGAGGGATAATTTACTTCTATTGTCCCATCCCAGCCTCTGTTCACTGCCACTTGTTTTTCTGCCTCTTCCACCATTTGATCAAAGCCATCAGCATCACTTGAGTATTTCTTAATTATTCATCAAACTGGAGAAAAAAAAAAAAAAAAAATTAGCTGAAGAAGAGTTTGAAGGAATGTTCAATATTAATCAAACAAGGTGTTATATTGGGAAGAAATACATATACATCATCTATGTCTTCAAATGTTGAGTTGGAAAAAAATGCACATGTCCTCTCACCATAATTAGTGAAGTGCTGAATCCGAGGAAAATACCCATGCAGCGGCCTAGTGGCTAGTGGTCAGGCAGATGAGCTCAGGGTCCCAAGTTCGATTCCCAGCACCAGGAATACAAGGGCGAGGGGACACTGCAAGCTTGTTCTCTCTTCCTGTGTCCTCTTGACAGTTTCTTCTCATATCTCAACTCATATCTCAATAACACAAGAGGATAGTTGCAGCCTGCACTCCAAGAACAAGATATTTTACTTTTTCACATATTACAAGCACACTATACATATATTACACTCAAAATTTGTTTGTTGAATTATGAATTTGTCCCATACATCATACACCATACCCATACACCAGTGCCTCAGTGGTGCAGTGGTTAGCGTGTCTGACTGAATTCGCTGGCCCGAGTTCGATCCCAGACGAAGGCAGTCAGTGCACAGCTCACCCAGCTGTTCATTCTCCCAAACGGGTTAGTAGATAAATGGGTACACAGTGGCTCTGTGTCCCGGGGTAACGGATTAATTTCCACCACAGGCTCAAAGGCCAATGTGATGGGAGATGAGCTGCCGCAGCTACGCACAGCTATAGTGTATGCCTTACTTTACCATACACCAGCATCGGAGTACTCCATAACTGTCCCTACAACAGACAACACCTCCCTACACAGGCATAGATCTCTAGACCACTTCATTCCAAGTTTTCTTGGGTGTAGCAAAAAATATCTTCCTCATATAAATGTTCTACTGCTATTTCTACTACCACTACTACTACTATTACTAAAAAAAAAAAGTGATTTATATCTACTCCCCATATTAGTTCCACCAACTCGAAAAAATCAGGGCCACTTGTTCTTACAAGAAGACCTATGTTAACCTTATTTTAGAGTACCATTTACTTTTATTCATGATAATAAAATGTTATATGTTGTAAACTAAGTTGCAAGCCATCACCACACCATCTCACTGTGTTTCTCTTTACAAGTAGAATTGCTACAGGTTTCAGATGTTCAAAGGTGAATTTGGATGTGATCCTTTAGAATTAAAAAGTAATTAAATAATACCCCCGAACTAGGCATCTACAGACCATACAGTTCTGTTAGGGTTAACGAGAGTGTGTTACCCCTCTCACCAAGAAGCTGCTGTGACTCACAACCTTTAGGTCACGAGCCGAGCACTGTACCACAGAGCCACTCGGCCCCCCTCATCCTTTAAGAATGTTGGATACTAATCATCAGGTTATTAAACCTGTCACCAAGACTAAAGGGAAGACATAAATAGTTTACAGCTATCACTATACTAGGGAAGTATAAATAGGAAGAAACAAACATATTTTAGGTTATTTTATTAATAAAAATTAATGACAAATTGCCCCTCAAATAATTATTTATATTATCAAATGCTTAACTTTTCTTAAAGTAGAAAATAGTGTTACTGATGATGGTGATAAAGGTGATGATGGCGAAAAAACAAATAAATAAAAACAAAAACATGACAGCAGCTTCCAAAGTACTATACATTTACAAACATTTACATCTGCATATATATTTTCATATTAAGCAATTATCTTTCAGCTTCATCGTGTTGGAGGAATGAAAACATCTTTTCTACACCTTCCCATAACCCAGACTACTTTATCAACTCCATTACTGACTCAATTCAACTTACCATGAAGGAGAATCCAATGTCATTATTTCACTTTCCATCCAAACATCTTCAGTACAACTTGAAGATATGGTCCAGCTGCTTCACATCCATTTATCTTAATAACCTCCTAATCATCTTGCTCCCCGCTTCCTCATACTTCCAATCCATATGGTAAGGAAAGCCAAATTAAATACTTACATTCCAACACATTCTCATGACTGTTTAACCTTTTTCTTCGGCTTAAATCTATCAAGAACTTCAGGTGCTTTTTCTTCTGTCTGTTTCTTTTTCTTGTCAAGACCCAACTCTTTTTTCTGAGCATAAGCTGTCTTCAAGTACTCGCGTTGTGTGTCTTCTCTTACTTTC
Organism: Metacarcinus magister; assembly: GCA_029783475.1. NCBI lineage: Eukaryota > Metazoa > Arthropoda > Malacostraca > Decapoda > Cancridae > Metacarcinus > Metacarcinus magister. The sequence goes on from JAPQNM010000038.1 coordinate 12,405,715, forward strand.
TGTTTGCGTTTAAATTTCTGGGCTGAGCCACTCTTGCCTTTCATGCGGTAGCGAGGAGTAAAGTCCACTTTTGGTTTCCGGACATACAAAAGGGCTTTCTTTGCATCCAGTTTTTCCTTGAGTGTTGGCGTATCAACCTGAAATGAAGACAATAAACACATAACCTAGTGAAAATATATAAAAAACAAGATGACAAAGCTATGGAGAAAACTGAATCAAGAAAAAAATATATATATAATTTTCAATGAAGCAAGTGATGTTGGAAAAGCAAGCTTAGCATTGCATATGTTTGTTTTAATCACATTTATTCCATTATATCTGATCAAACACTTGCTATGACGTCTCACTAAGCCTATAAATGAGAAAAGGAAAGTGCTCATTCTAGCCGTGAGAACGGAGGTATAATTTATCACTAACACACAAAGTTTTATTATGAAAATGATCAATGCATAAAGTGTGAAAAAATTAGTTCCATCATTACCACCATAAAACATTGACAACAACTCACCTGCCCAATACTAAGAGGATCCAAAGTGATCAGCTCTACAGGAACCTTGGCAAGAAGAGCCTTCACTTCTGCTTCCTTCCTTCCTGATGTACTCATGTAAGGATTGGCCTCAAGAGCATCAAAGTTAGGTTCACCAGATCCTGCAAAAGATAGTTCAGAAATTTATCATTATCTGAAGAAGAAGAAGAAAAAAGAAGAAGAAGAAGAAGAAGAAGAAGAAGAAGAAGAAGAAGAAGAAAAAAAGCAATTATAATTTTTCGAAGAGATCTCAATATTTTTTGGGGATTTCAATATTCGTCACCAACACACTCGCTCCGTCCCTTTCAGTCGCCTTTTATAACACACAAGGAATACTATGGAAGTAATCTTACCAGGAATGATAAGACTGGAATAGCCTTTGTAAGTTGAAATACCCAGGATATCTTCATAGGGACAAAACTGCAGGTCATTAATGATACTGTTTGCCTTGTGTTGCATGTAAGCATGACTTGTGTCACCCAAAGTTACATTCCTGTAGACCTGAAAAAAATAATTATGGTTACTTAAATTTATGGATTCTATAAAATTACTTAATCTTATGATATAACATATCACTTATCACATAAAAATCACTATAACATTTATCTCTAGATTTTACTTTTTATTTCCTTTAATTCTTACATATAATACGGCTTTTGAGAGAGAAAAAAGTGACGTAATCAACAATGAGCATGGAAATAAAAAAACATACTTTGGCATAGTATAATAATCACAACACCAACATATACAAGTGAAACCTAAACATGGAACAAAAATTATAGGTCTAGGATTCAAGCAGTGACAATGATATATAATTTGAGCACAGCATTACATACCTCAACAACGTTACCAATGGCCACTGACAGCAGACCCTTCTGTGAGAACGCAACATTTGAAGCCCCGGAACTGATGGTGTAATTCTGGAGACACTGGCCAAGATTCCGTGCGTCCCATATCTTCATCTGTCTGTCAACTCCCACTGTCGCCATGTACCTGCAAAACAGTTTCATTATACCTGTTTCTATTCTGCACCAAGATTGAAAGGAAAGTGAGAAGAATCCACTCTCAAAAATAGCTCGGTACTTTAAGAATATCCTATAAAATCAATGCAGAAGCTACAGTCTCAAAAACCTTCTCCATTTAGGTCCAAAATTACCCATGAAACCCAATGTTTGTCCACTGCTAGGATGAGGTGTAATTCTACTCGCATGAATTTAACTTTAAAACTAACTAAAAAAAATAAACAAACTAATCTCTTCTAGTGTAAAGAAGGGAAAGAAAATAACACAACAGACATATGGATAAACTGCATTGATTACCTGCCAGTTTGGTCAACATCAATGGCTCGCACGGGGTGAGGGTGGCAGAGGACGGAGGCGACAGGCTCAGGAGCATTGGGCGTCCACATGCTGACAGTACCATTAGGGTGACCACAGCACAGCACAGCATTGTAAGGGTTCTGGCACATCACCTCCAGACGACCCTTGTGTGTTGGGGTCCGAATCACCTCCTTGCCCAGTGTAACATCAAGCCACGTAAGAAACCCAGCCTCACTCTGAAAAAATATAATTACTAGATGTAGGTTAAACAAATACCTTATTAGTACACTATAAAAGCTCTATTCAGGATCATATTATATAGAATTATATATTAATCTATCTAGTTTGACTCCATGTTTCAGGCCCATATAGTGCAATAATTGGCACAGCTACTCCTTCGTATAACCTCTCTACATTCATTCCCATCACCCTACAGTGGAGTCTCTCATCTAACGGATTTGGATCTAACGAATTCGCATCTAACGACCCTTTTGAAGCTCTACCCCACCTCCAATCTAACGATCCAAAATTCAGATCTAACGGCAATTATTCCGGGCACCCGGGATCAAATTTCAAACTTCCCGCTGATTGCTGAATTTTTGCCGCACTTCGGCGTCCCTCCCTCCCTTATAGTCACTTTCAGTGAGAGAGAGAGAGAGAGATTGGTATCTAAAATATTTTCCTTCCGTCCTATACATATAAAAATTAAATAAATAAATAATTAAAATACAATGTTTATATAGTATTTAATATTATAGTAATGATAAAATTGAGTCTATGTTCGTGTTCTTTATCCTTGAAAACCTATATATATAAATTTTCATGAGATTCTGAGGTGTCAAAATTTTCATGAAATTTCCAAGGTGACACCCTTAGATTTTTTTTAACAAATCACGTTTTGTTAAATAACTCAAAAGCTATGAGGTTTACGTAAAAGACTTATATAATAGTAGATAAAGAGCAGGAGACGCCCGTTCTTTTGAGCTATAGTAGAATAAAATTGGTATATTAGTAACTGAGAAAATAGTATATTAGTTTTTATGACAAAATTTCAATAAAATTTCAATTTCCTACTAAACTATAAGGTATATTTCAAATCTGATTTCACCATTAGATAGACAACATCAAACTAAATATTTTAACTTCTATACATTATTGCTGTATGACAACTATTTTCTGAGTAAAATAGAATAAACACATTCAACCAAATTTACGCGGAAAAATTTTGGGCGACAAAATAAAAAATCTACAATTGTTACAGAAACCTCTTAGTGATAGTGATAGATACTCTTAAGGACAGAAGGTAATGTTAGCATGAATTAACTTACACCAGAGCAGAGCAGAAAGTGATATGGGAGGAATTCTAGTTTCAACGCTCTATCCATTTGTTTAATACAGTGGAGTTCAATGCCTTGGTTGTCATAGATGTAGACCCATTGCTTCTGTGCTGCTGCCATCATTAACTCAGTGTGGAGCCAACATACATCATAGATCGATTCCATAACATTGATCTCACACTCGAGTTTCTTGGTAATCCAATCCATGGACGCTAAATGGCCTTTCCTTCCACCCAGTACAAGATGCCGTCCATTTTGTGTGAACTGCATTCTATTAAAGAGAAAACACATGCAAGTATTACATCTATGAATCTATATGAATACAGCGCTCTTTCTTAAATACTAGAAACAATAGCCATTAAAAAAAATATGGTGAAGAATAATATAATGTGAGTAGTTTAATTGGAAGGATTTTTATCTTACTTGTATGGCCCAAACTGGTTGAGGTTAAGATCAAAGCTTTTGGCGGCTGATGTGATGTCGACTGCATTCTTAATCTGTGTTTGTGTTATGTGTGAGGTGTACGTGCCTTCCTCGGCTTCCAACTGCCCTTTTGATTCTGAAAAAACGTCATATAATAGTAAAATAATATTATGCTACAGTATCACAAAAAAACATTTACAACCATTAAGAAAAACATATTTGTGTACATGAAAGTAAAACCACATGTGAAGTATTTTCATGCTTACCTGTCAATAAAATTTCTGCTCTTGCTGCTTCCTCTTCTGCAAACCTGATCCTTTTTTCTTTCTTCTTTATTTTTTGGTGAAGATAAGAATTTTTTCGGGCAACTGCATTAAACTGGAATAAATAAAATAAAAAAAAAATAAATCTCACCAGCTCACACAACACCAAAAAAGTTAAATGCTTTTTATAATACTCCAAGAAAATATTATGAAAAGAATATCCATTGTTTAACGGTTAAAATTAAATACAGTACTGCATAAATATAACCGATGCATACCTTAACACCTTGGCCTCTGCTGTATTTCTGTAACAAGTGGTCGGGTACAATTTTCCTTCCCATAAACTGATTTTTTCTTTTCATTTTTTGTTTTTGGTTAACCTTGAATTCTGTAATCCGCACACCATCTTTAACTTCAGATTTGATGAAATTCTGCGGCTGGTTCCTCTTCTTCTGCCTACCATCCTGCTTCTTCTTTGCCATCTGGGGATACAGAAATATTATATTATACTCAAAACTCAAATACGTATATATAAAAATCATAAATAAAAAATCATGAATAACTTTGGACTCTTGTGTATTTGTTGTAGTCTTTGCATAGATAAGGATATGATTGGTCTGATAAGTGTTCATGTATTAGTAATGTTTCAGTACATCTCAACAATTGTTTGGTTTTTGCAATAATATTCAGAACCTGAGAACTGAGTAACTTCATAAGTTATGTTTATATGATAGTTAAACCTCGTCTAATGTGTTTTGAAGGTAAATTAGGTTTTTCTGGTGTTTTTGATGTGCTTTGATTAATGGTGGACCTCATCTACACTGCAATTATCTCGTTCTGATGTTCAGTCACAAAAAAGAAAATAAAAAGTTTCCTACGGGGCCTCCAAGTTTGTGGTGGTGGTGGGGCTGATTAATCACAGTAAAATCTTCGAACACACTACATAAACACATAATGAACCACCTTAATGCAAACAACATCCTTACTGACACAAAACACGACTTTCCACCAAAACGCTCATGTGAATCGCAACGCATCACCACATTTCATGACATTACACGACAACTTAACCGACACGACATCAAACAAGTTGACGGTATTATACTTGATTTTGCTGAAGCCTTTGACAAAGTCCCGCACAAAAGACTGACTCGTAAATTGAAATACTACGGTAAATCAGGACCAATTCATCGCTGTATCACTGCATTTCTGACAGACAGGACTCAACGTGTTCTTCTTGACAGTTCTTCCTCTGACGCTGTCCCTGTCTCTTCTGGTGTCCCTCAAGGCACTGTTCTAGGCTCCCTTCTTTTCTTACTTTATATTAAAGATCTTCCCTTATCAACACCTAACTCTGGAATAGGCTCCCTCAACGCATTTTAGACTCCAGAACAATACTAATTCACAAAACAGATTCACACACACCTGTCACCACAACACAACACCCTTACACTAACAATTATACTTGATTCACTCCCCTCCCTTCCCCCAGCACCCAACTTCATATATATGCGTGATATGCACCTGAACGGCTGCCCTACGCATTATTAGTCAGAATCAGTACATCCAGAAGGTTAATTAGCTAACATAACAAAATAGAATAAAAGTTATATCCTCTTACCTTTCTTATTAATATTCTCAATGGCTAGATAAGTGTGTGTAACCTGTAGATAAATGTACAACGGTATAATTAGTAACACATTGCACACCACCGTCAGTCCAGACACGTGTTTACTTATGTTTACATGACGAGGGACAGTCTCGCTCTAAGGTTCATTCAATAACATCATATTTAAGTCTATGAAAATAAGATGATACTATGAAAAGTTTGATTAAAATATGAACAATAAGTGCTTTCTTCGTTACTGAAAATTGTTTGTACGTATCTAGTACGTATAAATTTTACAGACTGTCCTAAATGTCACTCACGTTGAGGGAGTTTTGGCGGGAACATAAAATTTGGTAAATTTGTCAGAGCGACATTTTTTATGGTTTGCTGGCCTGAAGACTTATATTCATATGTCAAACGTAAATAATGCCTTCAATTATGCCTTTATATGAATAAGCTCCCTATGAAATGAAGTTATATCTATGAGATCGTATAATAATGTTTAATTAATGGAGTTTCTGAGAACCCATCGCTTTGTACATTAAACATTTATCACTCATTTATATTTAGGCTGTTATTTTCATAATCCTTGTGTTAAATTCGTATGAGAAGCAGCCACAACCTCAAGACACTCGTATACGCAGTCAATACTACAGTGGATCACGAGTCCAGCGCGTGATCCTCAAGACCAATGGGAGTACTGTCACATTAAGGAGTTCAGTATAGAAAGAAAGGATACATGAGGTTCAGAAGTGAGGTTACATCAAACAGTCTTAAAACAAATCTGGCGATGTGGCAAGGAAAGGCCTGCCACCACGTTCCCATTCCATCAGGCTTAAGTTGCAACTGGTAATCTCACAATGCCTGCGTAATCCACTGCATATACATAAGGATTTGCCGCAAGATAAAAGAAAAAACAAAAATATTATTACTACATTTTTTTTGCCTATAATGTGGGGTTAGTGTGACGAACCACGAAAAGAAAAGAAAAGAAAAAATAGTTTCATTCATATTATCGGTCGAGCACCACTACAGCCTGTCGCCCTGTCCTTGATACTCAGCTGCTAGAGTTGCTTCCGTCTTCCCTAGGTCAGTGTGGCAGTGGACGTCGCAAGGGGTGGAAGTAAGCCTTTCTTCTCCAGTCATCACCTCTGCTTCTCTCACCTCTCTCATAGTTAGGTCGCGCTTCTCTGCTTCCTCTGCACTACGCTGTTATACCTGATTGGCCACGACACGACCACAGTTTAAACCGTATCTTGATGCATGATGAAGTTGACCTAATTTTCTGATATACTGTATAGATCTTGTTTACACGAACGTTATATATACACATAATGCAGTGGAATATAGTAGTTTAGTTTCATTGTATTCCATTGTTATGGTGAACAAAAAATCATGTTTAGAGGACTACAGATTGGATATTGTTTTCTCAGTTACAACAAAGTGCGCGGGGTGGTTGTGTGAGGGTGTGTATGTATGTGTGTGTGTGTGTGTGTGTGTGTGTGTGTGTGTGTGTGTGTGTGTGTGTGTGTGTGTGTGTGTGTGTGTGTGTGTGTGTGTGTGTGTGTGTGTGTGTGTGTGTGTGTGTGTGTGTGTGTGTGTGTGTCTGTGTCTGTGTCTGTGTCTGTGTCTGTGTCTGTGTCTGTGTGTGTGTGTGTGTGTGTGTGTGTGTGTGTGTGTGTCATCCGGCTGGGTGATAAAGAAAAAATCTTCCTATTTATCTTACTGCTGTTTTTTTTTTACTTAACTAATAATAGTAATAATAATTTAACTCGTAAGTTCCCTTTCTCCCAAGAGGTTACTGAGACACTAATATTTCCCGTATCTTTCTAGGCTGAAAAGGAATAAGTACGAAAAATGGGGAGGAAATTTGACATACGAGAGTACTTACTACAACTGCAGTGGTCAAAGAATGAGAAGAAGAAACGCAAGCCTCCACGCTACTCCAAGACTCGCCACTGCCTCTACTCGCAGGACCCCGTGAAGGACGACCTGGTGTGGTAAGTGGAAGTAGTGGTGATTGTGGTGGTGCTTGTAGCGCTGTAGCAAGAAAAGGGAAGGAGGAAATGGGAAGAGAATAAAAGATAAAAAGAGAGTGCGTCGGATCAACTAACCAACTAACCACCGGATTAACTAACCAATCAACATCATTAATTGGGATAGAAGACAAGGGTTGTAATTATGTACCGTGTTAATATTTGTCCTCGTGGCTCGCTGCTCCACGCTCGCTCCAAGTGGCGGTGTGCAGCCTTTAAGCGTGATAACAAGCCATCTTGGGATTGAAAGTGTTCCATTGAGGTATTCTGGAATTTGAGAAGAGTCGGTATATTAGTGTTTAAGCTTTTGTTATCTGAGGGTGAAGTGGTGCTGGTGTTGGGAATGATTTGTTGCGTGCAAGCTTGTGTTTATGTGTGAGTATATCTGTGTGTGTATGTGTGTATGTGTGTGTGTGTGTGTGTGTGTGTATGTGTGTGGTGCAGGGGTAAGGGTGTGCGTGTTTGCATGACTTCACAAGTATTCACGGAAGGTTTCATGCGAGGCGAAAAAAATAAAACAATATATGTAAAAAACTTTAACGATTTACCGTGAAATATCGGTCAATGTCGGCCTCAAGACTTTAGGTAATACAGGATAAGCTTTATATGGATTTAGACCGTCATCGTAAATGTGATTAGATGACTTAAGTGGAGAAGGAAGGGAGTGGAGAAGAGAGTCCACTTATATGCCACCTCAGGGTTGATTAGAGCCTGGCTACACCCGCAGTCAAGGGCGCACGTCAGGCAGGTCTTAATTAACGAGGACGCAGCTTGACCTGACACGCACACGCACGCCTGAGAGGGGCAATGTCATCTCAGTGGTAGTTTGGGCGGCAAGGTTAACGTATCACTAAGTTTTTACACTCTAACATATTACTACATTTCAAGACAATGCCACATCTCTAGTGCGTATATATTGCGTTAGTAAAGTTCTCATGCACTGTGTAATATATAGTTGAAGTGGAATATTTTACAACACGAATGTATGTACAGCACACGAGAGACTAACTTATCACCACATAAAGCTAAATTTAGGTCCTGAAGATTATGTACCTCGGTTTTTTTTATTAAATAATTCACGGGTTCTACGACAAATGTACATACTTGGCAGTTTATCAGGTAACAAAGTAAATTATATTGGATTAAGAGACGTTATGTTTAAGTAGATAAGTATGAGGCATGGAGAGGGAGAGAGTGAAGGAGGGAAGGAGGAGAGAAGTAAAGGAACATGATGATGGTTCTGCGGCAGGAAGTCAGTGGTGCGCGGGGAGGCAACAGCAGCGGAGAGAAGGGAACGGGACTACGCCTCAGCACAATTACTTTACCAACAGAACCAAAATGTGAGTAACACTTTTTAGCACCTCGTCTATCTCACTGCTACAATAAAAAACACATGAAACGATAAACAATCACAACTATAATAATAAATAAAATAAAACATTAACTAAAACGATTGTAAACTGCAATATATAATCTCTTAACTTAACTGTGGTGTGCGCTGGAATTTGTTAAGTAGGTTAATTGGTTTATGGCAAGTTTAAGTTTCCCCAACTCTCCCCTGCAGCTGTCTGTCACGCCCAGTCAGGAGGAAGAAGGGGAGCAGAATGCAACCCATGGACTCCCTCAGCAGGCTACCCACGACCCTCCTCTACCAGCGACCTCTAACGGTAAGCTCGGACACCCTCAGGAGTTTTATTTTTTTTTCAGGAGGAACCACCTACCACCCCACCCCCTCAAAAAAAAAGTCTAACTTTTGAAAGGCTTTAAATAATACTAATAAACTCTACAGGTTGTGTAGGACATATGAAACGTTGATGTTGGTTTTTGTTGAATATTCAGCTATTACAAGTCAGCTGGGAAGTTAAATTTAAAAAACTAACATTTATAATTCAGTTTTATTATGATTAATGTTGATTAGACAGTTACGAAGTCCCTCAAACCAAGAGCAAGAACCTAACCTAACCTAACCTAGTTCTTGATGTTAAGGCACGAACTCATACCCAATAAAATCTAGTAACGCAACATGACAAACAAACAAAAAATATAACACGGAAAGCAAGTACTACTAAAACCTTGTTACCTTTTTAATTGGTGGTTTGGTGATCGTTGTGAAGGTGATTGAAGGTGATTCCCTGGTCGTCCTCTTCCACAGGGTACATTGGGTGGCGCTCCTCCCTCCCACACCTGCAGCTGGAAAAGTATGGCAACTCTACCTGATTCTCGTAAGCTGCAACTGTCCTCAATTCAACTACAAGGAGCATAAGTATTCGACAGTTGTATATCTAAACGAAAAAATAAGAAATTGTTAATGGAAATATATTTAACTAGAATGCATTGACTTTCTTTTCCTATCCCAGAGAATGATAGTGTGTGTGTGTGTGTGTGTGTTGCTGTCCCCTGTGTGCTAATTTCCTCCCTCTTCGTCTGCCTGTAATGTCACGGTGGAGGAAGGAGTCATTTCCTCTGTGTGTAATTAGTATGTGTGTGTGTGTGTGTGTGTGTGTGTGTGTGTGTGTGTGTGTGTGTGTGTGTGTAGCATGTTACTTATCTCATGTTACAATGGTGGGTGGAGGCAAAGTGGAGAACTTAATAATCTACTCCCCAAATTACTGTTATTATTTCCGTGGTTTTATTACATACAAGAATTTTCTATCTCATGGCAAGGTAAAATTACACATAAATATTTGATTCATGAGATTGTTTTGAAATAATACGTACTTAGATTTCCTTCTCGTCCTTCTCCTTACTAAGTCTATAATAAAAGGAATAACTTTAAATTAACTTAACCTAACCTTAACCTAATACCCTTATATAGGTATGTACTACTACTATGAACTCTAAACGTACTCTGGTCTTCTCAGTCTTACAACACTTTGTCAATTTAGAAGGACGTCAATTGTCACCACACACGCACGCACGTTCCCTGAAACCTTTACTCCCCTCCCTAAAAAAAAGAGAAAAAATAATAGGTACGTAAGCAAACAAATCAAAGGGACACACAAACATCAACACAATAATAATAATAATAACTACAACCTACTACTACTACTACTACTACTACTAGGGACACACAAACATCAACACAATAATAATAATAATAACTACAACCTACTACTACTACTACTACTACTACTACTACTACTACTATTACTACTACTATACTACTATAACCAGTAAAGTTTCTTAGGACAGTTTACATTAATTAGTTTAAGATTAGTATGTATAGCGGTAGTGGTGTGTGTGTGTGTGTGTGTGTGTGTGTGTGTGTGTGTGTGTGTGTGTGTGTGTAGGTAAGACTGAGTAAAGTAAAGCAATGATTCCATACAAACATTTTTATTACCATCTTCCACTACTATGTGTTCTATTAGTCACCAACAATACTAAATTACATAAATATATATATTCTACGTACTACATACATTTCATATATATATACGTGCACTAACCTTTACAGTATACTTCTAAGTCATTTCCATAGGCTACAAATATATGATGATTTCTTCTCCTTACATTGATAATTTTTCTACCCAGCTACTCCTAAGTCTTTACAATCACACATCTATAGATACATATACCTCGTCTTTTACTACATCCTTATCTACTCATGCAATCCGATAGTTTCAAAGCATACAACTCTATACTCTACTCTAAGTTCTCTAAGTTACGTTGACAGAGTGCAAGAACATACCAAGTAACATAAGTTTAACGTATAACTGCTATTCATCAATGTGTGAAGGAATAGCGTCCCAGACCAGCGTGGGAGTAGCCTAAGGTGATGTTGATACAGTTTGCCACAAGTGAGGTCCAGCCCGTCTGATGGGAAGCTCCGCAGCCCCTTCCACTCTCACCATCAAAAAACTCATGGAAGAGGAGAAGGTCCCGCCACGCTGGGTCCTCCTTGTACTGCTTACTAGACCCTGCACGGCCGAGATAAGGAAGGTTGATTAGTACTAACTCTATACACACACACACACACACACACGCTTGGATAGAGTCATATGAAAGGAAGGAAGAAAACATGGATGGACGACTTCAGATATAATAATGTACGAAAATCGCCACGAGTAATGACACTTTTTGTATATCTTTGGTTTTTCATGTATATATTACATTACTACGACCAAAATGCAATAATTACTATCCAACCTGCGTTTTCAATTACATCTTATGAGCGTTTAAATCCGTGATTACATACACACAATAGCACGCACGCACGCACGCACGTTTTGTGTTTCCCATTCAAGACGTGTTTGCAGCATTAAGTGAACCACAGATAAAACCCGAAAGGTCCTAAGTCTGCACGTCATGTATTCCTTGGCATTTCAATATCTAATACCAAGGGACCCAACAAACAGGGTGTGTAATAGTTTAAGGGTTACAGTTCCAATGGCTAACTCAAATTAACAATATTCTAATGATTTTTTTTACTTTGATGAATTACAAAAATGATCTCACTGACATTACCTTCACGCCTCACCACTATGTGATAACAAACCCAATGTTCTGGTCCTGCTGACCCGTGTTCGAGAGGAAATGGCTTCGTTTGTACGGAGTCAAAAGCTAAATTTAATCGCCTTATTTCCGGCCTCACGGGCCAGCCTAATTGGCCCTAATAAGAATTTAATGAGTTTACCTTGCATAAAGTTTCTTAAACTGTATCGTATCGGCACTAAGTTGGAAGTTACAGGTGAGGTGATTGCAGGTCAGACTCAATCTAGATACAGGCATGACGACACCCAAGCTGGCGCATCGCATCGTGCTTTCAAATGTATTAAATAACTAATAAATGTATCATTGACGATAAAGTACATCACGCACCCTTGAAAAGAAATATACATTGGGTCTACTTTTCCCATTTTTTAAAAACTATTTGGGAAAGTTAAAAAAAAAAAATGCTTCCCATTCCTAACTCATGTTACATCAACTTTTTTCAACGTTCTTCGAGGGCTGAGAATATTGAACTGATACACAACAACTATAACATAATCAGTTCCTTGTGTCAGCCACCTAACTCATCTCAACCTACTCTGGGCTTGAAGGAAAGGGAAAGACTCAACTACATTGCATTTACTATGGCTATAACCAAGGCAGCAGGAGTGACAAGGAAGGAACTGAAGTGGCAAGGCTGGGAAGCATTGTGAGAGGGAGGGGAGGGGAGGGAATAGAGGTGGAGTGATGGGTCAGGGGAAGGAAGGAAGGGAGTGGAAGGAAGAAGGAAGGAAGGGAGTGGAAGGAAGAAGGAAGGAAGGAAGGAAGGAAGGAAGGAAGGAAGGAAGGAAGGAAGGAAGGAAGGAAGGAAGGAAGGAAGGAAGGAAGGAAGGAAGGAAGGAAGGAAGGAAGGAAGGAAAGAAGAAGAAAGAAAAAAAGAAGGAAGGAAGAAGCAAGAAGTAATCACGCCAGGCTAGGTTCGAATGGATCTCAATTGCTTCAATCTTTATGAGTCGAGTCACAAGGTAGATTTTGGCTTATTCATTGGAGTGAGTAATAGTAATTGTGGTTAGTGTTCGTCCTTCCCTCCTACTTTCTCAGAAGCAAAGACATGGAAGATGATTAAAAAAGGGAGAGCGAGAGAAAAAAACTTTAGAATTATGGAAGTGAATATGAATCTGAAAAACGTAATCTCCATCTTAGTGATAATTATGACTTACGACGGAAAATTATATAACTTTATTCTCCTGATATGTATGTACAAACTAACCCCGGAACCAAAAATCAAGTAATATTAAAAAAAAAATCGAAAACTCTGGCTTCATAAGTTACAAAAATGTTGGTAAAAAGGGAGGAGAGCTACCGAGAATAGCAAGGAAATTCCGATAAACATTGTTAATAATAAGGGAACCGGAAAATTGCGTTGCGTCGGAGGGTAATTTTGCCAAGACTATAAAATATCTCGCACTTAAAGAAGCAAAAACATTATCCACAGGAGACTTGAATTTGCGTGACGGAGTGGATGGGTCAAGGAGGAAGGAGGAAGGCAAAGCAAGACAAGACAAGGCAAGGAGGGAGTGAGATAGAAACGAGAAGGATGGACTTGGGGTGGAGAAGTGAAGAAAAAAAAATAATAAAGCATAGTTCATATCTTTCTACATTAATTTTCAACCTACTTCACGGTTTCTTTTTCTCTCTGATAAACTGTTTCCATCCCTCTACTTAGATTTTTCCTTCAACTATCATTTGTCTGACTGTTCGCTTTATTTATAGTCTAACTCCTTCTTAATTCTCTCCCTCCTCTTTGTCCTCCTTCCCCTCCCTCTCTTTAAAGTCTTCGCCCCCACTTAGCGCAGGGTCTTGCAACGTTGATCAATATGCAGAGGTGTTAGGGAGAATGAGGCGCCTTGATATACAAACACAAACCAGGACGAAGAAAACCTTGTACTCTATGCGTATATAATTCACATCAACTTTTTCAGAAAACACAATTTCTTCCTCTGATTTCTTTCATGAATTTACTTGCAACGAAATAATGACGAATATAATATGTGTTTCTAGTGTTTTTTGACGAATTCTAAGGATTAATTCATATCAGGAAGGTTGTAAAGGTCATAATATATTCCTTGCAATATAAAATCCTTCATTCCAACGGGTGACCTTGTTGGTGCAGGTGAGTGGGTAGTATTTGCAAGGGGATGGATTAATTAATTTGCTCGCCCTTGATACACTTGATAGGTCCACTTTACCTCATGCAGCCAAGGAGGAGATGATAGGACAAGGTCAGTATTAACCTCACACCACCCATAGCGAACCTCATGTGTATGTGGAGTGGAGTGGCAAGGTTTGCTTACCTAACCTAACCATCACCATAATGATGAATAAATACTATAATAATAATAATAGTAATGAATATGAGGTGATGGTAACGGGAATAATGAAAGTATTTCTTGTATCTCTTATTTTTTTCTATATATTTGTTTAATGTTTGATATTATAGTAATGATGAAACTGACTCCAGATTCGTGTTCAGTATGACTGAAAACCTTTATGTACAAATTTTGATGAAATTCCGAGGTGTGGAAATTTTCATGAAATTTCCAAGGGTACCACCTCAGATTTTTTGGCAGAAATCATGTATTTTGAAATAACTCGAAAACTATGAGGTTTACGTAAAAAGAGTATATAATATAAAAGAAAGAGCAGGATACGCCCGTTCTTTTGAGCTATAGTGATACGGAATTGGAACATAAGTATAGATGTAAGAATTGAAAAAAGAAAACATTAATTTTGTTCACAATAATTAACTTTTCTCCAAAGGAATCATAGATATTGGAAAGGTGATGACATCAATCGATAGATCTTTTCAAGCTGCATAACTTTGTTTCTAATCCTTTTTCCTGTAAGAGTAATAGTTTCGTAATAAAATGGCAAAAACATATTCGACCTCAATTCTGGTGGACATTTTCGGACCACAAAATCAAAAATTCCTTACCGTCACAGATAAGTGAAAAATGACTTCAATAAAACTTTTAGATATTCCAATTTACAGTAAGATTAGTTCAAAAAGTTATCGTGTATGACACAGTTTTAACGGCAGTAGCAAAAAACCTTCTACTCTATACCTGAAGGGGTTAAGGGGTGAAGAATTTCATGAAAATTTGTACATAAAGGTTTTCGGTCATACTGAACACGAATCTGGACTCAGTTTCGTCATTACTATAATATCAAACATTAAAAGATACAGGAAATACTTTCATTATTCCCGTTACCATCACTTCATATTCATTATTATTATTATTATTATAGTATTTATTCATCATTATGGTGATGACGGTGGTGGTGAGGGAAATTCTTACAATTTAATTGATGAAGATAATAATGTGTGTGTGTGTGTGTGTGTGTGTGTGTGTGTGTGTGTGTGTGTGTGTGTGTGTGTGTGTGTGTGTGTGTGTCTGTGTGTGTGTCTGTGTCTGTGTGTGTGTCTGTGTCTGTGTCTGTGTCTGTGTGTGTGTGTGTGTGTGTGTGTGTGTGTGTGTGTGTGTGTGTGTGAAGGGGCAGAGGGAGGAAGCAGTTGGTGGTGGTGGTAGTGGTGGTGGTGGTATCGGTGGCATGGTGAGGCAGCGGGAAACGGATAGCATCATAAACTAGCGAGTGTATGGATGAAAACAACGCGAAGGCGACAGACAACCGTGACATTGTCTAACATGCTTGTAACGTGTGACTGTTACGAGGGGAGACACACACACACACACACACACACACACACACACACACACACACATCATTATCAACATTTTCAGAAAGTTTCAACGGTAATACAAAACAAAAAAAAACAGAGTATCTCCCTAGGTTGGTTTCTATACATGGAATTTAATACTATTACAATTATATACAATGATTCACGGCGTACTACTGACCCGATTGTTCACTCTCCTTTGTGCGTGTTGATCGGTATGTAATGTACTGCCTAATGATATCTATGGAGGGTAATTCGTGGTATAACTTGGACGACGTAACAGTAGGTTGTGCGTGTGGGTAAGGAATCTTTATCCACTATATCCTCACAAGGTCAAGGAAACGGAGTGGAGCAATGTAACAATACAACACACTGCTTAGTACTATGTCTATGTCTTAGTACTATGTCTACTATGTCTCTCCAGTTTACAATCACAATCAATACTGCTGCTACGGCTGCTGCTATTACTAATACTACTCCTACTAGTTTTTATGTCTTTTTTACTACTACAACAACTACTACTACTACTACTATTGTTATTACATAGCGATCACGAAACACTCGCTGAACTATATATGTAAGTGTAGCAAGATTGGATTATTTCTCCTTCATATCTAAATGTTCAAATAGCGTGAGTTTGTCTGAGTGAAGTGACGAGAAATGAAAGGTTAAGCTGACATATATACAATTCGTGGTAGTGAGTTTGGGCTGTCTCGCTCTCTTTCTATCTCTCTCTTTCTCTCTCTCTCTCTCTCTCTCTCTCTCTCTCTCTCTCTCTCTCTCTCTCTCTCTCTCTCTCTCTCTCTCTCTCTCTCTCTCTCTCTCTCTCTCTCTCCTCTCTCTCTCTCTCTCTCTCTCTCTCTCTCTCTCTCTCTCTCTCTCTCTCTCTCTCTCTCTCTCTCTCTCTCTCTCTCTCTCTCTCTCTCTCTCTCTCTCTCTCTCTCTCTCTCTCTCTCTCTCTCTCCTCTCTCTCTCTCTCTCTCTCTCTCTCTCTCTCTCTCTCTCTCTCTCTCTCTCTCTCTCCTCTCTCTCTCTCTCTCTCTCTCTCTCTCTCTCTCTCTCTCTCTCTCTCTCTCTCTCTCTCTCTCTCTCTCTCTCTCTCTCTCTCTCTCTCTCTCTCTCTCTCTCTTTCGTGTTATCTTCTTCACTCTTATTGTGTAGTTGTAAATAAACCCAATTCTAAGGACGGACTGCAATGAATATGATTGAAAGAAGTCAATTACTGTTATACCCCAAAAGATGACCACTCCAATAAAGTCAGGGAATCAATAATGTTTTAAGTCCCACAACACGCACATGCTTGGTTATTTATCAAGGTAGACATGAAACCCGCAGTGTGTGTGTGTGTGTGTGTGTGTGTGTGTCCTTGCTCTCGTTGAATCCTGCTCTCTCTCTTATTACAGGAGGGAAAATTATTATCCTGATATACTCAGACCTCCACTTGCACACAGTAAACAGGAATGCAGCAGAAAAAATCCAGGAAAATCTGTACTCAAGCTAGAAACACTTAAAGATAATATTGCTAAAAGAAAAAAATGTAAGAAAAATATGATTGCAAAAAGTGAGAAAATATAAGAAAAAAATAATGTAAAAAAATACATATATATGATTGCAAGAAGTAAGAAAAAAAACAATGGGGATGGAAAAAATAATGTAATGCTAAAATTCGTCACAGTATTCAGGTTTCAACATAAAATACTATTAAGAATCAGAAAAATGTGCAGATTTTGAATCTGTAATTAATAATTCTATACGAGTAAAACTAAGGTAGTGACAGCTAGTTTAATCAAGTAGAAAATGACGGGCCGATCAAAACCTTCACTACTGACTGTCATCGGTGCCAATTGCTATGGAAGTTAATTATTTTCATTAAAAAAATGTAATGCAGTACTTTTATTGCACTGTCAAGCTCCATCAAGAGGATATGATAGCTTTCAGTAACCCACGTATACTCCTACACATTCCTTGGTACCCCGTAAGGAACACACATAGTCTTAACTTCCACGTATATTCTTGTAATGACTCTTACAGTTCTAAGCAGTTCTTAACTAAACCTTACCACACCTTTAACCATCTTACAGACCCTCGTGTATTTTTAAAATCAATCTCAACATATGGTGTATTTTCGTAATTTTTTCTACTCGGCGAAAACAATTTTTTTATTTGCTAATGAATTTTAATCTTTTTAAACTATATTGTACATATAAATAATATAATACTTTCAGCTAAGTTTCAAGTCTTTTCAACGGAAACTTTAATTACTAGAAATGAATTTATTAAAAAAAAATAAACTAAAATCTTTATGGTGGATTAAATACTTCACCAATGTTGATGAAAAATATATCAGATATTCCTTATAAAATTACAAATTAAAAGAAAAAGCACCTTGTTCAATTAGGGTCTTAGTTTAAAACCAATAATTTTTGTTTAATGGTATCATTATTTTAGTAAATAAATATTTTTTATGAGATAGATACCCATCAAATATAACAAAGAATTGTGCTGTAATAGCATAAATCTTTTTTTAATTTTTCAAAAACCATATCCCATTCCAATCCTGCGTATATATATATATTTTTTTTAATTATTTCTAATATGTATACGTAATTGACTTAACCAGTGAACGAGCACCAGGCAGCAAAATGATGAACAGGTCAAAGGTATCGTAAGTGAACATGGTCATCACTGTGATTCACGACCTGACGACTTAATGTTCACAAGCCTCTGCAACACTACCGTCATCACCTCACCGGCAGCAGTAGTAAAACTTTTAACACGATAACGAGACGGCCGTTCTCTCCCCGTCACGCACGACATAAATTGACTGCTCACCTCCCGCCAGCCAGCCAGCCAGTCCATTATTCCCAGCCACTAAAATCTCAGGAGCGTCTTACTACCTTCAAACGGCTGGTCATCACAGGCTAAATTGGTCTGTCCCTGACTTTAGCTCCAAATTTAGTGGACAATTACTCCTACACAGGCAAGCCGACAGCCCTGTAAACGCCCACTTTTCACTCACACTTAGCGTTTTCTTTTCCACCTTTTACTATTCTTTACAGTTCTGTCTATTTTTCCTTTCTTCTTTACGTGCTTCCCTTATAGCTAATAAAAGTTTATTATGACATCTACTTTTCTTACACCTGTTCTTACTACACTAGATTACTCTACATTTTGTTTAGATCTTGTCATACTGCATTAACTATCCTTGCATTGTCATTCTCACACTGACTACAAAGATACACGTTCACATCCACACATATACAAGGGAGTCACAACATACCATGACAGGGGCGAGCACCGTCTTGGCCAGGTAGGAAGAGAGACACAAGGCGGCGAGCGAGGAACACCGAAACTTCTTCCAAATTCATAAGGTTTCCGGAGCCCGTCGGACACTCCACCCGCAGCTCCTTCCCGTAGAAGAAATGATACCTGGAAGGAGGAGTTCTGGTGAGCACTTGTAAGCCTAGCAACGCAACAGACCCCTAGCATAAGGTAATAACATAAACAGGAGTTAGAATAATGTAAGACAAGAGGTAAAGAGTCAATTTTCATGTTTTATAACTTTTTTTTTCCGATGTGTGAATGTAAATTTTTTCAAACATCATAAAACATCATATCTCATACGCAGTGAAGACACCCATGAGGTTAGGTTAAGTTAGGTTAGGTTACAAGAGGCTTCCTAACGGTGTAACAGTTATAGGAGTAAGAGTGCACTAACCGCTTGAGGGATGTGATGATGAGGAAGTTCATAGGAAGCCAGATTGGACCTCGCCAGTTGGAATTTCCGCCGAAGAGGTGAGTGTTGGACTCTCCCGGCACGTAAGACACTTCATGACGCTCCCCTCCGATGTCCAGCACGAAGGGAGAGTCCTGGAACCATGGAAGAAGGAAAATAAGGAGGGAAAAGAGGAGGGAGGAAATTATAAAAGAGTGTAGTGTAGCCATTCAGCATATCATGGATTTCACTTCACCTCCAACAAGAACAAGAAAACCAGTGATGCATATTGGGAACAAAAAATAAATCCAAAATGTTTCGTTCACATTGAAGATCATTGAATCTTTATTATATATTAGTCTGATAATATACTTAATGAGAGTGTAATGACAATCAAATGTTACTATAATTAAATCACGTAATGCATATGATAGAATTGATACGTTATGTCCTAATGGAATACCTGGAGTTATTTAATTCCTTACCTGATGCACCTTGGAGAGTGATCTGATGCCGTGTGGGGAGAGGAACTCATTCTCGTCCAGCAGGTACCGGAGAAGGCTGAGGAGCTGGTCTTTGGTGGGCACCGCTAGCAGCATCCTGTCTGAGCCTCCCTCGCTCATGAAGGTAACCTGAAGGCACGGAGGTAGGAGAGAAAAAATAAAATAAAACAACGTGCAAATTGATACTATAATGAGGAAGGTATTTATGCAGTTATGTATTCTAAGTATGTTGGTTTATTTGGAATTATTCGTTATAAGTAAGTAGGCTTTGTAGAGTGAAGCAAATTATAAAGAAAAATAATCGAAATAGTAAAACAAAAACGTCAACTTTAAATAAAAAAAAAAATTAAATGCAATTCATGTGGTGGTGGTGGTGGTGGTGCCTGGAAGAACTGTGGTTAGTGTAGTAGTAGTAGTAGTAGTAATAATAGTAGTAATGGTGAATATATCTAACGTAATGATTATTGTAGTGGCAAGAATGGCGAGGTGCTTTACCCTGGAGGCGAGGTCAGGCCGGTTTTGTATGAGCCAACTCGCCCTTTTGTAGAAGCCCGGCAAGGCTCTAACCTCATCCCGCACCAACACAAGCACAGCGAACAGTGGTACCAGGCCAACCAAGGAGCGAATCTGTAATACACAACCACTCCGTCACCATTACATTCCATACGTAATACTCATGCTCCCTCCGCAATCGTTAAATCCCATCCGTCACTGTATAGTAATCCCGTTGTATTTTCATATTTTCTGTTTTATCTCTCTCTCTCTCTCTCTCTCTCTCTCTCTCTCTCTCTCTCTCTCTCTCTCTCTCTCTCTCTCTCTCTCTCTCTCTCTCTCTCTCTCTCTCTCTCTCTCTCTCTCTCTCTCTCTCCGTCATTTTCGTGCTTGTATGCTCTCCGTGACCTCTGTTAATCTATACTATTTTCTCATATTCCATTCCGTCAACTCGTGTGTATGTGTGAGTGAGTGGTTTTCTTTCTTTTTATTTATGACCATAAGAATAGTTATCATGCAGATTGAGGGAAAATTTTTAGGAATTCTTAAAATTTCTTGATTTATGCCACGCATGTTATTTGGGACAAGCCTTCCTGCGTCCATCTTAGCAGAGACGAAGGAATGAGTAAGAAAATTGTTCAGAAATAATATAATAACCCTTCCCACAATATGTTTTTCTTCAGTATTACAATGACAAAAATCAAGGAAATATATGTCAAAGAAAATTATTCACCAACGTAGAATGTAATATCAACGTACGGAAAAAAATATATATTAGATCAACTGTTCTAAAATGACTTGATTTGCGCAAGGAGACAATATATACAAGGTTTTGAAGTAAAAAAAAAAGTGGTATAATCTATTTCGTCAATAAACCAGATGTGATGAGTGACATTAGGTTATAAAGAATACTAAGTCGGAACTATAGTTAAGGAGAGACGTAGTATTAAGAGGCATGTCAGCTGACCACTCCACTCACTACCTTAACCACGAGGATGTAAGGACCATCCAGCCTTCCCCCGCGTGTTTTAGTGCGTTAGTCTGACGTGCTGGACAGGAAAAGACGAGGCAATGTTTGATAATACACATTCTTCAACCTATACACCAACTAAGAAAAAACCCAATCCATTAAAATTGAGTAAAATTAACAAAATAAATATAATACGTAAATGAATAAATAAATGAGCAAACAACAAACAAATAATGAATTAAATATACTACCTAACTAACTAAATAAAACATGAATAAAAGTTAATTTCCTTTGTATGAAATCTGAGCGAATCATGTCCACCACCCAATAATTTATGATTTTACCGCCGTGGAAACCGTTTACATAGCATTCACCGACATCCATTTGGTGTCCGACATGCCAGTGTTTTTGTGTAAATAATGCCTGCGTCCTCACACGTCAGCCACGATCCTAACACGACAACACATCACCTCCACACATCACTTTAATCAAACTTTTTTTTTTTCTTTGCTATCAACGAAAAAAACAATAAACACACACCGCTTCGTCCCCAGAACGCACGTACCGCCTTGTCTACGTCTCATTGCACACTAAGCAAATATTTCTCCTAAACAACACAACTTCCCCTTAACAACACACACTCACTGGTCTCTCCTCACCTTCATAGGCATTGAGGATCCGTCTGGCTTCCTGATGTAGTCGTAGTAGAAGCCGTCATCGTTATCCCACAGTCCACGACCTTGACCTGATGAGTTGATGGCGTCTACGATGAGGATGAAGTGTTCGAAGTACTTAGAGGCCATGTCCTCATACGCCGGGTCCCGCTCAGCTAGGATGAGGGCCATGTCCAGCATAGTGACGCAGAAGAAGGCCATCCAAGCCGTGCCGTCAGCCTGGGAACACAAACAAACACACACACACACATATACATACACGCAAATTAATCCAGACGCCCCTCACAGTGTTCATATCATAGCATCGATAAGCCTATAGTTCCTAGCCTGAAGTAAGCCAGTAAGCCCCCCCCACACACACACACTCACACACACACACACACACACACACACACACACACTCACACACACACTCACACACTCACACACTCACACACACTCACACACACTCACACACACACACACACACACACACACACACACACACACACACACTCACACTCACACTCACACACTCACACACACACACACACACACACACACACACACACACACACACACACACACACACTCACACACACACACACACACACACACACACACACACACACACTCACACACACACTCACACACTCACACACTCACACACACACACACACTCACACACACACACACACACACACACACACACACACACACACACTCACACACACACACTCACACACACACACACACACTCACACACACACACACACACACACACACACACACACACACACACACACACACACTCACACTCACTCACACTCACACACACTCACACACTCCCACACTCCCACACTCCCACACACACACACTCACTCACACACTCACACACACACACACACACACACACACACACACACACACACACACACACACACCTGCTCTAGCTGACCGGCCACTGGGAGAGGCCTTGACCTGTCGAATAACCCGATGTTATCAAGACCCAAGAAGCCTCCGCCGAACAGATTCCTGCCGTTAGGATCTTTTCTGTTCACCCACCTGAGTATAGATAGAAATCCATCAATTAGATTATTCTGCATACATGTAAAAAACGATGGAATTCTATATTGTCTAAATCTCATATTTGTTTATAATCATGTCATTTGATATTATTTAAATGATGATTCCTTAAGCACTGACCATGTAAAGTTGAGGGAGAGTTTGTTGAAGGCCCGGGCGAGGAAGGTGGTGTCCCTGGTGCCACGTGGAGCACTGCCGCGAAACACGTTCATCACCGCCCACGCGTGCACGGGCGGGTTCACGTCCCCCAACGCGAACTCGTAGGCTGCGTGGCGGGAAGATTAAATGGAACACGGTTAGGTTAGGTTAGGTTAGGTTAGGTGATAATATTGTTGCAGGATGACATATTCGTATAGTATGGAAACGTTTTAGTGTTTATCCATATTGTTGTATTCTTCAGTCTCTTAATAAAAATTACCTCAGTTAATGCTGTCTCTATTGAAGTAAGTGAGCCTTTCTTATTAGTCCTCTACTATTACTGATATAAAATGATGTCTTAAACAGCTAACACCCAGCTACAGACTCCTAGAATGCTTGAATGGGTTAGTATACCTGGTATCTGGCCGTTGGGATGCATGTACCACTCGCGCAGGAAGAGCAGCAGCTGATCCTTGGCGAAGTCACTGTCCACCATAGCCATAGCGACCATGTGGAAGGCGAGATCCCACGACGCGTACTGAAGGAGGTCACCGACGAAGGAGGAAATCAATTGTCTGCCAGAGTAATGACCGAACCAATGTGGAACTCTTGTAGGAATGAAACAGTAAACCTCATACATTGGTCTTAGATGCATGATAATGGCCTTTGGTTATTATTTATTCATTAAAAGAAGATGGGAAGTGTTCAGAGACTCACCCAAGGGTACTCCCACTTGTCTGGCATTGAGATGATGTCACGGTTGTGCAGGTGACCCCAATCGCTGTTCCTCCCTAAGCGGCGGGACTCTGGTGGTGGTGGTTGGTGCCTGGAACATGTGAGGACTCGATAAAGACCTTTGATAAATGAAAATGTTGCAGCTACTTATTTTTTCCCGTCTACTACTTCACAAGCTTATATAATTGAGTACGTCAGTGATTAACACAAATTATAAGTTATTTTTTTTCATATAAATTGTTTTAATAACTCAAAACAGATACTGTGAACTATTTCTCAGATATATTTTTTTAACTTCTGCCTGAGACTTACTGATCACCTCCCAGCCAGTCCTTCACTATGTAATGGTAGAACTGTTTGGTCCACACCAGGCCGGCCATCGCCTGCCGGGCCACCAGCTGTTGCTCGGCGTTCATGCGAGGACTCAACACCTGTCAATGGAAACGACAGATCATATACGAAAAATTATTAACTATTATAACGGTGAGGTGACCAATAACCGGAACTACATAGAAAGTAAACACTATATCCCCTTATCATGAAAATTAAAGAAAGGTTTGGTAGGACTTTCGGGCAGACTATACTAACCCTGCCGTAGAAAACATCCGCCTCCTGCTTCCTGTGCTTCATAATGGCGGTAAAGGCCTCGCCGAACACTGGTGCTTCGGTGGTAGTTCCGGGGTCGGTGGGGGACTCATCAGCCTGCCACAGTCGGGACCGTAATGTGGTGGAGGCCCCGGCGGGCAAAGTAACGACGTGATGCGCACACACCTTAGTGCCTCGTGACTTAGGATTCACGGCAGACTTCTCACCTGAGGGAAAGAAAGAGAAAAAAGTTGTGATGGTGTTGTTGATGTCAGAAACATTGCTACGTCTTGTTCATGATCACCGCAGCCTCTCCACCTTATCCCTCGCCTCTCGTTGTCTCACCATTGATGACGTAGCGGTGGAAGGCATCCTTAACGTAGGTTGTATAGTTGTCCACGCCAAACAGCAGCTGTGTGTTGGTCTCGTTCTCCGTGAAGAGCAGCGGCGCCTCTCCTTGGCTCTGTGGGTGACAAGTCTTATAGAGTCTTATAGCTCTCACTGGCATCACAGGTCAGGTCACCTCATACACTAGAAGCCTCATGATACATAGTAAATCCAAGAATATTCATGTTGTATTCAGAGACAATTAAAGGATCAAAACCCCTTAAACACCTTGGAGATAATGGACTAACAGGAGCTGTCTGGCTTGGTCGCCTCACCTGGTCTACTGCCCACTGGTACTCTCCCAGCGACTCGTGCCATCCCTTCACTCGCCTGCCGCCGCCGCTGCCATCGTCGCCGTCCACAGCTTCCAACTTGGGTTTGAGTCCGCAGCCCTCGTGGGTGCAGCCCCACACCCACGTGTTGCGGTACCTATCAACACAACGGACACCAATTAAAGATAAAATTTCCCCGTTCTTAATAGCTGTAATAACAAAAATAAACATCAGTGTAATGATCATACACAACCAAAAAATAAACGCTGGATATTAATTCGGAATCATATGGTTTGCTCCATCATTCTTACAATTCGTCAGTATTTATATGCGTTTCACTGCGAATTGCCAGTCACGACAACACAGTACTGAAGTTGGCAAGCTTCCCAAGGGCAAAGGCAGCATCCTCTGCTTGTGAAGGACATTTCAAGGACGCTTCCTCTGCCGTGATAAATGGACCTGTTTCTCAGATAGACTATGGTTACATTTTTAGTCCTTATTACCGATAAGTATTGTATTTTTATTTTTTTTAATAGTATTCGCGATGACTAGCACAACGTTCAACAAGGGTCGATCAGCAAAGACAAAACCCTCATACCCTCGTGATCAGCATACATACATACCGTACATACATACATACATATATACATACATAAATACATACCACAGTGTAGGCAGGACGTGAAGCGTGTCTTCCTTGGGGCCCCGGTTGGTGACAGTGACCTCGACTAAAAGATTGTTTGGGGAATCCTTAGCGTACTCCACCATCACATCCCAGTATCCAGCGGCCAAGACTCCTGCAGAGGGGGGGGGGTAAAAGGGGCAAGGAGGAGTGAGAGGGTGAGAGGGGCAAGGAGGAGGGAGAGAGTGAGAGGGGCAAGGAGGAGGGAGAGAGTGAGAGGGGCAAAGAGGCAACAGTTAGTTAGTAAAGCAGGAGAGTTGAACCTAAGCCTCGTAACAGTGTATAAGGGAAATGAAGAGAAAAAGATGAATATGTATGAAGACGTAATAATACCGAATATGACTCACAAAAGAGACACAAATTATACGAACACCTGTTGATTAGTTAATTAAATACCGCCTTTGTATGTAATGTAATGCACGATTGTAATTATTATCTATATAGTGTCTTACTTTTTTTGTATTGCTATTTTGTATATATGTACTTTTAAACTTATCTTTCTGTGTATGCGTGTATGTGTATGTACGTATGTATATATGAATGTATGTATCCATCTCTCTATTTATTAATTTATCTCTCTACATATTTCCTAAATGTACATCTGCTATACTCGCACACATATCTATCTACCTATATATCCATCAATCTATCTATCAATCCATCTATTTATTTATCTGTATATTTGTCTATTTCTAATCTGTCTCCCTCACCTGTGTCCTCCAGTTCGTACTCAGGGTCATGGATGGTCCTGGTAGCGGCGGTGTGTTCAAGGTCATAGTAAGGGAAGGGTTGTTGCGGGTACTTGTACAGGTAACGTAGGTACGAGTGTGTGGGTGTGGCGTCCAGGTAGTAGTAAAGCTCCTTCACGTCCTCTCCATGATTACCCTGCAGAGGAGGAAGAGGAGGAGGAAGATAATGATGAAGAGTGGAAATAAGGTTCAGGAGTGATAGATAAAAAACAAAAACACACACACACCTGAGGTCCAGTAAGGCCGAAAAGCCGCTCCTTTAAGATGGTGTCACGTGTGTTCCATAGTGCCAGCCCGAAGCACAGACGACCTTGGCGATCACACACCCCCGCCAGACCATCCTCACCCCATCGGTATGCTCGGGACCTAGCGTGGTCGTGAGGGAGGTACGACCAGCTGTGGAGAGGAAGGAGGAAGGGCAATGTTGTTATGTTGTTACGCTCTCATGACTACATATTACAACAAGTACATAATGATGACATGTTAATAATGACCTCAAAGTATGATTAGTGCCTTATTTTGTTGCTACTATTACTACTACTATTACTACTACTACTACTACTTGACCCACCAGTCCCCGTCGTGTGAGTAGTCTTCCCTTACGGTTCCCCATTGCCGTTCGCTCAGGTAGGGGCCCCAGCGCTTCCAGTTAGCAATGCGTTCTCGGTCCTCTCTCAGACGTCCTTCCTCCGCCCCTTCCCCTTCCTCTACCTGACTCGTCATTGTTCAGTCTCCACTTGATCCCGTAACGCCATGCACCTGTAACAAGATTAATACAAATGAGGAATCTTTTTAGTGTGTTACTCAATGCCATTTCACACAAAAAAAAGTTTTACGACTGTTTAATGAAAGACCCTGAAATGTCCTAACATACACCGAATACTTACTGTAGTACATTAGGAGTGAGGAATACATTTTGTGTGTGTAATGGACATTGACAACAGCACTTTCTCCTGTGTCCTTTATTGTGACTGTACAGAAAGAAAAAAAAACCACGACTGTTCTGGTAGCGGGTTGGACGTGCACTGCTGCTCCACCTCGCCACTCGCCCCCCTCCCCCTCACCTCCCGCTCGTGATCCCCCTTCTTCCAAACACTAACCAGCCAACTGCCTGGTTATAACAAGGGCAGAGGTACACACACACACACACACACACACGCACACACACACACACACACACACACACACCCTCGTTACATACAAATACATTACAGTGTCTTAATAAACCACATAGAGCCACATATAGTATTTTTTTCAGGTATACAAGAACAGCAAAATTTTGAGATTCAGTACAAGAATCCAAACACCAATATGTGATAAAACATTATTTCAGTGAAGTAAAAATAATATACAGCTTTCTTCTTCCTCTACACTATCTCTCTCTCTCTCTCTCTCTCTCTCTCTCTCCTCTCTCTCTCTCTCTCTCTCTCTCTCTCTCTCTCTCTCTCTCTCTCTCTCTCTCTCTCTCTCTCTCTCTCTCTCACTCTTTTCCCACATTTGACAATATAATGAAGGGATACAAATAATGAGGAGGAGCAAGTCAACGCCACCTCACACCGTCCAACATTCCTTCACAAACACGGTGGTGGTTGTTTACTGATTAGAGGAGAAGCTTTTTACCTGTTTTTTTTCTTTCCCTCCATTTATATATATGTGTGTATATTACTCTTTTCATTCATTATAAGGTTCTTTTAATTTGGTCAAACACTTCCCTTCACCCATTCCGTCACGTCATGGACAGGTTATTTTCAGCCTCATCAGGTATTTATAGTTACTTGACCTTGACTCTAGACACACCTGCTCATCCTTATGGGACGCAGCTCTCTGCACCACCTCAACGCACCACAATGTTACTTAGAACTTTTATATGTCCTTCATCAATAGCAAAAGGTAAACATTGATGGATAGCTTACACCGAGAAGTAATGCAAACTTTGACAAAAACCTGGTAAAATATTACATTACACATAGCAGAGACCACAAGTTTGTATGTCATAACTGTTGCTGCTGTTCACATGTCTATTAAATTAAAATGTTTCCCCACTTGTTGGAATTTCATTATTGCTTAAACTTAGGAAACGTGAGAAGTGTCACTACCACCACCACCACCACCACCACCATCATCACCATCACCATCACAACCACCACCACCACCACCACCACCACCACCACCATCACCACTCTCCGTTATCAGTTTTATATATTTATCAATTTTACATTTTACACTGTTGTTACGGCGAGAGATAACTGACACAATCCACTTCCGATGTCACTACAGTCATCAAGCGTCAGTGCATCTTGCCGTGAGGACAGAAGGAGTAAGTCTTGCCCTTGTATTTGCTGTATTCACTGTTGTCATTCATCCTTGTGTCTTGCTATTCAGAGGCTTGAAATAACTTGCACAAAAAAAACCACGTGACATCATATACTAACACAACGTCAACAACATAAACATTTCACGTGTCACAATTTATCTATACGTGACTGAAAAAAATACATAGATTCACGTACTAAGTAAAGATAGGTGACGAAACAACTTTACTTGAACCACGATATAGATTTCTCAGTAACGCTTCGAGTGCTAGTGGTCACAACAAGACTTACCAGCAGATCCACAACGAGCTTCGCTACTCAACACGTTCCCATCAAGTGTTGTGATCTCGCGCACCAACAGCAGCAGCAGCGGCGCAGACACCAACGCACCACCTAGCGCGGACACACTGCGGCCTTGTGCGGGGCCTCACTAGCCACCTCACCGTCTCATCCTTCGTTTTCATGCATCCGGCCGGTGTTGGATGAGGAATTTCCCTTTTATCCATGCACTCACCTGACCGAGTGTAAGTGGATTAAAGAAACTACTCTGTTATTCTCGTTTCATTGTGTGTGTGTGTGTGTGTGTATTCATCTTAGGTATGTATGTATGTATGTATGTATGTATGTATGTATGCATATCACTCATATGTCTGTCCATCTATTCAGAGAGAGAGAGAGAGAGAGAGAGAGAGAGAGAGAGAGAGAGAGAGAGAGAGAGAGAGAGAGAGAGAGAGAGAGAGAGAGAGAGAGAGAGAGAGAGAGAGAGAGAGAGAGAGAGAGAGAGAGAGAGAGAGAGAGAGAGAGAGAATACCTACAATTCATTCAGTGACAGGCTTCCGGAATCGTCACAACTATTATGTTTTCTAACTCTGCTTTCCCTCCGAGGTCTTTGAGGATGGCGGGAGGGAACAAGGGTCCTCATCACCGTGACCACAGACTCGATGGTCCTGCTGCCACGCCCCCCGGCCACGCCCCCTCCCCGGCCACGGCACCGTTATCACCATGAATACAGTGTCACCATAGGCCTTGGCAGCGGTCAATGACTTTGTGGAATAATCTTCAGACTCCCTCGATCGAAGCCGAACATTGACCCAACACCCAACAACCTCATTAATTACTTCACTGGGACATTCTCCTTTCCTGGCAATCGTAATGAAGTTTAAGTGTGAAATATAATAATTACGTTCCTGGATTGCTTCACCAAGATGGCGCACCAGCTAGTGAGTAGCTACTAAAATCTTGACAGTTCAAGTGTACGTTACTGTGAACTGTTACAGAAGCACAGGAACACTATAACGAAACGTATTATTATAATGTTTTAAGAAAGGATGACTGGGAATGCATTATGAGGAATGACAATACGTTTTGCCACAGTTCTTACAGAAGGAAAAAAGGTAAACTCAGTGTCGTGAAAGTTGTTTCTGTGGTGAGTCGCCTGAGGGGATGATGGCAGACCTTCTCACGCGTGGAAAGTAGCCAGGAACCCTCTAATTCTGACGTCACTCCCTCCTGGCGCCGGAGTGTTGAGTCTGGTGTCACGCTTTGGCGACCAACCTGGAGTGATGGACTAAACTATTATACCTGGCACCGAAAACTATTATACCTGGCACCGTCTATCAATTAAATATTGTTTAGAGGAACATTAACCTGATCACTAAGTTTAGATATGTTTACTGATGTAATGTATTATAAATGTATGTCTTCGTTGGAGCCTGTCCCGGTTTTTTCCTGTCACGCAAGAATACGACACTCAAATTAACACACCATCGCAGTTATGTTTTTATTTCCATTCTTGTGTGAGTAAAATTTCCATTGCTGTTATATGTAGTTTCTTTCATTCATTCATTCTTTCTATCTTACTTTCTTTTTTATTTATTAACTTCTGATTTTAAAAGTGAGTGAAGGTCAGAGGGGAAGTGAAAGGCAGGCAGTGTGTTACAAAATCCTAAAAAAATATTGAAAACTTCACTACACGATACTAACATTTCCTTCATTACGTCTTAACTCGTACAGTGTTTTATAAGAGATACTTTTGCAAGTCACAACGTCTGTCATTAAGGTGAAACTTTTCCCCACGTGTTGCTGTATCACTTTCGCATCGATGGTCTTTCTTCTTTGTCTAGATCTAGGACGCAATTTTCATTTTTTTTTTCAACGTGCGACTCTTATTATGAAGTGTTATGGAGGACGAATGAAGCTTCCTATTTCACTAGTATTACCTAAGCTGCTTTATGCATTATATGATTGAATGCATTACATGAATTTCTCTTGCGCAATGGTGTCTGCAGCGTACAAACTCCTCACAAATGTAAGGCTGAGTTTCACGAACGTCCATGCATTGATTGAAGTAAATACAAATCAATATACACCTATATTTATGTCTTCAAAGCTGCCATTTATCTTATTTCCTTTCACTCTAACTTTATCTTTACTAAAAGGCCTAAATATACGAACAAATGAATAAACCATTAATCTATCTATTTTTATGAAACGCAATCTACTTGACGTTATTTTTACACTTACTTGCAAACATTTATTTCCTCATACGATGATAGACAAAGTTGCGTTACATGTTGCTGCAATATTTAATAACATTCACACAACGCTTCACCCAACGAGCCAAAGCGAGACTTAAATATATGCAATGGTAGAATAAAGAAAAGATAGAATATACTAACGAATGTAAAGATCCATCCAATAGGAGCTCGTCTTCAGTTTCAAGATTTGCAACATCAAATTGAGTTGTTGTTGTTGTTGCTGTTGTTGTTTAAGGCTACGAGTAGAGTAGAGTAAAGTAGAGTAGAGTGAGGTGTCATAAAAGTCAGGTATAAACTCCCGAGCTACACTATATCATTTAGTTGTCCATGTAACTGTGAAGGTTTTCTATGCTAGCCACTGTCTGGGATTTTCAAGCCCAGACAAAAGCGTACGGATACTTACTCCATTATTATGTTTGCATACACCAAGTTAAGAAATTACATATAAATACACATTACATATAACAACATCAAACAACATAACATTACATAAAACAACGAAAATATAAACACAACATAGATATGGTCCAAACCAAATTATTTCCAAATTGTAAGTGAGAAGAAGAGAAGGAAAACTAAGAGAAAGAAAAGGAATAAGAGGCAGGAAGGAAAAAAGATGGAGAATACGACACTAACAAAACAACATCTTTAATAATAATCCTCAAATGAAGTTCCGTCGCAAAAGAAAACCAAAAACATTTCCATTAATAGAATAAATACAAGAAAAATTAAATAGATAAAAAGAAAATTGTGGAAGGTGGAAAAATGCCAAGGAAATGTTCTCTTCCAAACGTTCTCTTGCTCTCTCTCTCTCTCTCTCTCTCTCTCTCTCTCTCTCTCTCTCTCTCTCTCTCTCTTCTCTCTCTCTCTCTCTCTCTCTCTCTCTCTCTCTTTTTCTCTACCTCACTTCCACACAGTCTCCAAAGAAAAACCTCTAACGAGCAGAGAATCACTTGGAGATCAAAGAAGACGACCTGTGCTAATGTGGGACTTAAGGATTGAAATGGCTCCTTCTCGATTTCATTCCTTCTCTCTCTCTCTCTCTCTCTCTCTCTCTCTCTCTCTCTCTCTCTCTCTCTCTCTCTCTCTCTTCTACAGGAAAGCGTTCAGGGGACAAGAGGGCGAAGAACAATGGGTCATTAGCAAAGTAGTCACACTGTTGAGTTACTCGTTGGGCCGAGCTGTGCAGGAGAAGGAAGGTGATGAGGGTGTGAAGAGGGTTTAAAAAGGATGAAGAGAAAACTAGTGCAAAAATGTAGGAGAGAAAGTTGTGCGGGTGAGAGAAAAATAGAAAAGAAAGAAACAAAAGTCTGGGAGAAAAAAAGAGACAGTGTGAAGAGGGACGGAGGAAGGAAGGATCGGGATCGTCACAAAAATGGTGGAGAAATGCATGGATGGAAAAATAGATAGAGTGTGATGTATGATGAGAGGAAGAAACACGAGTATGAAGAAAACATGAGGAAAGGGATAGAGTAGCAACACACGAGAAGAGTTGAATGTTTTATGTCATGAATGATTGTTTTTTGTTGTTGGAACTAATAAAAATAAAACAATATATTTTTTTATCAAGATCAATAAGTTTCGTTTAAATCTTCTTACAAAATTGAAATAATCTTTGTAAAGTCAATCAGGTATTATAAACTCTACATCTGTAATAACATGATACCATTTCAATATTCACATACTTTCCGTGTACTCAAAACAAGGGAGTGTAAGACCACGCACACGGTAAGGGAATGCAATTTAAAACCCTTATAAGCGTCTTCCAAGATAAACACAGGATAATACTTTCCTTTTGGGAGGAATCCGACGAAAATCTTGCAGCAAATATTTCACCTTCCTCGATGCAGCTCGTGGACGCAAACTGATAAACATTTTCCCTCCACCTCGTTACTCAATATTTAAGTAATCACATCAATACACCAAATTAAAATGCTTTGATAATTCTTTTGCAATATCAGTAATGGCAAACAACAAACAACAGTGTATATGTTAAAATCCTTTGTCAGCTCTGTTTCGTTGACAAAATATGAAGATATTTTATTATTTACCTCCGTGAATAAATAAATAAATAAACATGAACGCGTGATTGGGAGATGAAACTGACGCCCGAGGACAATGTAGTGCAGTTTTACATCAACAGAGTGCACCACCCTCTACTTCTACTGACAGGCACTTACGAATGAATTATAATATTGTTACACGTCAGTTAATGAATGTAAAATGATTGCGTGCATGAGTGGATGTGTGCATGTGTGTGTGTATGTGAGTGAGTGAGAGAGAAACACAAAAGCGAGAGAAAACGAGAGATTAACTTGATACTCACGCTAGTGCTCCGTCGTTCTTACTTACTATATGCTCACAGTTATATTTTCTGTCCCTAAAAATATTCCTCTCTTAATCCCTCGGTGCGCGGCGTTCACACGGGGGCTTAACTTTTGCTAAGAATAATTGAGGTCAGAGAGAGACAGAGAGCAAAAAAAGAAAAAAAACTTGGGATAAAAATGTTGCGTCAGTGAGAGAGGGGGCGTGGAGGGGGGGGGGGCGTGGAAGGGGGCAGTGTTTAGGGTACGAGGCCCACCTGTCACCTTTATTTACCGGCTTGATCCTACCATAAAGTCTATTTTTCATAATGGTGTTGAAAGGTGGAGGATCGCTAATGTTAGGTATCAACAGCTATATTAGTCAGTAACCCACTGCTCTCTCTCTCTCTCTCTCTCTCTCTCTCTCTCTCTCTCTCTCTCTCTCTCGCTCTCGCTCTCGCTCTCGCTCTCGCTCTCGCTCTCTCTCTCTCTCTCTCTCTCTCTCTCTCTCTCTCTCTCTCTCTCTCTCTCTCTCTCTCTCTCTCTCTCTCTCTCCAAGATTAATTCCCTTACATAAAAAATATCTCACATCACCCTTTTCATCTCCTTCTTTCTTCCCTTATCGCACATTCTCCTCCATCTCCTGTTTTCAATGTATCCTCTATACCTAATTATCTTAACCCCGTTTTTATCGCTTTCCAATCCTTCCCTCCCTTCCTGCCAGTGGTCGCAATTAAGATGGCGTCGTCCTTTTCAGGTGTTTATCTTATCTTGAGGATGAAAAATCGCGTGTTCCAGAGTGACGTAAAGAGATGATGGAGGGAACGTAACATCACTACTGACGGAGAGATACACGTTTGGAGATAAAAGTGGTGGTGATCGTATTGATGAGAGTAATGTGTTTTTTTTTATGTATGGTCGTGGCCTTGTCAATAGTGTGTGTGTGGTTGAAGGAATGGTAGTGATAGTAGTAATGATAGTAGTGGTAGTAGTAATAACAGAAACAGTAGTAGTAATAGTAACGTTATTATTATTGTTATTATCGATGTTCCTATATTTAACTTACTATTTACAACATATTTTTACCTATGAATTCTTTCTCTGCTTTTTAAGGGTAAAATATTAGCCGTTTCATCCTCCGGTAACCAAAGTGGAAGTGCATTACTCACTGCTAATAAAATTCATCTTAACACTCCTCGAAATCTTAAGCACATACAAAAAAGAGAAACTCACCTCCTGTCAGTACTAATGAGGAATGACAAACTGCGGTCTTCCCCATCCAATGATTCTTAATTCCGAAAGCCAGCGATAGTTCCCAATTACCAGATGCTAACGCTACTCTCCCGTCCTAGCAGACCTTCCCACCGTGACGCCTGCTGTTACGTATTAACCATCACCTCTAAAGTGTATATAGCTTCCATACCTGACAAGATCTTTCATATTATTTAGTGTACACGGATTTTTCTCTTATCAAATTAGTTACATTCTTTAAAATTTTTTGTACCGCATATTCAACATTATATCAGACTGCAGATTTCCTTTTTTGAGTTGATATTACTTAAATTTGTCCAGGTTAGCTTTAATATAATCTCTTCTCTCCTGCGGTGTTTCAATATGTCATCGGTTAACTGATTCAAAGACCAGCTTCAGTTAATCACGCTCTTGGCACCTGTGATAACTGATTGCTTAAGGGATGACAGGGAACAATTGTGATTCATGATATTAATTAGAATGACAAAGCTGTACACCTTCATCTAAATGGAGTCGACGCTATACTGTGTGTTGATGACCAAGTGTTCCTGGCTCTCACAAGGCGGTGTGATGAATCTTCGACATACTTACAATGACAACTACTGCTACTGCTGCTACTACTACTACTACTACTACTACTACTACTACTACTACTGCTACTACTACTACTACTACTACTGCTACTACTACTACTACTACTACTACTACTACTACTACTACTACTACTACTACTACTATTTAAGGCATATTCTTTACTGTGTCGTGTGTGTGTGTGTGTGTGTGTGTGTGTGTGTGTGTGTGTGTGTGTGGTGTGTGTGTGTGTGTGTGTGTGTGTGTGTGTGTGTGTGTGTGTGTGTGTGTGCAGTACCAGATAGAGGCACTTAGGACTTCAGACCCACAAAACCTTGAACGTCACCTGAATTACAATGAAACCGATGTAGGAAAAAAAAAAAAAAATCTCAAGGTAGCATTCTAAACGTGATGTGTTGTAGCGTTTATCGAGAAGGAAAACTTTGGGCGTTACATTCCACTCTTAAGAGCTTCCTTCTTATAAAAAAAAACTCTCTCTCTCTCTCTCTCTCTCTCTCTCTCTCTCTCTCTCTCTCTCTCCTCTCTCTCTCTCTCTCTCTCTCTCTCTCTGTCTCTGTCTCTGTCTCTGTCTCTGTCTCTGTCTCTGTCTCTGTCTCTGTCTCTGTCTCTGTCTCTGTCTCTGTCTCTCTCTCTCTCTCTCTCTCTCTCTCTCTCTCTCTCTCTCTCTCCTCTCTCTCTCTCTCTCTCTCTCCTCTCTCTCCTCTCTCTCTCTCTCTCTCTCTCTCTCTCTCTCTCTCTCTCTCTCTCTCTCTTATGTATTTTTATGAGCAATACCATTTCCCACACAAACTTTCATCTATACCTGTTTCTCCTCACCTGCAATCCTATAATAATACATATCTGTTCTCCTTCAGGTCATCAACTTTCTCTATCACCTCTCGTCTCTCGTCCAATCATCGCTTTACACCCCTAGTAATCCTCCTTCCTCTTCCCTCCTTCACCGCCTCCGTCTTCACCCAATACTATCAATAACCATTTCTCTGACGGACGGACGGAGGGAAGGATGAATGGACGGACGGATGGACGAACGGACGGAAGGATAGATGGACACACACACAAACACACATACTGTCACTTTAACAACTTAACAACCCAATTAACTATCATCAGCTTTGTTACTTGGGCAAAAAAAATATCCAGGTGTTCTAACAGGTAAGTCCCACTTGTTTAAAGAATAGCGACGTAAGACGGGACGTAAGTCGCGACGTAAGACGGGACGTAAGTCGCGACGTAAGACGAGACGTAAGTCGCGACGTAAGTCGCGACGTAAGTCGTGACGTAAGTCGTGACGTAAGTCGCGACGTAAGTCGTGACGTAAGTCGCGACGTAAGTCGTGACGTAAGTCGTGACGTAAGTCGCGACGTAAGTCGTGACGTAAGTCGCGACGTAAGTCGTGACGTAAGTCGCGACGTAAGTCGTGACGTAAGTCGCGACGTAAGTCGTGACGTAAGTCGCGACGTAAGTCGCGACGTAAGTCGCGACGTAAGTCGTGACGTAAGTCGCGACGTAAGTCGCGACGTAAGTCGCGACGTAAGTCGCGACGTAAGTCGCGACGTAAGTCGCGACGCAAGACGGGACGTGACAGAATGCTTCACTATAACGTGTCTCACATTCTCTTAAGTGAATCCACCGAACGAGGGTCTGTCTGAGGAGTCTCGGTAACAGAGTAAGAGGAACTAAGAACCTCCAGATGAATGATAAATATGACACTGGACACGCATAGAGCACGTGAATAAGGTAATAACATTTTCTAGATGTAAATGGACATAATTTAGAATGCAATTAGATCGACAGAATTCTACTTATTGATACAAACTATAAAAAAAAGATAGAATATAGAAGAGGTAGAAGGGCTCGTAACGGATGGATAAAGGAAGGACCATATCAAGACCTACTTACAGCGTTATCACCTGCACCATTCACCTCTTCACGGCGTACGAGAGGGAAGGGGAGGGAAGGGGAGGGACGGGGAGGGAAGGGGAGGGAAGGGGAGGGAAGGGATAGTACAAATGAGGTCCAGGGCTTTACGAGTCTTAGAGGAGTCTTAGAGGAGGACTCCACCTTCATTACTTGGGTGAGTCTGGTTGTGGCACCCTGCAGGGCCGCCACACCACGCCTAATAGCTGCATCTAGAGGCTCAGGACCTTCCTTGCAGGGTATACTAATTGAAATACAAGTCAAGTCAACGCAGTACTATGTGTGAATATAACATGTATTTTTTTTTCAGGCCTACCCATCAGTGTATATAAATTTCTTATTACTGTTTATATTTTTCCAGAATTCATGGTAATATATAATGTTTATGCGACGGGACTGTTTTAAAAAAAAAGAGAAAAAAAGAGATATATAAAATATGATCTTTGGTATACATTTTACATTTTGCTTAACTTGTGGGGGAAGGAGAGTCAATCAAACATGAATATTCAACTCCGAGGGTCACTGGGAAAAAAAACCAACAAAAACATATGATCTAGTATACCTTTAAAATATTTGGGTCACACACACACACACACACACACAGAGACTGACAACGTTATACAGTGTTCAGGTTTGAGGTTCCTTACTGTTAGTTCCCCGGCAGATGTTTAAGCCAATTGAAATAAACTGGTATATAACAACCTTAGATAACAGCCTTGTTAAGTGTATGGTGACGACGCAAGGTTGAAACACATCTTATTACTACTATTTTTTTTTTTCTTCTGCTGTCTGTTTTTTTTTTTGTCTTTGTTTGTCTATCTACCTGTTTGTTCCTGTCTGTATGTATATCTTCGTCTATTTCTCTCTCTCTCTCTCTCTCTCTCTCTCTCTCTCTCTCTCTCTCTCTCTCTCTCTCTCTCTCTCTCTCTCTCTCTCTCTCTCTCTCTCTCTCTCTCTCTCTCTCTCTCTCTCTCTTTAAGCTTAATATCCTCGATTAAAATATGCTTGAAATGTAAGCCATTGTCAATAAATATCTATCTATTTATCTATCTATAGGTTACGCACAAAAGCCGAGGCAGGAGTACGCTATAGATATATTGACATGGGTGCACGCGGGTCAGGTGAAGTCAGTGTAAAATATGCTTGAACCTTTAAACTGCCGCAGGGGATTGATTAGAAAGGCATGCTAGGGATTGCCTTTGTCCAGTTTGATCCAAGTTTATACCATGTCTTATGCAACGCTACCTAAGGATACAAACTAAGAGGCAACACTTCTAACCTAACTTTCTTATACGTATCAGTTGTAACGTTACCATAATTTACTTCCATCTATACTGTGATTTTTGTGATGTATGTCTGTCTGTCTTAGTTAACAACATCAATGTGTGTTAGCGTGTTTCTATTGTGGAGATGCTCGGTCGTAACCTTAAGTACAGTGACATTTTATAAGAGTCACCCTTGATGGTTACTGTCCCACACGGTTTAGGTTTATACTCAACATAAGAAACATAAGAAAATAGAAAATAAGGAGGCTGCAAAAGGCTAGTTGACCTACACAAGGCAGCTCCTGGAAACTTAAGGCTTAACTTTACCTGACTTTCCTATTTGCCTGACTGACCAGCACCTCAAAAGAGAAGGACATCACTTCAAGTATCCTTAGGGAGGCGCCTCCTTCACTTCCCGTACTGCGAGTCACTTACCTCTCTCACCTTTCACTCATTTAAGTACGAGGCTTTTTTTGTTTATAATAAACAGGAACATTAACAAACATATTACTACTATGACTACTACTACTATCATATCAATAATAATAATAAACACAAATAACAGCACCACCACCACCACCACCACCACCACTCACCACCACCACCACCACCAACTACCAGTAACAATAACAACAACAACCTAACACAGTCCGTTCTAGGTGCCACAGAAGGATCCTCGCAGCGTCGAGGTCGAACAAGGAGTCACCTGACCACGAAGGTGACTCAGCGACATCAGCTCTCTGCGTTGGAGCACAGGTGGACAAGGTCATCATTCTACACACACAACCTGGCTGGTGACCCCTAGACGCATCCCGCACCCAAGGATGGTATAGCTCCTCCTGAGAATATAGTTTATCCTACAGAACACACCGACTCCCCTCCTCTGCCCTCCTCATCACAGGCATAACATGCAGAACCTATCTTTCTACAGAGTTCTTGACTTAGGGGCAATTGTGTGCACTAGAATTGTAGTGCATGCATGTATCATACGTAGCTACACGATGACGTCGTACCAGAAGACAGACCATCACCACCTTGACTACATCTTATGAATACAATTACCATAATAGCAAGAACAATTATGTAAGCCCCACCCCCCACACTAAACCGCACACTCCTCGTCAGGCTTCGGACCAAAGAGCAACCTAATGTTCTCCAATTATGACTAGCCCCTTTTTGTTCTCGCTTTGGCAGGAGTATCTCTGCACTCATCTAGAATATTAACTCTTTAGTCTATTGCTGATAAGAACTTGGGAACAAACCAACCTGACTATCAATAAATCAGACTACCATGTCAATAATACGACTGTGATGTTATGGGATTTGTAGACACATTGCTGCATCTGGTGACTACAATTCGAAAACGTACCATTGGGATATTTAGTACTCGTGTAGAATTGATAAATAAATATGGCGCTTGGTTAGGTCCGACAGTGTTAACTTATATAAAATAACCTTTTATCGAACGTTTTTGGCACTTGTATCGATATTCGTATTAATCACTACCCTAATGCGTTTGTTGAGCTGCCCATACGTTAACGATTCTAGCCAGGAAATAAAGTAATCTTACATAACTTTAAATGATATGCGTATTGTGGTGCATTTAAGTTTAAACACATACAATCTTGCCTAAATGATTACATATTATGGTATTATATTAATTTTGTTAATATAACTTACATGACTTGATCCAATTTACGTGAAATCTATTCTGTTATTCAGACATTCAACCAGACCCTTCCCCATTATTGTTAAATTACTACAAACTGTCAGATGCATGTACTCATTCGTTCCTTCCCTGTGTTATCTTCTACTCACTTCCTCATTCCCTCACCCTTCCAAACAGTAACTCCTGCTCATCCTCTTTCTCCCCACGCTTCTCTCCTCTCGCAGATAACAGCATCGGCTAACTTTCCAAAACCCGACGAACTTACCCACATGATTAAAAGGCCCCCAACCACAATTCACATTACGACCCTTGATTAAACCTAAAAATAATACCCACACATTTTTTAGCGCTCAAACCCTGATACTTACAGACATCTACCTCCCCATTTCTAAAGAAAATTCCGTGACGAACCACATCCGTAGGCTCACCTCCGAGAGATAAACAATCATACAAGTTCACTATGCGGCTCATACCTCTTGAAGAGTCCACGGGTGTTGCATGACCCCTCCATCGTGGGAACGAGTCCGTTATATATAGCCCAGCCCCACGTTTCCACCTCCCCACAAACACATGAGTCACAAAGTAGTCCGCCGGGCACACTACTCTAATAACATCGGTTAAGCCACTTTGCCTCCTTAAGATTGCGGTTAGTGGAAGATAAGGAACGAGCGTCAGTTGAATGTCATAACAACATAAATGCGTGCGCATCTGCTTTCAATCTTGGGAAAAGAAGGGAGGACAGAGCGGTTTAAAATGTGGATCTGAATGGGTATGTCGAGG
>JAPQNM010000038.1:12456986-12487463 GCA_029783475.1 Metacarcinus magister
GAAAAAAAAATAAGTAAATGAATACATCTATCAACATTATTACACCATACAAACAGATAAATGACACTAAGTTTATTATGGATCTGTATAGCGTTATGTGTGTGTGTGTGTGTGTGTGTGTGTGTGTGTGTGTGTGTGTGTGTGAGATCATGTACGTATTTCATGTATACTTTATGAGTTTAGATATTTAAGTCAACATACACAAGGTAGCTATGTATATATAACTTCACTTAGTGGTTAAAAAAATATATATATAGGTTTGACTCAATTCAAGTCAAGAAAACTACAACAATTCACATCATCTATAAATACTACTTTTGTATGTATGTGTATGTATGTATGTATGTTTTTTCTGCATGAAGTATTACACACACATACACACATACACACATACACACACACACACACACACACACACACACACACACACACACACACACACACACGTACTTCGTTACAAATCTGGCAATACCTTTCTGTTTTTCTAGTCTGTCACTCCCCCTCCCTCGAGCCTGGCTTGATGCAAGGGGAGAAGTTAAACTGAACAGAAGGAGAGAGGGAGAGAGGGCGCAAAAGAGAGAGAGAGAGAGAGAGAGAGAGAGAGAGAGAGAGAGAGAGAGAGAGAGAGAAGAGAGAGAGAGAGAGAGGAGAGAGAGAGCGAGAGGAGAGATGAGAGAGAGAGAGAGAGAGAGAGAGAGAGAGAGAGAGAGAAAGCAAGCAGCCAGAGGCACCACAAATTCTGCGTTACTCAAATTTTCACACCTTCTATCTACATACATCCCCCCTTCCCTCCCTCCTTCCCTCCCTCTCCCTTTCCCCTCTGATAAACTCCTCCCACTGAGCTGCCACCCTTCCCCTCACCCTAACCCCACCCCCCCTTTACACCTACAGTCCTCGATGGCTGAAAAACAAATAGGAAGAAAGAAGATTTGAAAATACGTCTAAAGAGTTGGCGGGTCGAGACGAGAGCAACATAAACACGGGGTCGTCTCATTTTCACACCTGCCGCCCTGTGAAGTACCTCTCACCTCGATGGTTCACCTGGGGCCCCGCACACCGCTTATTAAAAGGCGCCTGGGGGGTGGTGGGGGGTGGCAGGGGCTGGGGAGGCAATGGTGCGGTGGGAGGGAGTGGAAGGGAGAAGTAGATCGTATGAAAAATGGAGCCGATTTCTTAATTAAGCGAAATAAAAGGCAGAATGCTAAATGGAGAGGAGAATGGATGATAATTAGAAGGCAGGGTGAGGAGAGTTCACACTTAGCGCTAACCAGGCCACTCCTACTTCAAAGGGGCGGGGGGCGGAGAGGTGGGGGGGCGGGGGGCGATGGGTGGTGGAGGGAGGGAGGAGGGAAGGGAATCTGCAGTGCTGGTAATGAAAGCAAATACGCAGAGACAGTCAGCTTAGTTCAGTCCCTTCAGAAATGTGTGTGTGTGTGTGTGTGTGTGTGTGTGTGTGTGTGTGTGTGTGTGTGTGTGTGTGTGTGTGTGTGTGTGTGTGTGTGTACTTGTAAATCAGTTGCTTAAGTATATATATTTATATATATGTACATATATATAAATATATATATATATATATATATATATATATATATATATATATATATATATATGTATGTATATATATAAATACACATATATATATATATATATATATATATATATATATAATATATATATATATATATGTATGTATATATATATATATATATATATATATATATATATATATATATATACATATATTATTGTTATTATTTTGGTATTGGTAATAATTGCATTAAGAAATCGAAACAACAAATTCAATACAATTATATACAATAATATAATACGTTCAAAGTATTTATGAACCTTTCATTTCTTTAAGGTCGCTGTATGTTATCTAATAATGTCCGTACTATCTATTTACCAACATTTTAATGAAGAATTCTCCTTCAATCATCCTTTGGTATATAATGATTTTGACTTTTTGAAAAAAAATAATTAAAGGTATTTCATACGTGACAAGTATTTTTACAGATTAATCTCAAATCACTCGTTGGAATAATTCTTGTAATTCTTATTGTATAGTTTTTAATCAACAAGATGAAGAAGAAATATACTCCTTCCTGCAGCTTGTTGTATTAGTATTGTGAGGTTACAGACAGACACAAAGACAGACAGACCTTTATACAAACAGACAAACAGAAAAAGAAGCGCTCACACACATACACACACACTCACATACATTCTAATGACTCATTATCATTACTATTATTATCATTATCCTTACTATTATCATCATTATCATTACTATTACTATCATTATCATTACTATTATCATTATTATCACCATCATCATCACTATATCATTATCATCATTATCAAATCATCTATGATATTCATCTATATGGACTTTATAAAGCGATGTAATGGTGTGTGTGTGTGTGTGTGTGTGTGTGTGTGTGTGTGTGTGTGTGTGTGTGTGTGTGTGTGTGTGTGTGTGTGTGTGTGTGTGTGTGTGTGTGTGTGTGTGTGTGTGTGTGTGTGTGTGTGTGTGTGTGTGTGTGTGTGTGTGTGTGTGTGTGTGTGGTGTGTGTGTGTGTGTGTGTGTGTGTGTGTGTGTGTGTGTGTGTGTGTGTGTGTGTGTGTGGTGTGTGTGTGTGTGTGTGTGTGTGTGTGTGTGTGTGTGTGTGTGTGTGTGTGTGTGTGTGTGTGTGTGTGTGTGTGTGTGTGTGTGTGTGTGTGTGTGTGGTGTGTGTGTGTGTGTGTGTGTGTGTGTGTGTGTGTGTGTGTGTGTGTGTGTGTGTGTGTGTGTGTGTGTGTGTGTGTGTGT
Source organism: Metacarcinus magister (assembly GCA_029783475.1). Taxonomy (NCBI): domain Eukaryota; kingdom Metazoa; phylum Arthropoda; class Malacostraca; order Decapoda; family Cancridae; genus Metacarcinus; species Metacarcinus magister. The sequence continues at coordinate 12,459,799 of JAPQNM010000038.1, forward strand.
GGTGTGTGTGTGTGTGTGTGTGTGTGTGTGTGTGTGTGTGTGTGTGTGTGTGGTGTGTGTGTGTGTGTGTGTGTGTGTGTGTGTGTGTGTGTGTGTGTGTGTGTGTGTGTGTGTGTGTGTGTGTGTGTGTGTGTGTGTGTGTGTGTGTGTGTGTGTGTGTGTGTGTGTGTGTGTGTGTGTGTGTGTGTGTGTGTGTGTGTGTGTGTGTGTGTGTGTGTGTGTGTGTGTGTGTGTGTGTGTGTGTGTGTGTGTGTGTGTGTGTGTGTGTGTGTGTGTGGTGTGTGTGTGTGTGTGTGTGTGTGTGTGTGTGTGTGTGTGGTGTGTGTGTGTGTGTGTGTGTGTGTGTGTGTGTGTGTGTGTGGTGTGTGTGTGTGTGTGTGTGTGTGTGTGTGTGTGTGTGTGTGTGTGTGTGTGTGTGTGTGTGTGTGTGTGTGTGTGTGTGTGTGGTGTGTGTGTGTGTGTGTGTGTGTGTGTGTGTGTGTGTGTGTGTGTGGTGTGTGTGTGTGTGTGTGTGTGTGTGTGTGTGTGTGTGTGTGTGTGTGTGTGTGTGTGTGTGTGTGTGTGTGTGTGTGTGTGTGTGTGTGTGTGGTGTGTGTGTGTGTGTGTGTGTGTGTGTGTGTGTGTGTGTGTGTGTGTGTGTGTGTGTGTGTGTGTGTGTGTGTGGTGTGTGTGTGTGTGTGTGTGTGTGTGTGTGTGTGTGTGTGTGTGTGTGTGTGTGTGTGTTGTGTGTGTGTGTGTGTGTGTGTGTGTGTGTGTGTGTGTGTGTGTGTGTGTGTGTGTGTGTGTGTGTGTGTGTGTGTGTGTGTGTGTGTGTGTGTGTGTGTGTGTGTGTGTGTGTGTGTGGTGTGTGTGTGTGTGTGTGTGTGTGTGTGTGTGTGTGTGTGTGTGTGTGTGTGTGTGTGTGTGTGTGGTGTGTGTGTGTGTGTGTGTGTGTGTGTGTGTGTGTGTGTGTGTGTGTGTGTGTGTGTGTGTGTGTGTGTGTGTGGTGTGTGTGTGTGTGTGTGTGTGTGTGTGTGTGTGTGTGTGTGTGTGTGTGTGTGTGTGTGTGTGTGTGTGTGTGTGTGTGTGTGTGTGTGTGTGGATGAGGGGAGACACGCGTAACTAGCTGCTGGATGAGGCCACGTGGATGCAAATGAAGTGAGAGGAACATAAAGACGGAGCGACAGGAATAAACAGATGGAGTGCAAGGTAGGCAACCAGCAATGGGGGGAAGGGGGGGCAAGGGGGGACAAGGGGGGGCTAAGGAATACCTCACCATCTTTATGACAGACAATAATAGAGAGGGACGGCATATCTGTCTGTCTGTCTGTCTGTCTGTCTGTCTGGTTATCTATCTATTTGTGTTGTTTGTTTTCCCTCTGATTGGTTTTACAGTAAGAAATAAAATCATCATTATTATTATTATTATTTTTAGTAACACATAATTATCATCCTTTTATTAGTTTTTTTTTTGTTGTCTCTTTTCCTCCTCCTGTCACCTGCCTTTCTCCCTCCATCTTCTTCCCATCACTCGTGCTACACTCCCCTTCCATTTTATTCTCTTCCCCCATTTCTCTCCTTCCTCAGTACCTCGTTGGTCCAAAATTGTGTGTGTGTGTGTGGGTGTGTCTCTGTGTGTGTGTGTGTGTGTGTGTGTGTGTGTGTGTGTGTGTGTGTGTGTGTGTGTGTGTGTGTGTGTGTGTGTGTGTGTGTGTGTGTGTGTGTGTGTGTGTGTAAATCCAATACTTTTTTTCTCTTTTCAAACAGAATTAGATGTTGTTTGAATTTAATCATCAATAAACAGATGTATTAAAGATCAATAATTAATTTCATGTTGATTTTATACTCTCATTACCAGCCAATTTCACTGTCTTGTAATAACACTTCGATTCGCATGGAAAGGTTATAAGTATGGATATTAGTTTCTCCTTGATTGTAAGGGGAGGGGTAGGTGGCAGTGTGGGAATTATTTTTTTTGTGGGGGGGTGGGTGGGGGATGGAGTAAATAGGTTTTTTTTTTCTTTCTTTTTGCTGTTGAGTTTTTAAGTTCATACACAGATACAACACAGATCAGATGCCGTTCATACAATCCTACACATTGTTCGCTTCATCTTAGTATGCGGTGAGAACTTTTTAATGTCCGTCATGTTATCCTCGGTGGTAGTGAGACGCACAATAAGCTGTGTTCCTTCCCACTGAGCTGACACATGACTGTATCACCTTCACAAACCTCACCACTCAAGATTATACCAATTGTACTCAGTAAAGAGGAGTGTCAAGACGCCTCTAATGCTAAACTGGACCTCCATCCCTTGTTTCTTTTTCTCCTACTGTCATCTTTACAGGGTCTGGCGACAAGCGGGATTTTTTTTTTTAATGTATTTTTGTTGTCCCTTGTCCACTACTCTTTTAATTTAAAAAAAAAAAGGAAGACTATGACGGCTATCAACCTGCACTCCAGTTCAATTACAATCTTAATCGGAAAACTGAGTCCAGATTCGTGTTCAGCATCCCTGAAAACCTCTTTGTGACAAATTTCATGTGATTCTGAAATATGATAATTTCCACGAATTCTAAAGGATTTTTATCATATATAATGTTTTGTTAAATAACTCAAAAAGTTTGAGGTTTACCTAAATAACGCTCGGAATAGTAAAAGAGGAGCAGAAAAAAGTCGTTCCTGTGAGTTACAGTACAAATAAAATTGGAACGTAAGTAATCGAGAAAATGACATTTGTAATTATCACAAAACCTTATATTCTTCCAAAGGTATGGGAGTAATTGAAGAAGTGAAGACAGCTTTAGATAGCGTTTACGAAGCTTAACAACTTTGCTATACGTTTTGTAAATATTAGTCCTGTACAACCAATAGTTAAACAGTTAAACGGCAAAAAACTTTTTGACTCAGATCCTGGTCGAAATTTTTGGACCACAAAACTCAAAATCCATTTCCGTAACAGTTACATGAAAATTGTTAGGAATATAAGTTGTACATCTTCAATTTACAACAAGAATTGTTAAGGAAGTTTAGTTTGTGTGTACGTTTGTCTGTGTGTGTGTGTGTGTGTGTGTGTGTGTGTGTGTGTGTGTGTGTGTGTGTGTGTGTGTGTGTGTGTGTGTGTGTGTGTGTGTGTGTGTGTGTGTGTGTGTGTGTGTGTGTGTGTGTGTGTGTGTGTGTGTGTGTGTGTGTGTGTGTGTGGTGTGTGTGTGTGTGTGTGTGTGTGTGTGTGTGTGTGTGTGTGTGTGTGTGGTGTGTGTGTGTGTGTGTGTGTGTGTGTGTGTGTGTGTGTGTGTGTGTGTGTGTGTGTGTGTGTGTGTGTGTGTGTGTGTGTGGTGTGTGTGTGTGTGTGTGTGTGTGTGTGTGTGTGTGGTGTGTGTGTGTGTGTGTGTGTGTGTGTGTGTGTGTGGTGTGTGTGTGTGTGGTGTGTGTGTGTGTGTGTGTGTGTGTGTGTGTGTGTGTGTGTGTGTGTGTGTGTGTGTGTGTGTGTGTGTGTGTGTGTGTGTGTGTGTGTGTGTGTGTGTGTGTGTGTGTGTGTGTGTGTGTGTGTGTGTGTGTGTGTGTGTGTGTGTGTGTGTGTGTGTGTTGTGTGTGTGTGTGTGTGTGGTGTGTGTGTGTGTGTGTGTGTGTGTGTGTGTGTGTGTGTGTGTGTGTGGTGTGTGTGTGTGTGTGTGTGTGTGTGGTGTGTGTGTGTGTGTGTGTGTGTGTGTGTGTGTGTGTGTGTGTGTGTGTGTGGTGTGTGTGTGTGTGTGTGTGTGTGTGTGTGTGTGTGGTGTGTGTGTGTGTGTGTGTGTGTGTGTGTGTGTGTGTGTGTGTGTGTGTGTGTGTGTGTGTGTGTGTGTGTGTGTGTGTGTGGTGTGTGTGTGTGTGTGTGTGTGTGTGTGTGTGTGTGTGTGTGTGTGTGTGTGTGGTGTGTGTGTGTGTGTGTGTGTGTGTGTGTGTGTGTGTGTGTGTGTGTGTGTGTGGTGTGTGTGTGTGTGTGTGTGTGTGTGTGTGTGTGTGTGTGTGTGTGTGTGTGTGTGTGTGTGTGTGTGTGTGTGTGTGTGTGTGTGTGTGTGTGTGTGTGTGTGTGTGTGTGTGTGTGTGTGTGTGTGTGTGTGTGTGTGTGTGTGTGTGGTGTGTGTGTGTGTGTGTGTGTGTGTGTGTGTGTGTGTGTGTGTGTGTGTGTGTGTGTGTGTGTGTGTGTGTGTGTGTGTGTGTGTGTGTGTGTGTGTGTGTGTGTGTGTGTGTGTGCGCGTGCGTGTGTGGGTTTGCTGAGTAACATTACTTTTTACTTTCCAATAATGATACTTAAATTTATAAAATTATCATTTGGTTGTAATGTTTATAGTAATTTCCAAATGATATAATTACAACTTTCATTCAACATACTACTCACACACACACGCACACACGCACGCACGCTACAACAACAACAACAACAACAACAACAACAACAACAACAACTACTACTATTACTACTATTACTACAACAACAACTACTACTACTACTACAGATAAATTATAAGCAGAAGTTAATAAATCCTTTGTCAGTGTTTTGTTGAGGTAGAGGTGTTAGGGTTTTGGCTTTACCTGGCACCCCCTCGCCTCACCTCACCTCACCTCACCTCACCTCACCTCACCTCACCTGCCCGACACACACATCAATTACCTCACACCTCACCTCGCCCCTTCCACCACCGCCATCTCTTTCGCTTCACACCTCAGGGCTCATGTCTGTTTTGCAACCCCCTTCCACCCCCCCCCTTTCATCCCCCTCCCCCCCGTCACGGTGCCACGCCTCACAGCCCGCCTCACGCCTCACACCTGCAAATTAAAGAGCGGAGTGTACACAGAGAGGCGGCGGCGGCGGGGTGTAGGGAGGCGAGGAGAGTAAACATTGGTCGTGGAGTGTCTAAGCTACACCCAGATCCGTCACACACACACACACACACACACGCACACACACACATACACACGCAGTTCATGGTTGGGATGGTTACTAGGTCCCCTGCTAAGTGTGTGTAACGAAGGTGTAACGGTTCGAATCCCGCGCCACTTCTTCATAAGAGATAAATTGTTCACTTGCAGAAAGAAAATTAGTGGTGTCCCCCAAGGTTTGAGTCCCGCTCTAATTATGTTTTCGGTAAAGTACGCGTAATTTATTTATTTATTTGCTTATTTAATGGACCGAGTATTTTTTTATATGAATACGTTTGAAGGTGATGCAAAAGATTATGAATTACATTATATGAGTTGATTTAAAAAAAAAAAATTTTTAACTTGCACAACATTTGAGGAGAAAAAAAAAAACTTCGATAATCTTCATTTATATTAACTGAAGTAGTGGAGTGTAATGTAATGTAATGTAATGTAATGTAATGTAATGTAATGTAATTGAAGGAAAACTAAAACAAAAACAAAATGAAAAAAAAAATGGAGACAAGACATTGCAAACTAGATAAAAAAAAAACCACACACAAACACACATTCACATACAGATAAAATAAATACATACATACATAGCAAGGAGGAGGAGGAGGAGGAGGAGGAGGAGGAGGAGGAGGAGGAAGAGGAAGAGGAAGAGGAGGAGGAGGAGGAGGAGGAGGAGGAGGAGGAGGAGGAGGAGGAGGAGGAGGAGGAGGGAGCAGAAACATCACCCTAATACATAGCTCTTCCTAGGTGACTTCCGCGGCTCCTACTACTACTCTTCATAAACACAGACGAGAAAGTCGGTAATACTTCCTGATGGAGGTGGGAGTGGCGGAGGCGATGGTGGTGGTGGTGGTGGGTTGGGTGTATGTTGGGGGTATGTTGGGGGTGGGTTGGGGGTGGGTTGGGGGTATGTTAGGGGAGGGAGGGGGAGGGTCACTCTTAGCTGCCTTTACCCACACCATCTGGACACTCGAGGGTGTGCTGGGAGCAGACCACCAACACCCCAGACGAACCTTACTTGATATATAGAGAGGTGAAGGATGGCACTCTACCCCTACCCCTCCCCTTCCCCTACCCTCCTCCATCCCCACACACTCCCTCGCTTCAGGTATTGGATGGCGGGGAGGGCAATACGGCCGCGATAGGGACAGGTTTTATACAGGTGTTTGGGGCCCGGTTTATACACATCTTGGGAGGGAGTAATACGCGTCCTTTACATGTCCCGGTACATTTCCTAATCCCGCGGCCAACCCTCGGGACACCTGGGTGCTTCGGAATGACTGCAGGCGTGAGGCGAGGCGAGGTGAGGCGAGGCTAAAAGTGGCTGACTGCACGGCCGCTACTAAGTGGTGCTCGTTCTAAGGCTTGCCAACGAGACTAAGGTATCCCAAGGGCCAGGCAGGACGAGGACGAGAAGTAAGGGCAGGGAATGAGTGCAGCCTCGTCCTCGTCCTCGTCCTTGGTCTCGGTCTTTCCAGCGTGTATACTTGCGACTAAATTAACGTTGACTCGAGGGTTCTCATTTCTAATTCACGTTGAGTGTTTCATCACTGCGCCGCACTCGATCACCACAGCGCGACCAAGGCTGTTCCGGGGCCGTGTGTGATGGGTGGTAGGGTGGGGAGCCTCCAGCCTTCGCGAGGCGGGGTCTGGTAGGGTAGGGTAGGGTGGGTTGGGAGGTGGATGTAGAGGGGGCGATGTGTGACCAAAGCTTCATAAGTTAATTTTCGATAAACTGTCATGCTTACTGTCCTATATAGAAGGATGCAAGCAGACATGAAGCACGTACACACACGCACACACGCACACACACACACACACACACACACACACACACACACACACACACACACACACAAAGGCTAACTAAGTACACTGGTATACGTTAATTTTAATCTACTCCTAAGCTGAGCAGACAGTAGTTCAAGCAGACAGACACACGTTAAGTAGGCACGAAGCATAACCATTTACAGTTTTAATACACAGCAAACATCTTGGGGTCAGGAGGCTTCATCAGTAGCGCCCCGTCCCTTCCCTCCCTTTCCCTTTCCTTGCCGTGCCCTTCAGCCTCGTCAACAAAGAACGTCCAGCAGCAAGGTATTAACACACCGCCCTGTAATTACGTCTAATCCTTCTGCTACACACTGTATCGCCGTTACACTTAATACACTCCAGAGAAAGAAAAAGTACAAGTTCGTATGCACGCCGATGAAAGGGCACTGAGGCGCATCCATCAAATGAGCCGCGGGTCACGACGGGCGGTGGGTGACAGCAAGCACGGGGGGAGTCAAGCGAGTGAGTGCTTCAGGATGCCAGGGAAGGGAAGGGAAGGGAAGGGAAGGGAAGGGAAGGGAAGGGAAGGGAAGGAAGGCCGAGGTATAGACGATCACCACCTCCTGTTTTAACTCTATACAAATAATTACAACACCAACCACAGCAACAACAAAAATAATCTGAGTACTCACTTTTGACTTCATTTGTTTCAGTGGCGGATTTGGTGGTGGTGGTGGTGGTGGTGGTGGTGGTGGTGGTGGTGGTGGTGGTGGTGGTGGTGGTGGTCCAGTGGCAGGGTACCGTGTTAAGGTCACAGTGAGGGTTCAGGTCATCCACAGTTCCACACAAACCACTACAGGAAAAGAAAAAAAGTTGGAATGAATATCAGGTCAAACTCAAGCTTCTGTCCATGGTAAAGAGTGACAGGAGGAGGAGGAGGAGGAGGGTGAGGGACGGTAATGGCGGGATGGGACGGAACGGCATAGAGTCTAAAGTAATTTGGAAAGACAACTACAGGCACAGTTTGCAATGGGGTGAATTAATGTCCCCAACTTGACGGCGTCGGAGTGGCGGGGCCGAGGCGGGGGCCGAAGCGGGGACCAAGACGGGGCCGAGGCGGGGGACGAGGCGGGGGACGAGGCGGGGGCTTCGTCGCGGAAAATCATTCTTTTCCAATGGAGCGTGACTCTTAGACACTGCCAACAGGGTACCGAGAATGTGGCGGTGAGAGTGTGGCGGCGGAGTCTGTGTGTCTGTACGCATAACGAAAGTGTTCATAACGGATAGGTTAGGTTAAGTTAGTGTGTTTATGTATGTATGTTATGTTATGTTATGTCTTGTTAGGTTAGGTTAGTGTGTTTAAGATAGAGTCGAACATAAAGTCTTAATCCCACATCATGAAAGTCGATCTTCTTGTTCCTGGTGCCGGTACCTTAAAAAAAATTAATGCAATGTTAGATAAAATAATCCTTCTACTGTATTGCTTGGTCCTATTCAGCCGTGCACGTCCCTGCGCTGCCTTGCCGTCGGTCTAGCCCAGCGCGGCAGCAAGGCAAGGCAAGGCAAGGCAAGGCAAGGCAAGGCAAGGCAAGGCAAGGCAAGGCAAGGCAAGGCAAGGCAAGGCAAGGCAAGGCAAGGCAAGGCAAGGCAAGGCAAGGCAAGGCAAGGCAAGGCACGGTAGAGGCTCACGGCTGCTTCACTGAGTCCACCTTAGAACTCTCCTCCACCAAGCCTGAATAATTCATTCCCGCACATCTGAAATATCCGTCCATATTTCACGTTTGTGCAAATAGTAATACAATACACTAACACCTGCTGTACTGCCCCCACCACCTGCATACATCGCCCAACTCACCCTAGGCTCACCCTACCCCGCCCCACCTCGCCTCACCCAGCCCCACCCCGCCCCACCCCGCCCCACCCCATCTCTCCACTACCCAGCCCCACACGGATGAAGGAAGATCCACCTACAACTGTCGGTCAATGTTTTCTTCCACCAACACAAAACTACCTTGAAGGCCCGGACGCTAGAATAGAATTTAGGACCAACATAAACGAAACTTTGACCATCACACAAATACACACACACACACACACACACACACACACACACACACACAACAGAAGGCACTTACCAGCCCCGCCGCATCTAGACCCAAACCCCAAAGTCCACCCAAATAAATAAAGAATGACCCATAAAAAACAAACTACAAGGGGCAAAAAAACGCTTCCCTTGACAATGATATTCGTGTAGTAGATGTTCCGCACAGCTCCCGGGGGAGAGTCGCCCCCTACCACCCTTACCCCCCCTGCGGACCCACCACGCCTATAAATTCGTGGGCGGGACAGAGCGAGCCTGGGTCTGTAAGGTCGAGCATGCCCAGCCTCGCCCACGTCCCTGCAGCCCTTACGCACACGCCCACAAACCAGCCTCGGCCTCTCCGCATAAATCCTCATTCTCTATCGGTCACTTCGAAGTTTATTTTAGCGGCGCCCGTTCGCTCCGCATCAGTGCTGGGGAAATGTTGCCTTCTACCTCCCCTTTCCCTCTCTCTCCCTCTCTCCCTCTCTCTCTCTTCCCCTCTCTCCCTCCCTCTCTCCCTGTGTCCCCTTCCGTTGCTCCTGCTGTCCCCTGCCTCTTCCTTCTCTTCCATTCCATCGCATTTTTTTTCTTTTTCTTTTCCCTTTTCCTTTCCTTTCCTTTCCTTCTTGCTTTCTTTATGTTTCCCTTCCTCCTCCTCCTCCTGATGATTTTATTTCCTCTTTAGTTTCCTCTTTCCTACTTTTTTCTTTTTCTTCTGTCCTCTTTTCATTCTTCTTCTTCTATGTTCCTTTTCCTTATTCTCTTGTTTATTTCTCCTCTCTTCCCCCGTTTCCTTCTTCCACACCTTTCTTTCAACTTTCCTATTTTCCTCTCTCTCTCTCTCTCTCTTTCTTTCTCTCTCTCTCTCTCCTTTTTCTCTTCTTCTCTTTCCCTTTCCCCCTTTCCTTCTTCTTTCCCTTTTATCTTTTTTTCTCTTCTATCTTTATCTTTTTTCCTTCTATCTTTCTCCCTTTTCCTCCCCTCTCCTCTTCCTTCACCTACAGCAAGAGGAGAGGATACGAAGGGAGGAAGAAGAAGAAAATATGATAATAAATGTGGATGCAAGACCAGAGATGATAACAAAGAAGACAAAAGTTGAAAAAAATGAGAGAGAGAGAGAGAGAGAGAGAGAGAGAGAGAGAGAGAGAGAGAGAGAGAGAGAAAGTTACGCCCTCCACCATACAAAGGCGGCCACAGACGGACACAGCTGGTTGTAGCACCACCACCACCACCACCACCACCACCACCACCACCACCACCACTTCCTCGCACACAATTGAGAGGCTTTAAGCTCACCCTGTCCCACCCAACACACCCTTTCACACCCTAACACACCCTTACACCCTCAAACTCCCCTCAGACACACCATACCAACACCACCACACACCACCACCACCACCACACACCACCACACACCACCACACACTACCACACACCACCACACACCACCACACACTACCACACACCACCACACACCACCACACACTACCACACACCCTTCTGGTCCTCCCTCTGTCTCCACGTCCTCCGGTAACTGATCTCCACCCCATTCTCCACCCAGCTAAGTGGACGCCGCCTCCTCCTCCTCCTCCTCCTCCTCCTCCTCCCGTCACACACCACCAGACGGAAAGGCGGCAACCATTCATCCCAGGACTCCGAAATGGTGTCTGTCTGTCTGTCTGTCTGTCTGTCTGTCTGTATGTATGTATGTATGTATGTATGTATATCTGTATGTCTGTTAATGAATCGACTAGCAAGTGAAAGAAAAAGAAAGCATGATAGCACTGTCTTTTCCCACTACTACTCTCTCTCTCTCTCTCTCTCTCTCTCTCTCTCTCTCTCTCTCTCTCTCTCTCTCTCTCTCTCTCTCTCTCTCTCTCTCTCTCTCTCTCTCTCTCTCTCTCTCTCTCTCTCTCTCTCCCCACTTAACCCTGATGGAATAAAGAATTGAGGTGGAGGTTTTAGGTCCCCGGAGGAGGAGGAGGAGGAGGAGGAGGAGGAGGAGGAGGAGGAGGAGTGTCTTCTAACGACCGGCTGCCTTCTAATGGCTAGATGAAAATTAAATGAATGGGTCTATGCTGGTCACGGGAGAGAGAGAGAGAGAGAGAGAGAGAGAGAGAGAGAGAGAGAGAGAGAGAGAGAGAGAGAGAGAGAGAGAGAGAGAGAGAGAGAGAGAGAGAGGGGTGAGAAAGAGAGAGATAGACGTAAAGTAAAAGCACAATATACATAACAATCTCTCTCTCTCTCTCTCTCTCTCTCTCTCTCTCTCTCTCTCTCTCTCTCTCTCTCTCTCTCTCTCTCTCTCTCTCTCTCTCTCTCTCTCTCTTTCTCCTAAAAGCTGGAGCCTTGATTGTCCTCCACCCGGACCCTGGCACAACAACGAACACTTGAGGGCTGCCCACTGAGGAGGAGGAGGAGGAGGAGGAGGAGGAGGAGGAGGAGGGCCAAGACTTCCGCCTGAGGGTTCTCTCTCCGACACTCCCTCCTCCTCCCCCTCCCTCTCTTTCTTCCCCTCTTACCAGCTGAAGCCCTTGTGAATGAGGGTAAGGAGGAGGAGGAGGAGGAGGAGGAGGAGGAGGAGGAGGAGGAGGAGGAGGAGGAGGAGGAGGAAGAGGTGGAGGGTATGAAGGAGGAGGTGGTGGTGGTGGTGGTAGTGCAGTGATGTGGTATAAATATATAAGATTTAAGAGATTATCAGTAAAAATTATGAATCAACTACTGAGGGAGAGGAGAGAAAATAGAAGAGACACAGACAGACAGACAGACAGACACAGACAGACAAAAAACAACAACATTACACCCACATCCACACCATACCACAATCTCTATATATTACCCCAACCACAACCCCAACCCCAACAAGCAAACAATCACCCCCTCTCCCCCTCCCCCCCAACCCCACCCCCAACTCCCAACATTCAATCCTTCCTTCTTATCCTCACAAGCTCAACTAACACCCATAAGACTGTCTGTCCTCTTTTCCTCTTTACCCACCACCACCACCACCACCACCACCACCACCACCACCACCACCACCAGCACCACCACCACCAGCACCACCAGTCAAGCCCAGCCAAGCACACTGTACCACCTTTCTTTACGGGTTCGCTTTCCCACAATAAGGAGGCGACAGGAATTACCCAAAAGGAGAATAAATATCCCTCGATCGGCCAGCCTGACGCCACCAGCAGTAGTTCCGTTTTTGGCCGCTTCACTTAGATGGCGCACGGAGACGAGGACGAAGACGAGGAGAGAGAAGACGAGAACGAGGACGATCAAACTATATCAAGAGTACTACATATATTTTTTGCCTCTTTACATTTTTTATATCAGTTACAGAATGAGGAAGAAGGGAATGACAACGAGGAGGAGGAGGAGGACGAGGAGGAGGGAAAATTATGAGAAGGGGATGAGGGGAATAGAGAGGGTGTGAGAGGGTGAGTGAGATGAGGTGAAGAGGTAAGGGAGAGGAGAGAGAAAGGGTGATGATAAGGTGATGGGAGAGAGGGAAAGAGGGAGAGGATATAAGGGAGGGTGAGTAGAGGGTGTATATAGGATATAAGGTGAGGTTAGGGTGAGGTATGAGTGAGGTATGAGTGACAGTGAGTGAAAGTGAGAGAGAAGGAAATAATTTGAGTAAGGGTAAGAAAGGTAGGGTGAATGAATGAAAAAAAAGTGAGGCAGGATGAGTAAATGAGGCAGGGAATGTGAGTGAATGAGTGAGTGAGTGAGTGAGGCAGATTGTCCCTGGAAAAAAGAATAGCATGGTGTGTGTGTGTGTGTGTGTGTGTGTGTGTGTGTGTGTGTGTGTGTGTGTGTGTGTGTGTGTGTGTGTTCAAGGCTGGTGGACACTGCAGTACCGGACTTCATGGGTTTTATGGCTCTATTAAGGCTCTTACTTACCCACCGCCGCACACACACACACACACACACACACACACACACACACACACACACACACTTCCTAACAAAACCCTCTCTTTATCACACTCACCCTTCACCCCCCTTCCCCATCTCCCCCTATCCCTCCCATCCTCTCTTCCTTCCCCTCTTCCTCCCCTTCCTCCCCTCCTTCCCCTTCCCAGCTGGTGACACTCGTCCGACTGAGGCATTATGCTGCAGGTGGTGAGATGGGGGTGACCTTCCTGACGTAGGGGGGGGGGAGGGGAGGGAAGTGAGGGGGAGTGGAGGGAAGTGAGGGGAAAAGATGATCTCCTCCAAGAGTGGCAGGAAGAAGGGGAAGGAATGGAGTGAGGGAAGTTAGTGGCGGTGGTGGTGGTGGGTGGTGGTGGTGGTGGTGGTGGTGGTGGTGGTGGTGGTGGTGGTGGTTTCGTTGTCATCACCACCATCATCATCATCACCATCACTCCATGACTCCCTCCCTCTCTCCTTCCCTCACTCCCCTTACACACACACACACACACACACACACACACACACACACACACACACACACACACACACACACACACACAGATCTGCCTCATTACTGACCTAACTGACTGATCCCTTTCCCCTCACTCCTGTTTCCCCTCAATTACCTTATTTCCCCTTCACTCCCTCCCTTTCCCTTCACTCTTCCCATTTCCCTTCACTTTCCCTATTCCCCATCACTATCCCAATTTCCCTCCATATATCCCCTTCACTTTCCCCCAATTTTCCCTCACTATCCTCATTTCCCCTCACTGTTCCATGTATCCCCATCACTCCCTTCACTATCCCCATTCCCTTCCATTTCCCTTCATTTTCCCTTACTCTCCCAATTTCCCCTTCACTTACCCCCATTTCCCCTCACTCTCCCCTCACTCTCCCCTCCTCTCCCCTCTCCCTACCACTTCAATTTATCATGGGTTTCTCTGCGGTAGCCACGGTGGGCATTAGAACGGCCACCCATCACCCATTATTGTACCAGATCCCACTCGGGGGACACATCGTCTGGCACAGTTTCATTTTTCCCTGCCCATGTAACTCTCCTCCTCCTCCTCCTCCTCCTCCTCCTCCTCCTCTCCTATCTCCCTCTCTTCGTTCTGGTCATTTTATATATATTTCTTTTTATGTTTTATTATTTTTTTTTTTCAGCTCTTTATTTTTTATTTTTATGTGAGAGAAGAGAGTAAGAGAGTAAGAGAAAGAGAGAGAGAGAGAGAGAGAGAGAGAGAGAGAGAGAGAGAGAGAGAGAGAGAGAGAGAGAGAGAGAGAGAGAGAGAGAGAGAGAGAGAGAGAGAGAGAGAGAGAGAGAGAGAGAGAGAGAGTGAACACAGTAGTAGTAGTAGTAGTAGTAGTAGGCTAGTGGTGCTTTTAATGTGATTTTTTGTCAGCGTGTGTGTGTGTGTGTGTGTGTGTGTGTGTGTGTGTGTGTGTGTGTGTGTGTGTGTGTGTGTGTGTGTGTGTGTGTAGTGTGTATTCATGTTTCTATCTCCGTTTTTCTGTCTTAGTGGCATATACTTTTTGGGGAGGGGCGGGGTATATTTTTTGGTTGGGGGGGCGGGAGGGGGGAGGGGGGTAGGGGGGTAGGGGGGGTATCACTCTGGGCTTCTACCTGTGATTTATATGTCGAAGAAGAGGAAGATAAATCAACACATAAAACAAGTCGCATGAAATAAAGATGAGGAAGAAGGAGGAGGAGGAGGAGGAGGAGGAAGAAAGAGGAGGAAGAAAGAGGAGGAGGAACTAGAAAGAAATAGGATGAGAGGGGAGGGTACTGGTATATACACGGTCTTGTAATGGAAGAGGAGGAGAAGGAGGAGGAGGAGGAGGCGGAGGAGGAGGAGGAGGAGGAGGAGGAGGAGGAGGAGGAGGAGAGTGGTCCTTGTGGAGTAATTGAAGGTCATGGAATCAAATAACACTTATAATGACGGTGATAAGGGTGGTGTGATTGTATTTTACGATTATACTGAGACCATTACTGTATGTACGTATGAGTGTATGTGTATGTGTGTGTGTGTGTGTACGTGTGTGTGAATAGTGTCCACCACCATCACCAGCATCATCATCATTATCATCACCTCACCACACACCATCATCATCACACACACACCATCGCTAACAAACCATCACCATACAGATTTTAAAACATATTATGTTTTGATTGGCAATGATTAGTGATGGCTTGGCGTGTCCTATGTACTGACAAAGGAAGGAAGAGAACAAAGAGAATGAGAGAACAAGAGAACACGAGAAGAGAACACGAGACATAACGAGAAGAGGAGAACAGGAAACAAGAGAACGAGAACAAGAGTTAATATCCCATTCAGTGTTCTTTAATTAATGATCAAAAACCCAAAATTAACCCAAAAAGGACTAAAACAGAAAACGGAAGCAAAAAAAAACAAACAAAAAAACTTCCCTGTGTGTGTGTGTGTGTGTGTGTGTGTGTGTGTGTGTGTGTGTGGTGTGTGTGTGTGTGTGTGTGTTTACTACCCCTACTCTTTTTCTATCTATATATTAACTATCTACTTATCTACCTACATGTATCTATCCATTTTTCCAACTGCAACCACCACCACCACCACCACCACCATCACCATCACCATCACCATCAGTACTACTTCTTTCAAGGATCACAAGGTCAGTTTTAAGCTAATGAAGATGGTGAGGATGGTGGTGAGAGGAAGAGAAAAAATAGTGAGAGGAAAGACTAAGGAAATTAAATAAAGAGAGAGAGAATACGGGAAGAGAGAAGTAAGAAGATAAAAAAGAAAATAAAGTAGATGAGGTAGACAGAGGGAAGGGAGGGGAATGCTGATGATAGGAGAGGGAGAGAAAGAGGAAAGGGAGAAGGAAAGGGTAGTGAATAAAGAAGGGTGGAAGGGAAGAGAGGTAGAAGGGGAGAGAATGGACGGGAGGAGAATGTGGAAGGGAGGGAAGAGAGAGGAGGATGAAAGAGAGGGAAGAGGGGGAAGAGAGGGGGAAGAGAGGGGAAAGAGAGGGGAAGGATTAACGAGACTCTCAACAACAGGGTGCCAACAGTGCCAACGGAAGGGCGTCTTTTGTGGCAGAATCAAAGGCAGTGTGACCCTTACGTGGCCTGAGGGGAGAAGGGAAGGGAAGGGAAGGGGAAAGAGGGGAGAAAAGGGGAGGAGGGAGAAAATAGGGAAAAGAGAAGGAATCACCCATTACTTACTATCATCATCACCATCATCATCATCATCATCATCATTATTATTATTAGGGATGGTAAGAGCTAAGATACACAAACAAACACATTCACTTTCACTTTAGTATTTATTAAAAAACTTGCACAACAAATAACAAATTCGACAAATGTTCTTATAACACTAGTATAGCTGCAACATCAAACACGGAACTAAACAAAACACCTCAATTTGGTCCTTCTCCTTTTTATTTATTTATATATATTTATTTATTTATTTTATTTTATTTTTTTGAAGTTTTTTTTTGAAATGTTTTTTTTTTTTTCTTCTTCTTCTTCCAAGTTGTTGTTGTTGTTGTTGTTGTTGTGGTTGTTGTTGTGGTTGTTGTTGTGGTTGTTGTTGTTGTTGTTGTATATAATAATCATAATAACCTCGGATTTTTTGGGGGGTTTGGTTGGGTGGTTGGGTGGGGTAAATTTTTTTTTTTTATTTACAAATTTTGATTTATTATTTTGTTTATTATATTACATCATTTGAATGGGGGCGTAATAATAATAATAATAATAATAATAATAATAATAATAATAATAATTAACACGTAAGTGACGTCACAGGCGGCGTCCAATCACGTCACGAATTTTTTGAAGGTGTTGGGGAGGGGGGGAGGAGGAGGAGGAGGAGGAAGGGAGATGATGATGGGGGGTAGATGGGGGGTTGGGAGGGTGGGGGGGTTGAAGAAGTAGCGTTAATCACCAGGAAATCAAAAATCACCGTCGTTTTTTTTTTTTCGGTGGTAGAAAAACAAGAACGAACACAAAAACAACAACACAGTGCACAGTCAAGCTGCACCAGGAAGGAAGGAAGGTCAGGAGGAACAAATAAATAGATAACTAGATAAATAAATACATATAAAACATAAAAAAGAAGATACAGGAAGGGAGATGAGTGTCCTCCCTGGTAGGGGGGAGGTTTAGGATGGGCCTGGAGCAGCGGAGACTAGACGGTGGGAGGAGGAGGAGGAGGAGGTAGAGGAGGAGGAGGTAGAGGAGGAGGAGGAGGTAGAGGAGGAGGAGGTAAAAGGAGGATGATCCTAACCTTTGCTTGCTTGCTTTCTGGCTTTCCATTCTCATTGTCCATTATTTTGTTTGTCTTTGCTTGAAACACCATTAAATAATAATAATAATTACAGTAGTAGTTGTAGTCGTTGTAGTAGTAGTCAGAGAAGTAGAAACAGAGCTATAGTAGTAGTAGTATAGTAGTAGTAGTAGTAGTAGTAGTAGTAGTAGTAGTAGTATAGTAATATCGTGTAGTATTACAGGTCTCTTACAGGTATAGGCTCCTTATCGTAGACATCTCCAGACATGGGTCATCTGGGTCATCAAAACATAATTATGGTAAGTGTTATTAGTGTATATAAATTAACTTTGACAGACAAGCGGCGGTGGGCGGCGGGGAGGAGACCGGTGCCAGCCGCGGGGAGGGGAGAGGCAGGCAGCACAGCGGTGAAACTTTCTCCCCATGACTGCCTGCCTCTCCCCAACCCACGGCGCCGCTCCTCCCCCACCACCCACCTGCCCCTCGCTGCCGGGTCAGGCGGCTTCGTCAGCTGCTACAGTCAGCTGATCCGTGTCAACAGGGTTTTCCAGGAGTGAGGAATGAAACGAAATATACAAAGTAGACCAGTGTCCCCGCGCGCTGCTCTGGTCCGCCGGCACGTGGCAAGCGGCGGGGAGAGTACGTAGGTGTTTCAGAGGGTGTGGCAGACCTCAAGCCTTGGGAGGTAAGGGATGTATGGGAGGCGCCCCTATACTCATGTCTACCCTGACCACTACCATCATAACGCCCCTCCAAGTATAGAATTGCAAATGACAAACAACTTAGAGACTTGCAATCCTTTCTAGGGGCATTAACCCCTTCAAAGGAGACTATTAAGTACTCCCAAACACTCCCTCACCCCCTCACCTCCCTCAACACTGGTCTGCCACTCCATGAACACCACAACCAAGGGGCGGGGCGGCGGGGCGAGGCGGGGCGGGGCACTGCAACACCCCTTCCTTCACCCGCCGCCCCTCAAGTACCCGCCCCCGCCCCCCGTCACCCCCCAGCAGGCAGGGCAAGGCAGCACGCAGGGGGAACACGTGGTTACACAAATATGGGAAGAATCTAACAGCACAATACTCTGGCTGCGTGTCACTAAACTATCACCACCATCATCATCATCATCATCATCATCACCATTATCATCATCACCATCAAATATATATATATATAGAAATGTTAAATAACTTCAGGAGCCGAACTTAATAAGCGGCTGTCGACCAAATGAAGTTAATTAAAGGTAGAAAAAAAGAAGAAAAATAATAATAATAATAATAAAAATACATGTATATATAAAATAAACCAAAAAAATAAATAAAATAAAGAGGATAATGTGTTTGATTACAACATAAACAGGTATTTGGTATTTGACTTCTCAGAAACCTTCAAGAACACACAAACAGGATGGAGCAAACATGAGGGAGGGAAGGGAGGGAAGGGAGGGGAAGGGAAGGGAAGGGGAAGGGAAGGGGAAGGGAAGGGGAGGGAAGGGGGAGGCAAGGTAAGAAAGACGGGATTGGAAGAGAGGAAAAAAGGATGAAGAGGAAAAAAGAGGAAAGGAAACTGTACTGTTGATAGCTTTAAAAAACGAACCTCTAAAGAAAGAAAGAGAAGAAAGAAAGAAAGAAAGAAAGTAAAGAGGAAAGAAAAGAAAAAAAGCAAAGTTCATTTAACAAAGTCCAAAATAAGAAGTGAGAGGCGGAAGAAGCAATGATGGGGAAGGAAAGAACCTCTCTCTCTCTCTCTCTCTCTCCTCTCTCTCCTCTCTCTCTCTCTCACTCTCTCTCTCTCTCTCGAAATAGGGAACATAGCAAGACAAGAATGGAGAAGGAAATGAGAGAACAGAAAGTAGATGAAGAGGTAGAAGAAAGGAAGGAAAAGGAAGAAAGAAGGAGGGAGGATGAAGAAGCAGAAGGAGGAGGAGGAGGAGGAATAGGAGGAAGGTGGGGCTGGGGTGGTGTTGGTGGGGGTTGGGGGGGTGAGGGGGGTGGGTGAGGGGGGGGGGCGAGGCAAGGGCGTGCATAAGATCTGTAAGAGTGTAAAGCTCTGACATGACATAAGGTTTATATGTATATATATTACACCTATATAGCGATCCCTACGGTATGGTACAGAGGCGACGAGCCGAGGGAGGAACGAGGAGGAGGAGGGGAGGGAGGTGGGGTGGGGTGGAAGGTGTGGTGGGGGGGGAGGAGGAGGAGGTTGACGAGGGGAGGAAGCACTGTGGAAGAAAGTTCTTATTTGGCATTTATATTAAACTGGTAAATTTGAGTCAACACTGTGTGCGTCCCTGAATGTGTGTGTGTGTGTGTGTGTGTGTGTGTGTTGTGTGTGTGTGTGTGTGTGTGTGTGTGTGTGTGTGTGTAAGCCGCCCACAGGGATTACCTTAATGGGACTGTCACAAGTTGGGGAGAAGGGAGGAGGGTGTTGGGGAAGGGAGTGAGAGGAGGAAGGAAGTGGCCTGGGGAAGGCGACTCAGGAAAGAAAGAGGAAGGTGTTGTGATGGTTAGGAGGTGGAGGGGAGGGAGGGAGGTAACCATCTGGGGCGGCCTACGTGGAGTGGTGGTGGTAGTGGTGGTGGTGGTGGTGGTGGTGGTGTTATAGGGTGTAGTGAGGTGGGGAGGGGATGGGTTGGGGTACGAGGGAGTTAAACCTTTGGCTGCCGATCGTCAGTCTTCATAAAGACTTGTCGAGAAGCAATTATTTATACATATAAATACAAAAGGAAGGATCGCTGCCTCTACTAATACTGTCATTAGAAACACCGGCCTCAGACTCTTGACTTAGAATACACAGCGTCTCGACCAGGGCGGCTCAGCTGCTCACCTATCTGGCGCCTCGCTGCGGGTGTGACGTCACGCCTGCGTCATGGCAAAGAGCCAATCGTCGTGGCTGCAGAAGACTCGCTATGTACAGGAAAGTCGGCGTGACGTCACGGCTGCTGGCCAAGACAGGCTCGTCCGGAATCGACTCTTCCAAACAATGGAGGCGTCCGCGCCCCGGCGACTATCGGGAAATAGCCGTAAATTCTCAAGGAAAAAGTGAACATCTCTTACCTATCCCTTAGCTAAGCACTGGTTCATCTAACTACCGCTGGGAGGCAGCAGGCGGCCGGTGCCCCGCCGCAGCCTTGCTCTTACTTCAAACACTCAAAAATAAGGTTGGCCGCGGGCGGCGCCGCTCGCCGCGCCTCCCTCCATCTTGTACAGTGATAGAAAATAACACATGGCGAGGAAAACATTCTTCGGAACTTTAAAGCTTCATCAGTGTACACCATTAACTTAGGGTCATTATTCTTATTACTATTATACAGACCAAGTCGTCCAGCTGTCCTCGCCCCGCGGCCTGGCCGGCGGACTCTGCGCGCCGCGCCGCGCCACAAGGAAAGGTTTACATACTTCACGATAAAATAAAGCGTGCGAGGAACGAAACAGCAGCGTCGAACCAGTGAACCTTTGAACGGCTCCGTCGAAAGATCACTCGTGGGAGATCTACATACATATCACTGCTCCAGGAGGAAAATACATCATATGTACTTCAAAGGAAAAATATTACAAATCCCTTCTTTCTGATTTCCAAGAATCAGATCGTCGCGGAATCATTCCGACGTCGTTTTCCAAAAAGAAGGAAAGAGGAGGACACTGTGAGGAGAGAAACCATTGTTTGTCTGTTGTCCCTCTCGTCTCACGCTCACTCCTCAACACAACTCACACGAAAATCCAAGAAACTTAAGAAACTCGCAGTTCCTTTGTGTTTATCTTCGCCCCGTAACGGCCAGGCGACGGCACGCCCGCACACACCCACAAAACGTGTGTGTGTGTGTGTGTGTGTGTGTGT
The DNA here is from genome assembly GCA_029783475.1 of Metacarcinus magister. Lineage (NCBI taxonomy): Eukaryota > Metazoa > Arthropoda > Malacostraca > Decapoda > Cancridae > Metacarcinus > Metacarcinus magister. Next base: position 12,480,575 of record JAPQNM010000038.1, read on the forward strand.
GTGAGGGATGAAAATGCAGTAAACAATGGTAACTAAAGGAAACTGCCAATTAAGTATTCCTTCCCGCCATTCACGATGCTTCACTCACAACATAACAAAACAGAAGGCGACCACATCAATGAGAACCAAGTAAATCAGGTGGGCGTTTAGGCAAAGGGAGTAAGTAAGTATTGTGTCGTGAGGCAACACCACCGCGGCGCCACCACCACCATCACCACCACCGCCTCAACTCGCCTCGCCCCGCCTACTCTCCTCACCACCGCCCACACAACTGACTTCCCAACACGTTTAAAGCAGAGAAAGCACACATCTTTTTTTTTTATTTAATTACACTTCGCTGCAAACTTGAACGCTCTGGTGGAGGCACGAAAACTATCCAATTCGTTTTATTACAATTTTTTTTTAACATGAAAAGAATTTAAATCTGACTGGCGAGGGAAGGAGGAGGGAACGGGGAGGCGGATTGGCGTGGGGGTAGGAGGAGGAGGAGGAGGAGGAGGGGGAGGGTGAGCCAGGGATCAGCCAGTCATTACGGTGAGCCTAATACTTATGACATGCACTCCTAAAAAAAAAAACCCAACCTTAAGAAGGATAACTAAAGCACTTGTCTCAGTCTGGCTTTATCTATATCTATACGTGAGATAAAATGATGTTCAACGCCTGACTCTGCACACTGATCACCGCTTACCTAACTTGCGCAAACACTTACTATGAAGAGAGACAGAGAGAGAGAAAAAAAATGAAACTAACTACCTAAGCTTTAAATTGGCTTCACTAAGGCTTCGCTTGTGCACCCCCATAACTTAAAAATCTTTCCGTCAATGTCTTATCATAATACTGAGTGACTGGATGTTACACGTGACATTAGTATAGAATTGTCACATTCTTTCTTAACTTCGGCCTCGCTGGTCTCGTCAAACTCCTCCTCGCAGTGACGCAAACACGTGGAGGTTGGCTGACCTGATCCGTCCTCACAGCCAGGGTGGGTGGGTGGGTGGGTGGGTGCAAGACGCCAGATTACTCTCTCCGTTCGTGTTTGGCGGGGGGTCGCAGCGCCCTCCACCATGACGGCGCTGGGGTGCTAATCACTGACACGACTACGCCCCCCACCCCACCCCATCACCTACACCACATCACCCTGTCAGCCTCTCCTCACCCCTACCACTGCGTCCACTCAAGCCTAGCAAACACTACTCTTCCTTACCTCACCGTCCCGCGCCTTCTCCCGTGCCCTTGACGCCCTGTTCATGGTTCCTACGCCTCCGCCGCACCTCGGGCACCACCTCACAACACTGACAAAAGGATTACTACGCCAGGTGACGGATGATTCACCTCTAATTGAAGAAACACAAGCTGCGGGCGAGTGGATGAATGGACGAGTGAGTGACACCTGGCGGCCAGTGAGCCTAAACACCTGTGACGTCACGGTGCTTCCCTTCACCCGCCCGATTTTAAATGCGTTTGTAGCGTTCACGTTCTAATTATTATTCCCTTAATGTTTGACTCGGATGGTTAGTTATAAATAAATGAAAATATGATCTTATTAATGGAAGAGGTTTGTAGAATGTTTATTCGAGTTAAATATGAGAATATAAATGGAGTGAATTTCATGCATGCGGGATTGGGAAGTACTGAAGTGTGTGTGTGTGTGTGTGTGTGTGTGTGTGTGTGTGTGTGTGTGTGTCTGTTGCTTTACCACGGGCGTGCACTGAGCCGGGCGTGGGCGTGGGCGTGGGTGTGGGGGTGCGGGTGTGGGTGTGGGCGGGAGAAGCCTCATGCCAGCCGCTCGTCTATGGTGAGTGGCTGGTTCTCCTCCACCTCCTGGTGACTCATGATTTCTGTCGAGGACGTGAACTCCTCGTCCATGTGATCCTCGATGTCGGAGGTGGAGGAAGCTGGTGCGCCGGGGGAGGGCGAGGCCGACCCGTCGAGGCTGAACTCCGAGGTCGGGGTCATGATGGATGGGATGTCGGTGCCTCGCATGGATGGCGGGTCACCCTGGGAGTCGGCGGCGCCCAGGATCTCCGTGTTGCCGTTATCCTTCCTCAAGAGGTCGTCCTTGAAGAGGCTGTCCTTCATGAGAGGCTCAGCTCCGGGGGGGAGGAGTTTAGCGAGGTCGGAGAGGCCGTTGTCCCTGAAGTACATGGTGCGCATCTCCTCCCTCTTTTGTCGCATCAACGCCTTGTACTCAGAGATGCGCATTTTCTTCCCGTCCACGATGCAGGTGCGTTTGGGTCGTGGGCGGTAGCGGTAGTCCGGGTGTTTCTCCATGTGCAGCTTAGAGAGGCGTGACTGTTCCTCGTAGAATGGCTGCTTCTCAGAATTGGACATGTTCTTCCATCTGGTTCCTGCAGAAGAGAGAAGAACACGATTTAATATAGAGAACGAAAACTCACATCTGGTTTATTCTTGCTGACTCAGGCAAGTAAAGAATAACGATACAGCTGATTGACTAACTGCCTGACTGACTGACTGAATGTAGCAAAAAATGACTTAGTGGCTACTTGGCTGGCTGCCTGACTGACTGGCTGACTGGCAAACCGATTCCTTGGCTGACTGACTGACTGACTAGCTAAATGGTTGGTTGGTTGGAGGGTTGCCCAGGGAGAGTCAATGGGGCTTTTTTCCCTTCTATCCGATGAGTTCCTGTCTCACTCCCGCCTCAAAATATCTGTCCCGATGTGTTGACGCGATCGGCAGCCTCGTGCATCGGGCGGGGCGGGCGGGCGGGCGGGCGGCATCTTGAGGCGGAACTTGTGTAAACTTTCTAACTTTTTTATATATATCTTAGCTATACCTCGAACCCGCTTTCCCCACCACATGTGCCCCCCCCCCATCTACCCCCTCCCCCCCCACCGAACATTCAGACCACAATCCTCACCTAGAATCTTGGAGATGGCCGAATTATGCATGTCAGGACACGCCTTTAGAATCTTGCGCCTCTCATCGCGAGCCCAGACCATAAAGGCGTTCATCGGGCGCTTCACGTGAGGTTTGGAGTCGTGGTCCTTTCTAGTCTGTCGGATGATCTTAGCACCGAACATTTTGGCGGCTGGAAGACAGGAGAAAGGACCGAGGTTAGAGAGGCTGTGGGGAAAAGGCGGGAATTTTTTTTTTGGTATGGTTCTGGGTGTGTGTGTGTGTGTGTGGAAGGGTTAATTAAAGGTGTGAGAGTAGGTAAAGAAATGAAAGGTAATGAGAGGGAAAAAAAGAGAGAGGGAGAGTAAAGAAAGAAAAATAGACAATGAATTAAAAAAAAAACCGTAGGGAGAGAGAGAGAGAGAGAGAGAGAGAGAAAAAAAGAGACCAGAGCAGAGTAGAGTCACATGAAATCTTGAAGTGGGAGAAAAAAGAAAAAACCAACATAATATTTTGCAATACTTTAAAATCTAAACTATATATTGCATGACGATGAAGCTTAGACTAAGTAAACATGTACATACAAACAAACAAACAAACAAACATAACATACATGCATGAGGAGAGAGATGATAACTGAGAGAAAATGAAAAAGAGAAAAAGAGAGAGAAAAAAAAATAGAGAGAAATAGAGAGAGAGAGAAATAGAGCGAGAGAGAGAAATAGAGAGAGAGAGGTAGAGATAGAGAGAGACATTGTCCCTACCCCGATCAGATGACTCACTCTGGCAGGTGGTGACATACTCCTCCTCCTTACTTTTCTCTTGGGTGGTGTGAGCCGCTGAGGTGGTGACGGAGGTGATGCCGCCCATGGTGCCGCCCAGGGAGGTGAGGGAGGTGAGGGGCGTGGCGGTGGGCAGGGTGAGGCCTCCCATGTGACTCAGGTGCGGCGGGAGGGAGGAGGGTATGGAGGAGGGCGGCAGATACATGGGAGGAAAGGCGGGTGGAGGATAATGCTTCCCAGGCAGACCTCCTCCCATGGCAGGCGATCCTAGGGAGCCCAACCCCTGCCCGAGCCCCTGCCCAAGCCCCTGCCCGAGACTACCCAGCAGGTCCTTGTGGTCGGTGAGGCCGGGGAAGGGCGGCGTCATGTAGGGTAAGAAGGAGTGAGGGACGAGGGAGGGAGGAAGGCCCGCGCCCTTTGGAGACAGACCACTGGCGTCGCTGGGCTTCGGGCTGGCGTCCTTGGGCTTGGTGAGGTTGAGGGGCTTCTCCTCGTGGTTTTCGTGTGTGGGGCCGGACGTGGATGTGGGCGGGTGTGAGGTGTGTGTCGAGTTCTGTGAAAGCTGCGCCAATTGTGCCGAGGCGGACATCCATGCCGGGACCTAAGGGAAGGGGAGGAAGGGCAAGGTAATGAAGGGCAGTATTTTTATATCATCAAGTATACCAAACACACACACATACACACACACACACACACACACACACACACACACCAAACACACACACACACCAAACACACACACACACAACACACACACACACACCAAACACCAAACACACACACAAACAAACACCAGTACTCACCGACGCTGCGACGGACACCTGCGTCAGCTTAGGAAGGGCGGCCTCGTGAGGGGGTGAGATGGGGGGCAGGACTGAGGGGGCGGGCGGGGCAGGGGGGGCGCCGTGTGTACCCCCTCTAAACCCCTCCAACAATGGCAGGAACATGAGATTGTGGGGAGGCTGCAGCGCCCCGAGCCCTTTGTTGGCACCGTACTGGCCATAAAGCTGGTTCTGCGGGGTGGAAGGAAGGGCGTGAGTGAGTGTGTGAGTGAGTGTGAGTGAGTGAGTGAGTGAGTGAGTGTGTGAGTAAAATAAGTAGTAAATGAATAAGTGACTGCAAAAAAAAAACAGGAATGAATGACTCAGTGAAAAGTTAGTTAGTTAGTGAGTGAGTGAGTGAGTGTGTGTGTGTGTGTGTGTGTGTGTGTGTGTGTGTGTGTGTGTGTGAGTGTGTGAGTGAGTTTGAGTGTGTGAGTAAAATAAGTAGTAAATGAATAAGTGACTGCAAAAAAAAAACAGGAATGAATGACCCAGTGAAAAGTTAGTTAGTTAGTGAGTGAGTGAGTGTGTGTGTGAGTGAGTGAGTGAGTGAGTCTTACGTTGCCCCTCTGACTGTGGTGTTGAAATCCTCCTCCTTTGCTAAATTCATGTTTTTTTTTCCCCTCTCCTCTCCTCTCCTCTCCTTCCCTCCCCTCTCTTCTCTTCTGACTATTTTTTTTCTCTCTCCCTCTTCTCTCCTCCCTTTATTCGCCTTAATACTGTTGCTGTCGCTGCTACGATGACTTATAACAACAACAAGAGAGAGGGAGGAGAAGAGAGAACGGAAGAATTACGAGAGAACGACGACGGAGAAAGGAGGGTGTTAGAAAGGGTCTCAGGGAGGACGAGATTGGGAGTAATTAGGGCCGCTGAGAGAAGACGGATCGAAGGTATTTGTTTAGATATCTGAGGGACGAGCAAACGCTAAGAGATTTGAAGTATAGTAAGAGAGGATGAAGGGAGAGAGTAAAGAAAGAGCAAAAATAATGATGCGGAGGTAGACGAAGAGAGCTAAAAACACGAAGAGACGGCATTCGATGAGAGTAGAGCTCATCGAAGGAGAGAGTTAGAGGATGGATCAGTTGCGAAGGGGATGATTGAGGGAGAGGAAGAAAGAGACCAACAGAGGGGGGGGGGGGAGGGGGGGGGGGGGGGGGAATTGTACATTTCGAGGCAGAGACACCATGGAGAAATGGGAGAGAGCGGGAGACGGAGAAATCGAAGAGTGGAGCGATGAGCCCAGTCTGTAGAGAGGAGGAGAGGTGGGAGAGATGTGCGTGGTCAAATGAGAGTGAGGAATATAAAGAGAGATATTGATAGGAGAGGTGGCGAGAGGGGGTGATAAACGATCGAGGATACGTGAGAGAAGAGAGGGGAGAGAGTGAGAAGCTGGAGAGGGAGTGAGAGAAGCGGATGGTGTATCATGGAGTTCCTGAGATTAAGAGAGAGAGACGGGATAGGATGGACTCGTAGTTACGAGCGAGGAACAGAGAGGTATAGAGGAGTGGGAGTAAAAGGAGGGAGGAGTGCTGACGAGAGGAAGAGGAATGACGGGAGAGTGGTTTCCTACGATGGAGGACCACGAAAAGGACGTTAACGGAGATTCAGAGAGGCGTTATAATGAGAAGGATTGAGGTGATGAAGAGAGAGAGAGAGTGAGGATGAGAGACCTGAGATGAGAAGTCCGGGGGTGGGTGGGGAAGGGGCGAAAAGCAGAGGAGAGGAGGCGACGAGGCAGAGAGGAGACCTGAGATATCGGAGAGAAAGAGAGAGAGATGAAGAGGGAAGCGTGATGACTGAATAGCCACCACAACGCTACTTGACGGGACACATCCCCTATCTCTCTCTCTCTCTCTCTCTCTCTCTCTATCTCGCTCTCCTCTCCTCTCTCCTCTTCTACTATCCTTGTCCTCATTTCTCCTAACTTCTCCTCCTCCTTCCTGCATAATCTCATCCTCATTCGTTGTTAATTCCTCATCTTTCTCTTGTACTTATCTACTTCACGTAATCTTTTACTCTCTACTCATCACTTAATTTTTGTTGCTTACATTACCTTCTCTTATCTGTTCTCTCTCTCTCTCTCTCCTCTCCTCTCTCTCCTCTATCTCCTCTCTCTCTTTCTCTCTCTCTCTCTCTCTCTAATACTATCATCTATTCTATATCGTATCTAATTTCTGTGGTTTCGTGGGGCTGTGTCAGTCAATCCTATTATTTTTGATCGATTGCATATCTATCAGTGATTATGTGTGTGGTGTGTGTGTAGTGTGTGTGTCGTGTGTGTAGGTGTGTGTGTGTAGTGTGTGTGGGTGTATTGTGTTCAAGAATTTCCTTCTCGCTTACTTTGAAATTTTTTTTACTGTCTATACTCTCAGTCTATATACTGTTTTTTTTTTTCTCTCCCTCTCTCTCTCTCTCTCTCTCTCTTCT
>JAPQNM010000038.1:12487563-12505063 GCA_029783475.1 Metacarcinus magister
GATAATCAACTAAACAAATACATCAGGTGCTCTGATAATCCTCTCCTCGCATCCTGCCTCCTCCTCCTCGTCAAGCCTCAGTTGTTCTACGTCGTTCCTCTTACCCAACTTCCTCGCGCTCCTCGCTCCTCTGCTCTCTGGTATGCACATTGGTCACCTTGAAATGTCGAGTGATGCGTTGAAATAATTTTTTTCAGAAGCATGAAAAGAAAGAACGTTGTGTGGTTGTTGTGTGTTTGTGTGTGTGTTGTGTGTGTGTGTCTGTGTAGTGTGTAGTGTGGTGACAGGGTGGTAATTATGTGTGTGTATGTCTGGATTCTATCTTCTCTCTGCCTCACATCATCGGGAGTACGTCAGTCTGGCATCTGTCAAGTCGAGAGAGAGGAAGGGAGCAGGAGGGACGGAAGAATAGGCAGGGGATAGGATGGCAGCGGAAGAGGAATGTTCTCGTCTTCTTCCTTCCTTCCTTCTTTAGCTAGAGAAAGTGTATATAGACATCTCTCTTCTCTCCGTTCCTTCCTACTCTCGTACCTATTTATATATGCTCTCTTCTATCTATCTCTCTCCTCCTTCTCCTCATTCTCTAGGATCTCGCTGATGCTTCTCTACTTCTATATGAGACGAGAGAGAGCCACGCTCAGCTAGTCGTCAAATGTGACAGGTCACAAAGGCATTAGACAACCACCACCATCCACACCCCCTACCCTACACGCGAGCCCCATCCTACCACACACCACACACACTCTCACACTCACACAACCTCGCTCACACAGCACCCACACATCCAAAAACTACAGTCACACACTCAACCATCTATCACCGAGCGTGTATAATAACCAATACCAATACAAATCTACATCATCCATTCTAGAGCGTGAAATCTCATGCGGAATATTAAGGAAATGACAGTAATTTGTTGCTTTTCCCCCCTCTCACCCGCCCCACCTTCATTGATTTTACGCGCTTTCCTAGGGATCAGCCCTAATATTACAATAAAAAAAATTAATGTTTAAGTTAAGCACTTTAAAGTTCAAAGCAGAATGGAGGTAGGAGTGAAGGAAGTAAGGTAGGTATGGTAGGAGGGGGAGGCAGTTGGGACGAGCACAGGGGGAAATGTGCCTCGAGGACCGTGAGTCTGTGAGAGAACGCAACGGGGACGCGCCGGTTGATCGTTTCTCACCCGGAAGAACTGAGAAGAGGAACCCAAACCCGCTCGCCAGACAACGTGAAACATGTAGAGAAACAAAAACGAGATCAAGAAAAAGAATAGGAGCGTAAGAAAAAAACATAAAGAAGGACAATATGAAAATCGAAAGAAATATATTTAGAAGACAACCGACAAGAGTGAACATGGGAAGGCAAAGGAAAACAGGGATAGGGAGGAACCACTAAGCGAACCCATCACAGCATACGAAGACAACAAACCAAGCACCAACAGAGCCAGCTGGCCCCATTACGAGGGCATGTTTGTGAGTACACTCACGACACACATCTACAAACTTTCACACTGTCTAACTCTACAGCGTGAAGGATACGGATAGTAAGGGTCGAAGGCTTCTCTTAGGCATAGGTGGAGAAGTTTGGAAAACACTTAATTAATACTTTTGTTGAGGACACTCACACACTCATTACTTATTTTTTTGCAAACACACATACAGTGAAAAGGTTCTCATCCTCAGTGTGTTTTTATTGTGTTTTGGTTAGATAGTTGCAGATCAGCAACTCTGGAACTCAAGTTTTATCAAAAAAACACAACCACAGCCTTCACACATAACCATAAACTTTGTTATAAGACATTTAGTACTTGTCAGCTGAAGTAGTGTTATGCGGCTCTGGTTCAATGTTTGTGGACGCAGTGACAATATTTTGTTTCCACCAGATGTAGATTGGGTGTGCTGAAATCATCTTTGTCATGTTTACTACGTCGACGAATACCTAGTGGAATACTGCGGTGTTGTGTCGTGTGTAAATTGTGTGTCCATAAGTTGTGTTAAAAGGTGGTTTATGAATCGTAGCGAAATTTATGTGATGATCATTTGTGATGGAGGCCTCTATCGTGGTAAAAGTATCGTGGTATAAAAAACAAGGGGCAAAACAAAAGATCTATGATTTAAAATAATTGAACCGGTCTTTAAGAAAAGAAATAATGTTTTGGTGTCAGTTTTGGTCAAAGAACCATATTTCGCATTGTTCTTCATAACCCAATTATTCTCCATAATTATATCTTTCTGTATAGTCTCATTAGAACGGGCGCTCTCATGCTCAATCTTTTACTAATAATTGACAGCTTTGACGCGTAAGCCTCATACTTTTCAGGTTATTATTTCACAATAACGTCTTTTTTCTCTGAAAAAAAAAAATCTACAAGAGTGTCCCCTTGGAAATTTGATGAAAATATTTTTTCACCAACACCAGACTACACATCTCTATTCTCCTCTTAGATTAATCAAACACCGTCATGACATGTGAATTGAACATTTTCTACAATTGTGTTTCTTGGGGTCAAAATAGAACACTCTCGAATCCTGGACTTATTTTATCTTCTCTATCCATCTATAGAATATCAAACTGTATTTTCACCACCTCCGAACTGGTAGTTTAATACACAATATTACACCCTCATATCTACCTAATCTAGAGTGAAGGATACAGGATAGTAAGGGTGAAAGTCGCTTTCTCTCTCTCTTCCTCCCCCAGCGCATGGCTGGCAGGGAAAGGGAAGGCCAATATCAAAACAAGACCACAACCAGACTATAAAAAACAACAAATATAAACTCACACTACTTCAAGGTTATGTGTCTACATAGCTACTTACATTAAGTGATTGACTAACAGGAGATAGGAGAGAGGAGAAGAGAGGATGAGAAGAGAGGAGAGGAGTAGAGATGATCGATGAGAGAGGCATGTATCTCTCATCTACTTTTAAATATATTGGGCTGAGCTTATTGACTTGAAAACATGTATTATACTAAAAAAAAATAAAGATACTCACTCGATAAAAAAAACCTAAAAGAATAAAAGTGAGATCAGAGAAAAATAATAAAGAAGTATCGGCATGTAAAGGAAAGAAGATAAAGAAGAAGAAAGGACAAGAAAGAAAAATCCTACTTCCTAAGTGCAAGCGAGATAGTACACAGAGAGAGTGAAAGAAAATAAGGACAAATCACACTAGCGACGGTCTTTTTATGCAGAAACGGCTACATTTCGTAGTGATTAGTTAATTAAAAAGAATAGAGATCCAGATAGAACTATATCACAAGTTTGCTACAGGTTAAACGCGTAGAAATTTTATGTTGTGGATATAGGGCTTCTACAATATTTTATTTTATGTTTTTGGTAGGTCAATCAAACAGTCTATTTTTTGAACACGATTATGTAATTGGTTTTAAACTGTGTCCGACGACTTGAGCGGAGGGGGCAGAGGTAGTTTCCAAACTGAGTCTTAACCAAGAATGCGATTGAAATAAAGAAGTGCTGTGGACTTTGTTTTGATGTGAAATCTTTTTACCAGATAATCTTAAAAAAAAAGAAATGAGATGTCTTCTTGGGTTATATATTTGATCTCAATCAAAAGTAATGTACATCTTCTGTAATTGATATTATCGAATCCTTTTGAAATTATCTTGAACAATTCAATGAAATCCCATCGCATCCTTCGTTTCGTGTGGTAATGGCTAGATTAAAACATAACTTTTCGCCAGTGATATAACCATTACACCTAGCCGTCGGTCTTTTTCTCTTCCCCAATCCTAATTGTGTCGATTTTTATATATTTTAAAAAAAAAATATTAATGGAATAAGAGAAGATTATTTATTCAAAAAATTGTTTCCTATATTATGATAAAAATAAATACATATAATGATAAAAATAATAAGAATGATAAAAATAAATATATAATGATAAAAATAAATATGATATAATGATAAAAATAAATATTAATGATAAAACATCAAATATTAATGATAAAAATAATAATAATGATAAAAATAAATATTAATGATAAAAATAAATATTAATGATAAAAATAATATTAATGATAAAAATAAATATTATGATAAAAATAAATATTATGATAAAAATAATATTAATAGATAAAAATAAATATTATGATAAAAATAAATATAATGATAAAAATAAATATATATAATATATGATAAAAATAATATTAATGATAAAAATAAATATAATGAGATATAAATATAATGATAAAGATTAAAAACATAAAAATAAATAATGATAAAATAAAATATAATGATAAAAATAATATTAGTGATAAAATAAATATTAATGATAAAAATAAATAATAATGATAAAAATAAATATAAAAATAGTATATGATAAAATAAATCATAATGATAAAAATAAATATTAATGATAAATATACAATATTAATGATAAAAATAAATATTAATGATAAAAATCAATATTAATGCTAAAATATAATATTAATGATAAAAATAATATTATGTGATAAACAATAAAATATTAATGATACAAATAAATATAATAAGATGATTAAAATAAATATTAATGAATAAAGAATAAATATAATGATAAAAATAAAATACATTATAATGACTAAAATAAATATTAATGATTATAATTACAATATTAATGATAAAAATAATTTATGATACAAAAATACAATATTAATGATAATATATTGATGATAAACAGAAATATTAATGATAAAAGAAATAATACTGATAGAATAAATATGATGAGATATACATAGTAATGAATAAAATTAAATATTGATGTGATAAAAATGAATATTAATGATAAAAATAAATATTAATGATAGAAATTAATGTTTCATGAGAAAAATAAATATTAATAGATAAAATACATTAATGATAAAAATGAAGATATTAATGATATAAATAATAAATATTAATGATACATAATAAATAATAATGATGATACAAAATATGTATATGATGAAAAAAATAAATATATATGAAAAAAAAATAAATTTAAATAAAATAAATAAATAAATATAATAAAATACAAATATAAAATATAAAAATAATCATTAAATAAAAATAACATACTAATAATAAATAAATATTAATATAAAAAATAAATACATTAATTATAAAAATAAAATATTAAATAAAAAAATAAAAATATAAAATAAAATAAATATAAAATGAAAATATAAAGAAAACTAAAATATTAAATAAAAATAAATAATAATATAAAAAAAACATAATAAGAAAAAAATAAATATAAAAATGATAAAAAAAAATATTAAAAATAATTAATAAAAATAATATAAAACGAAAAAACATCAAATAAATATATAAAATAATAAATAAAAATAAATAAAATGAAAAAATAAATCATAATATAAAAAAAAAATATTAATGAAAAAAATCAAAAAAAATAATAAATAAAAAATAATATTAATGATAAAAAATAAATTATATAATAAAAATAATAAATATTAATGATAACAAAAATAAATAATATAAAACAAAATAATAATATAAAAAAAAATAAATAAAATCAATATAAAAATAAAAATTAAAAAAAAATAAAAAATATTAATTATAAAAAAATAAAATAATAAAAAAATAAATATTAAATAATAAAAAAGAAATAAATTATTAAAATAAAATATAACTAATAAAATATAACAAACTAATAATAAAAAATAAATATAAAAAATATAACATAAAAAAAATTAAAAAAAATTAAATTATAAAAAAATAAAATATTAATAAAAATAATAATATGATTAAAACACAACATAAAAAATATATAATATAAAAAAAATAAATATTAAAAAATATAAAAATAAAAAAATAAAAAATTATTAAAAATAAACAATCAAACAATAATAAACTAAAAATAATGCAAATAAAAAATAAAATAATCTAAAAATAAAAATATAAATAATAAATTAGATAAAAATAAATATAAAAAATAAAAATAATACAAACTAATGCATAAAAAATATAAATATCTACAATTATTAAAGAATAATAAAGTACATGATAAAAATTAAATAAAACAAGAAAAAATAAAATAAAAATCATATAAAATAAAAAAAAATCGATAACAAACAAATAAATATTTTAATAAAATAAAAATAAATATTAATATAAAACAAAAAAATAATCAAGAAAATACAAATAACAATATTAAATGATCAAAAAAAAAAATAAAATATAAAAATAAAATTAAAAAATTAATTAAAATAAAATAATTAAATAAAAAATAAAATAATTATAAAAAATAAAATAGGAAATAATAAAAAAAATAAATATTTAAAAGATAAAAATAAAATAATAAATATATAAAAAAAATAAATATCAAAGACTAAAAAATAATAAATATTAAAAAAAAAATAAAAATATAAAAATAAAAATTAACATTAAAAAAAACAAATTAGATAAAAATGATAAAATATAATAAATATAAAAAAGAAAAAAATAAAAAATTAAATAACAAAAAATAAAATTAATAATAAAAAATTAAAAAAAAATATAACAAATATAAAATAAAAATTAATAATAAAATAAAAAATAATATAAAAAATATAAACATTAATATAAAATATAATAAAAAATAATAATAAAAATAATATACATAAGAAAAAAAAAAAATATATAATGATAAAAATGACATATTGAATGATAAAAAAATGAACATTAATAATTGTAGTAAAAATAATATAATAATGATAAAACATACATATTAATGAAAACAAATAAAATATTTAGAGTTGATAAAAATAAGCAATATTTATAATTGATAAGAAATAAATAATAATGATAGAAAAAGATAAATAATTGTATAAACAAAAAATAAATGATATTAATGATAAAAAAATAGAAAGTAAAATAAATTAATGTGATACAAAATGAAGGTTCTTATTATCTGATAACAATAATAATTAGATTTTCTGATTAATAAATTCAAATAGTAATGATAAAAATAAATATATACAATATGTGAACAAAAAAAAAAAAAAAAAATAAAAATATTATTGAGTACAAAAGCACAATATTAATGATAAAAAAATCAAATATTATGAATAAAGAATAAATATTAAATGATCTATCAAACTAAAAATATTAATTAGATCAAAACTAAAATATTAACTGCTCACAATAAATAGCTAAATTGATCACTACCCCAGTAGCCATCTATCACTAATCCCCACTCAATACATAGTGATATGAATACAAATCACATATTGAGTGCTGCCAATGTCATCCTTGATAGTACTACCAACCTACAACTAAATTGAGATGCTAAACAAAATCATCTTACAATGACTAAACATCAGACTATTCATGATAAAGCATCGTCCATATTAAGGATGCTCAACAACAGAATAACCTATTACTGCTCAAACTACCATAATAATGAGTACAAATACAATATATAAATGATAAAACTACAATATTCGCTGACTCAAAATAAATATTAATGCTCACGAATAAATACGTCATGCTCAACCACATAAAATTATTACTGATAAAATAAAATAGATAACTATATCAAACCTCCATAATGATAGAATAACTAAAATAACTATTTCTCATGATGCGTAAAAATTATACTCTTAATGGCATCACAATACATATTAATATGATAACAATATACTAATACTGATATAAACATAAAAATAATTATGATAAACTACTATTTATGATAAAAATAAATCAATCATGCTACAAATAACATTATGGCTTATTGTAAACAAAAATATAATATTGACATAGATCAACCAGCAATGATTGCTGGACTACAAACTTAATATTATGCTGATAGCACATAATACATGATGATAAAACATACAAATAACGATGATACAATAAATAAATATTTGAATAAAATACATTAAATTCAATGAGATAAAACTACTCTAATTAATAGATAAACTACTATTCCTGCTCAACAATCACTTAAATTATCCCAATCATAAGTACCTCATCCAAAATAAATATTAATGATCAAATAAAATTTAATGAATGACAAATGACAAATCTCCATGTAAAAACAAATCTATCCATGGCTCCAAATAAATGTTATACCGCTAAAAAATCATAAATTAATGACTTACCACAATAACTATCTTAAGAGTGAAAAATAACAAATCAAATCATCCTGATAACACCTAAATATTACTGATAACCATAACTATATTACTGCATAAAAAAATAAGCTTTAGATATATAAAAATCAAATATATCACCTGATACAAACATAAATTTAATACAATGCTAAACACATAAATAATCGTTTAATGACTAAACATAGACCTGTGTAATAGAATATAAAAACATTAAAAATAAAACAAGATACGATCAAATTAATGCTAAAATAATAAATATTAATGTCAAACAATATTATATTGATGATAAAGAAACTAACTCGTTATGATACAACCCTCACTCATATGACGTGACTAAAAGATAAATAGTGATGATAAGACAAAATACATATATTATGAATGACTATCAGACAAATCAACGTACGAAATGAATGATAAAAAATACGATAGCCAATTATGATAAAATATCAGAAAATATTAACTGGTATAACAAAACTTTACATTTAATTATGTTCTACACACTAATATAAGTAATGTGCATAAAAATACCTACGTATGATAACAACTCAATGATTCAATGATTGAAACTAATTAATATTAATTAATAAACTTAAATTAAGTATGTAAAAATACAATATATAAACTTAGATAAAAACATAAATATTAGTGATAAACTAAATTATATATTACATGATAAACAAAATCAAAAATGAATAATCATGATAAAAAGTCATATTACTAAGCTACACCAACATTAATCTTAAATGATGAAAAACAATCAATATTAATATAAAATAAGAAAAGTGATATAAAACTCAATACTACTGATAAACCTAACATACTACTGCTCAAACAAATAAAATATTCCTGATAACACACTACATATTATGATAAACCTCCATATAGTCATGAGATATATAAATTATTAATATATGCTAAAACTCACATCTTAATAGATAAAAATCCCATCTTACTTGATCACAAAATACGATTAACGATGAATACACACTACCTATTAATGGTAAAACTAAAATTTTAATTAGCTAAAAAATCAATACCTTGCTTAATAGATAAAAATCACTATTCAATGATACAGAAACGAAATTATAAATGATAAACATAAATATTCGATGATCAACATAAATATACTTAGCTAACAATACTTAGTACTAATGATAACAAATAATCATATTACATGATCAAGAATAACTCTTTACTATGCCACCTACCCTATTACTGATAAGAAAATCACCTCATACTAGATACAATACAATACTCCATGCGTAACAAAGTAAATTAATTAATCGCATAACAACACATCCATAATTAATGATAACCCTACTATTAATGACTAACATTCCGATATAAAATAGGATAAACAGTAAATCATCCTGCATAGCAAAACCATCCCAATACTTAGAATGATACCGAAAAATAAATACATTTAACATTAGACTTAAGACCTCAAATTACTTAACTGATTTACAAACACACAACAATCAATAAGGCTAAAATACAACTAATATAGTGTAAGAAATCCCTCTTAATGATACCACAATAACTAAGTAATAACCTGATAGCACTCTACCTAGGTTAGATGAGTAAACACTAAATATTAATGATTAAAACAGATAACTCATTTCAATGATCAAAAACTCAATCTTCATGCGTTACCAATCCCTCTTACCGTTGTCTCCCCATCCCTCCAATTTCCCTGACTACACACCATCACACACTCAATCAGCAATACTCACACATACACTCACTCATATGACTAAAATAAAAAGGTGACCCTACTTCGTATGCATGCAAACACTCACCAGTATTTCCATGAATATGCCAAATTACATCAATTTGACCATTGCATCACAATACCACTAAAAGATACTAGTGTCCACTACCTTGAACAACTACATATATGATAAAAACATCTCCCTATTAACGACTGCTACAAAATAAAATACATACTGATAAAACTCACTCACATTATGCGTCTAATCCAATCAATATTAATGAATTCCCTCCACGTTACATCTTCCTGCTCAACCACTAAATATTTAACATTACCTGGGATCCACAATATCTACGTTCTCCTGCTACCCCATCCTTCCACACTCTGGATACCAAACTCCAACTTGTCCCATATTCACTAGCCCGTCCCTTCCTCCATAAATTCCTGACTGACAGCATAAACGAGATACTGACTGATCCCCCTTCCCCTCTTCCTGATCATCCCCTCCCTCTATTCCTGCTACCCCCCGCAATATTCCATGCTCCACATCCACTTTCCCTAGCTCCCCCTCACCTCTTCAATGCGTACTCCCCCGCCCTCCTCAGGCTCACCTCCCTGCTCATGCTAACCCCTCCCTCCTTCCTTGAAGCAATCACACTACCTCTTCGCTGAGCGCCCCCTCCCTATCTGCTCCCCTCCCTAGGATCATGCTAAACACTCCATATCCACATGAACAAACTAACTCTTCATGATCCACTAAACTAATACCTGCTAACACACTCCTAATTCACTGCCCACCCCTACCCTCTTCCTGCTCCCACCCATACCTCATTAACCGTGCTAACGCGTCAAACTTCCTACACCATTACCATCCCTCTTCCTGAATCCCCCTGCCTCCCCTCACCCCCTCGACGGGCTTATCGACGGCCGTCCGCGAGTGATGGCGAGCTCGGACGCCTGGTTGAACTGGGCCAAGAGAGCCTGAGCGTGGGGTCCGTGCCAAAGCGACGGTCCAAGGAATAGCGAGCCGTGATGTCGACCCCCATGGGGTAACACGACGGTAAATTCGCCCGCTGACCTAAACTCGGGTTACAATCGGGAATTGCAGCAATAGTCATTCCTAGCAATACAGGAATTGTAATACAATGAGTGGATTAGCAACGAAAAGATGTTAGCCGATAGGACAATATTGGAAGGCAGGCGGCAGGCTTCGATAGAATAAGAATAAGTAAAACGAAGAAATAAGATAAGAGCATAGTGTAGAACAAGTGGAGAGGAAGGGAGGCATTGGTGACAAAAAAACAATGAATTAAAACAAAATAACAAGATGGTCATTGATGGAGGGCGGAGTGGCGGAGGAAACAACTATGAAAAAAGGACATATAAGAGTACCATCGGGTTGCAAAAACTATTAAGTCTTATATAAAAATGAATAATAAATAAAAAAAAAGAGCAAGGAAAACACAACTTACTAATGAAGATATAAAACTAATAAATTTGGCAAATAAGGATTGTACTTGTAAAAATGATTTATATTATTTGTATATTTTTATTTTTTTTCCCTTTGCTTACAATCAATAAAGTCAGAACCCAAATATTCAATACAGATTTCGAGCAGTTTATATCTAAATTATATCTTTTACCTTTCTCTTATTGTTATCCCAATCTCAGATTATTTGTTTCTTCACTCGCAATCATCTCTTCAGTCCGTTCACTTCGGTCAAACTCTCAAAAAAGAAGAGGTAGAAAAAGGTACAACCAGTAATGGTTTAAGTGAAGATAACACTACTCATTGAAATCATATCCTCCGTTCAGAAAGGTGAATGATTCTTAGGGAGTACTAGCGATATAAGCGAAGATATATCATAAAAAACGTGGTACCCGCGTGTCATTATTTTTTATAGTTTAATGGCTCGGACCATGTATACATTACGCTAAGTCTTAGAATAACATTCTAAAGTATTAATGAGTAGTTGGAAATTCCTTTTCTTGTCCCTATGCTCTAAATGTGTAAGGGAGTTTATCTAGTCCAAGTATTTCTTAGCCTACTAATCAGCTGGATCTTTAATAAGTCTCATAATGTGCTGTCTAAGGAGGAACTTTTTCCTTTCCCCTCCGGTCCTCTGGGCTTCCTTTCCCTCCCCTACGGCTCTCTCTCTCCGTTCCATGGTATCAGCTTTTTTCCCTCGTTATACACAAATCAGGCAATAATATCACATAAAGACACGTTAAATTAACAATAAATAACGAACAAGAATTGCATGCACATAGTCAGCAGTCACTACCAGCTACATCCCTTCCGACGTGCCCCTTGACCAAAAGCGCATCAGCATCTATGGCCGCGAGCAAGTGAGTTAGCTCACACAGGTTTACTCAACACTACAAGACTCTAACATCTAATTCAGCAGGTAGGTAGCGCGGCAGGATGGTGGACAGTCTGGACTTTTGAGGGCTATTTTTGATCTAAAGTAGTACTCGAATCTAGAGGGGTTATACACATAATAGATTTAGAGTTGGGTAGGTTATGTATGAATGTTGTCGGCATGGATAATGAGGTGCTCTCTCTAGGTGGTGCAGGCGAGAGAGGGGGAGAGTCGGGTAGTAGGAAGAAGGAGGGGCTGACGGTGGTAGGGAAGAGGAGGATCGGGAAGAAGCTAGTTAGAATCGTGGATAGGACAGATACACTAGGAGATGTTGTGGGGCTGACAGTAGTCACTCGGCATCTAGCAGATGACTATGAGAGTAGAGAGGTCACTAGGTAGTAGAGAGTAGAAGACGAGGAGAGAGGAAGGGGGAGATCAGAGACGAGAGAGAAAGAGGAGAGAGGAGAGAGGATTACATTAATAGAATGTAGCGAGAGGGGGGCAAACAGACAGGAAAAATGGAAGGAAAATGTGCAGTAATGGATGGAAACAGGAGAGATAGAGCATCAAAGATCAGGAGAGGAGACAGCTGAGAAGGTGGTAGATGGTGAAGAGAGTGGCTTAATTTTTCCTCCTCTTCCGCTCCTCTTCCCCCCCCTCACCCCCCCCGCCTTCCCCCCCCTTCCCCCTCCGCCCACCTCTCTTCCCCTCCCTGCTTCCCCCCCAGTAGACCCTCCCTACCTCCACCCCCCCCTCCCCCCCCCCGGTTCCGACTCCTCCCTTCCCCCCCCCCTCACTCCCCCCCCTTTCCCCTCTCTCTCCCTCCCCTCCCCCCCTTCCCCCCTCTTCCCCCCCCTCCCCCCCTCCCCCCCCCCTCCCCCTTGCCCCCCCCCCTCTCTCCTCCCCCCTCCCCCCTCGTCCCCTCCCCCCCCTCCCCCCCCCCCCCCCCCTCTCCTCCTTCCCCCCCCCCTTCTTCTCTCCTCTGTACATTAATGGTATTTCTCTTTCCTCATCCTTGTACACCTCCTCCTCCTCCTCCTTTGCCTCTCTTCCTCTTCCATCACGGTCTGAAACGCACTGATTACAGATGTGTGAGGCAGGTGACAGGTGTGTACGAGTGCAAGGGAAGGTGTGGTATAGAAATGAGTGAAAGGACAGGTGGAGGTAAATGGAGGAAGATTATTTACCAAGGATCAAAGACTAACAGAAATGCAAAGGATATAAGTCTAGTCTAATCTTTTAATTTTTTGGTGTGTGTGTGGTTTGTGTAGAAATGCTGTGGTCTTTTTTTTTTTTCCTTTCTCTCTCATACAGACATACACAGACAGACACACACACACCCACACACACACACACACAGTCCATAAACAGTCAACATGAAATCTGTAAACAATCGATCGTAAAACCAAACCAAACCAAACCAAACCATAGAATAATTTCAACTATCGTGACAAACAAACAAACAAAGAACCAGACAGACAGACAGACAGACAGACAGACAGACAGACAAATGACTAACAAACACAATAGGATAAGACAGGTAGATCATTAGCATCATCATTAACAAGAGTCACACACATTCTTCCTCCCTCCCATTCCTCCATTGTCCCTCTTGTCCCTCCTTCTCTCCCTCCCCCCCACTGTGAAGGGAAGGAGGGGTCGGGTAAGAAGGAAAAATAGGTAAGGACCCTTGCTACCTGGAAGACACAAGGAGGAAGAGAAGGAAGGAGGGAGAGAAGGAGGGAGGGATGGAGGTAGGGAGAGAACTGAGGGCATGTTTGTTGGTGTATTTATTGTTATATTGGTACTACCTTCACACAACCACACGCACACGCACACGCATACACATACACACACACACACACACACACACACACACACACACACACACACACACACACACACACACACACACGCATTGCACCTCCATGGTGAAAACAAATACATTAATCATTTCAAAGAGAGAGAGAGAGAGAGAGAGAGAGAGAGAGAGAGAGAGAGAGAGAGAGAGAGAGAGAGAGAGAGAGAGAGAGAGAGAGAGAGAGAGAGAGAGAGAGAGAGAGGTCCTCTACCTGGCTAACACTCACAGCTAGATTAATGAGTCCACACAGGTGATTACGAGAAGCTAATTACATCTTTAGGGCAGGTGTGGTTCCCAAGACTTGTGATATATATATATATATATATATATATATATATATATATATATATATATATATATATATAGAGAGAGAGAGAGAGAGAGAGAGAGAGAGAGGAAAGGGAAGTACACAAGCAAGATAAATGACATGAGATTGGGCTTTACACACACACACACACACACACACACACACACACACACACACACACACACACACACACACACACACACACACACACACACACACACACACTCATCATTTGTTCCATTTAATGCCTCACTTGCACACAGTTCCAATACCTGGATCGGACACACGAGAGATCACAGGAATGGTGGGAGATATATGATGCCGTGTGAAGACCATGTGGATGAGGAAGGAGAGGAAGAGGAAAAGGAGGAAAAGTAGGTAGAAATTAGAATACAATGATGAATGCTTTTGGTAATGGTACTACTACTACTACTACTACTATTACTACTACTACTACTACTACTACTACTACCACTAATAATAATAATAATAATAATAATAATAATAATAATAATTCAATCTTATATTAATGATAATTCATAATAGGACATGAGAGGGAGAAAGAGAAAAAAAGTAGTAAGGATGATCACCATTCGTACCCTACAATAACTTTGGGGGAAGGAGGAGGAGGAGGAGGAGGAGGAGGAGGAGGAGGAGGAGGAGGAGGAACACATAGGAACACATAGGAAGAAACAAACAGCAACAGGCCTGCTGGCCCTTACGAGGCTGTTTGTGAGTACACTATCTAGTCTAGAGTGAAGGATACAGGATAGTAAGGGTGAAGGCTTCTCTTAGCATAGGTGGAAATATTGAAAACTTATTAATATTTTGAAACTTATTATTATTTTGAAAACTCGTGAAGGTTATTCTAAGTGTGTTTTTATTGTGTTTTGGTTGTGTTTTGGTTGTGTTGATCAGGAATCTGGACTCAGTTTTATCATTACTGTCACGGAAATGCATTGTTCAGTTTTGGGGCCGAAATTTGCCACCAGAATTGAGGTCGAAATCTTCTTTGTCATTTTACTATGAAACTATTACTCCTACAGTTTAAATGTTTATATACAAATTTATTAAGCTTGATGAGCTCTATCTAAATATCATATCAGATTTAAAATATATTGAACCGTTTAAGAAAAAAATAATGTTTTGTGTAAGTTTTGTGAAAAACACAAATGTATAATTTTCTCAATAACCAATAGTCCAATTTTATTTCTGTATAGCTCAAAAGAACGGGCGTCTCATGCTCTATCTTTACTATTATATACTTTTTTTCCGTAAACCTCATATTTTTCGAGTTATTTTAAAAAACGTAAATTCTTCAAAAAAATCTAAGGGTGTCACCTGGGAAATTTGGTGAAAAATTTCCACACCTCAGAATGTGATGAAAATTTCTACAATAATGTTTTGGGTCAAAATGAACACGAATCTGGACTTATTTTCATCATTACTGTAATATCAAACCCAGCCATGGCTAGCAGGGAAAGGAAGGCCAACCAAGACCAGACTGTCACTACCACTACTGCTACCACTATTTCCTGGCAAGCGATGTCAGGCCACTAGCGACGTCTTTTGAATCGACATTTCGTAAGTTAGGGACATCAGGATGATTTATAGATTTTTAAAAAAATTATGATTTTATTCAAATTTTTCTTATTAATGATAAAAATAAATATTAATGATAAAAATAAATATTAATGATAAAAATAAATATTAATGATAAAAATAAATAATAATGATAAAAATAAATAATAATGATAAAAATAAATATTAATGATAAAAATAAATATTAATGATAAAAATAAATATTAATGATAAAAATAAATATTAATGATAAAAATAAATAATGATAAAAATAAATATTAATGATATAAACAAATAATAATGATAAAAAATAAATATTAATGATAAAAAATAAATATTAATGATAAAAATAAATATTAATGATAAAAATAAATATTAATGATAAAGATAAATATTAATGATAAAAATAAATATTAATGATAAAAATAAATATTAATGATAAAAATAAATAATAATGATAAAAAATAAATATTAATGATAAAAATAAATATTAATGATAAAAATAAATATTAATGATAAAAATAAATATTAATGATAAAAATAAATAATAATGATACAAATAAATAATAATGATAAAAAATAAATATTAATGATAAAAATAAATATTAATGATAAAAATAAATATTAATGATAAAAATAAATATTAATGATGAAAATAAATATTAATGATAAAAATAAATATTAATGATAAAAATAAGGGAGGAGAAGGAGAAGAAGAAGAAGAAGAAGAAAAAGAAGAAAAAGAAGAAGAAGAAGAACTATTTGACCTAGAGAAAGGATAGTACAGTGGAAGGCTTCTCCCCGCTCACCCATAATAATAACAATAGTAATAGTAATAATAGATTAATAATAATGATAACAATAAGGATAATAATAATAATAGTAACAATAATACTAATATTAATAATCATAATACTAATGATAATAATAATAATGATAATAATAATGATAACAATAATAATAGCAACAATACTGATAATAATAATAATAATAATGACAATAATAATTTCAACTTTGGTGGATGTAAATTTTTTTCCCACGAGTAATAAAAAAAATAATTAGCAATATGCTCCTAACTATTTTTCGATATCATTTGAATAAAAAAAGAATACAAAAAAATAACAAAAAAGCTGAAACACAACACATTGAAACCAGATACATAAAATAAACATATGAACAAAAAGCTCATATGATTCAAAGTTCGACTGAAAAGGAATAAATGAAGAAAGGAAAGAGAAGGAAATGAGAGGAAGAAGGAGGAAGCGATAAGGAGGGTAAGGAATATTCAAAGATAAGGAGAGAAGAAGAATTAACGGAGCAAGGAGAGAGAGAGAGAGAGAGAGAGGAGGAAAGGATAAGCGGGGTCGAGACAAACGAAGCACGATTCACATAACCAGCCATTTGAAAGCCCAGTAGGCGAAATTTCCTCCTCGTTCACGCCGCTTCGAAACAGTGAATGGAAGGTCATAGTTTTGAAATTGTGAAGCCAATTTCATTCCCTTCCTCACTCACTCACACTCCTTCTCTCATTCCTTTGCTCATGCTCAAACCGTTACTTGGGAAAGGTAAAAAGCGAGAAAGAAA
>JAPQNM010000038.1:12510063-12520063 GCA_029783475.1 Metacarcinus magister
GAAAAACTATCGAAAAGTTGGATAGAAAGATGGAAGGAAAAAAAGAAAGGAGGGAAGGAGAAGTGGAAGGAAGGAAGAAAGAAGGGAACAAGGAAGAATAGAAGGAAGGAAAGAAGTTTGGAGGAAAGGAAAGAGGGACTAAAAAAAAGGAAGGAGAGAAAGAAGGAAAGGTAAAAGAAAGAAAGAATAGGAAAAAAAAATGTTAATACGAAAATGATTGGCTGATATAAAAAAACTGGAAATTGTATTGAATGAGGGAGAGAAGGAAGGTTGGAAAGAAAAGAGGAGAAAGAAGGAAGAAGGGTATAAAGGATAGATGAAAGAAGCGAGGTAAAGAGGGATTGAGAAAAATTATGAAAATGGAAAAGGAGAAAGGGAGGAAGATGATAACAAAGAGAACGAAAATAAGAAGATTTCCTTCTCCTCCTCTTCCTTCATCTCGTCTTCCTACTCTTCCTTCTTCTCCTCCTGTTTTTTCTTTCTATTATCTTCTTTCCTCCTCATCATCCCTACCTCCTGATCTTGTTTTTCTTCTCTTCCTCCTCTTTCTCTTCCATCTCCTCTTTTTATGTCTTTTTATTCCTTCAGCCCGACCTCCTCATCTCCTTCTCTATTTCCTCCTCTTTTTGTTCTCCTCCTCCTCCTCCTCCTCCTCCTCCTCCCATCCTCCTTTACTTGAATTATTTCCTCCGATTTGTCTTCTCTTTAGGACCCAGGCCACATATTTTTCACCCTTTTTTCTCTTTACTCTCATCGTTTTCTTCTTCTTACTCTTCTTAGTCTACAAAAATCCATTACTTTCCCATTATTGTGTGTTTTCGCGTGTGAGCTCTCTCTCTCTCTCTCTCTCTCTCTCTCTCTCTCTCTCTCTCTCTCTCTCGCTCTCTCTCTCTCTCTCTCTCTCTCTCTCTCTCTCTCTCTCTCTCTCGGCAGACAGAGAAAGAGCTCAGTGAGAGGGAAGAGAGCAACATGGAGACTTGGGGGTGAGAGGGAAGGAGGGAAGGGAGGGAGAGAAGGGAGGGAGGGAGGGAAGGAAGAAAGGAAGGGAAGGGGAGAAATGATGGAGGAAGAGGAAGAGGTTTTAAAAAATGCATAGAAGAAAGAAATGGACAAAGAAAGTTTTAGAAAAGGAGTAAAAAACTAATAAAACCACTATTTTTTTTCCTCTCTCTCTCTCTCTCTCTCTCTCTCTCTCTCTCTCTCTCTCTCTCTCTCTCTCTCTCTCTCTCTCTCTCTCTCTCTCTCTCTTCAATCGCGGTTCCGCAATTCTCTTTAGCAAAGTTAGGAAAATATGGTTCCGTCCTTTATATTTTATTTTCTCTAACTGCAGTATATAGGAGAACTCTCTCTCTCTCTCTCTCTCTCTCTCTCTCTCTCTCTCTCTCTCTCTCTCTCTCTCTCTCTCTCTCTCTCCTAACACACGCACACACACACACACACACACACACACACAAACACAAACACACATACTGCACATACGTTTTAAGTTTAATAACCGTAAAGAAAGACAGAGAGAGAGAGAGAGAGAGAGAGAGAGAGAGAGAGAGAGAGAGAGAGAGAGAGAGAGAGAGAGAGAGAGAGAGAGAGAGAGAATATGCTCCAAATATCCGTTGTTCCACACGGTGATTGTCTCAGTTCCGACCCACAAATATAATGGAGATGATTCAGAGGAAGAGGAGGAGGAGGAGGAGGAGGAGGAGGAGGAGGAGGAGGAGGAGGAGGACGATAAAGATAACTTGGAATTGAAAGATAAAAACAAGAAAATGTATAAGAATGCAGACAAAGGAAAAAGAAAATAGAAAGAGGAAGAAGACGAGGAGGAGGAGGAGGAGGAGGAGGAGGAGGAGGAGGAGGAGGAGGAGGAGTACAAGGGAAGAACAGACACCAACAGTCCTGCTAAACCATTGCGAGGCTTTCCATAACGAACGAGGCTGTCCGTGGGGAGGAACAGGAGGAGGAGGAGGAATAGATCCACCACTCGCATAATCACCATCACCACCACCACCACCACCACCACTATCACAACCACCACCACCACTATCACAACCACCACCACTACAATCACCACCACCACCACCACCACCACTACTATCACCACAACCACCACCGCCACCACCTTCCACTTACACCCTCCAATCTGTTACCATTCAGGTCCGCCTCGACAATTTGTAACAATCAAATCAGTCCCCCTTTCTCTCGCTCTCTCTCTCTATCTCTCTTTCTCGCTCTCTCTCTCTCTCTCTCTCTCTCTCTCTCTCTCTCTCTCTCGCATACGAAGGTCATGAGAAACAGTAACAATCAATAGAAAGGACGAGAGAGAGAGAGAGAGAGAGAGAGAGAGAGAGAGAGAGAGAGAGAGAGAGAGAGAGAGAGAGAGAGAGAGAGAGAGAGAGAGAGACTTGGAGGATGCCCAGCCAAAGCCGTCTCTATAGAGACATAGAGACGGCTTTGGCCCAGCCCGCCGTCGTCTCGCCCTTAGGAGATTTCGGCGCCAGGCCAGCTCGGCGCAGAAAAGGTTAATCTCAGCGAGGAAAATTGGGCGGCGTCTTTAGCCCTCGTTAGCACGCCTAGGGAGTAGGAGGAGGAGGAGGAGGAGGAGGAGGAGGAGGAGGAGGAGGAGGAGGAGATAATAGAAAGAAGGGGCAATAGCTTTCCACCTGGAATGGTTACAGTAACTCTCTCCTTCTTGTATTCTTATTTCCATTATAACTATTGTTGTCACGAATGTAATTGATATGCAAATGAAGAAGACCAGGAAGGAGATGAAGAGATGATGGTGAAGAAGAAGAAATAGAAGAAAAGAAGAAAATTAAGAGACGAAGAAAATGACTATGAAGAACGAGAGAGAGAGAGAGAGAGAGAGAGAGAGAGAGAGAGAGAGAGAGAGAGAGAGAGAGAGAGAGAGAGAGAGAGAGAGAGAGAGAGAGATATGGTTGGACAAATTAACATTTTCACGGATTATTGAAAAAAGAAGAAGAAAAAAGAAGAGAAGGAGGAGCAGCAACAAGAACAAGACAACAAACATATTAAGAACATTCAGGGTCGTGTGTAACTTACCGACCTATGGGGCAAGCTTTCTCTCTCTCTCTCTCTCTCTCTCTCTCTCTCTCTCTCTCTCTCTCTCTCTCTCTCTCTCTCTCTCTCTCTCTCTCTCTCTTTTCCCGAGGTCCTGTATAGCTGCTCTTCCCCTTCCCTTCCTACTCTTCTTCCTCCTCCTCCTTTCCTTGACCTGCGTAACCCCTGACCCGACGTGTGTGTGTGTGTGTGTGTGTGTGTGTGTGTGTGTGTGTGTGTGTGTGTGTGTCCTTGTGTTTGAAGGCCTATGTATGTATGTCAGTATGTATCTAGCGACGGTGAGAAAGGAAAGTGTGGAAAGTATGTGTGTGTGTGTGTGTGTGTGTGTGTGTGTGTGTGTGTGTGTGTGTCATAAATCACACTAGAAAAAGGCGACATAACGTACACAGACGCAAGAGAAATGTACACACGTTTTTACACACACACACACACACACACACACACACACACACACACACACACACGAGGTGCCAAACTTGAGAGCAAGTCGTCGGGTTGGAAAATGACTCTCCTGCCTTCTGGAATGGCTCCTAATTCTTGACGAGCATCTCTTTCTATCTTTAACCCTTTTTCTCTCTCTCTCTTTATCCCTTTCTCTCTCTCTATCTTTGTCCCCTTTTCTCTCTCTCTCTCTCTCTCTCTCTCTCTCTCTCTCTCTCTCTCTCTCTCTCTCTCTCTCTCTCTCTCTCTCTCTCTCTCTCTCTCTCTCTCTAAGAAAAAGCTCTCAAACTGAAAGCTCGCCAAGACCGAAAAAAAGAGCAAACGAATAAAGCGAGTTTCATTTCCTCCTTAATAAAAGTGATTGCCTGAGCGCCTTTACGAGAGAGAGAGAGAGAGAGAGAGAGAGAGAGAGAGAGAGAGAGAGAGAGAGAGAGAGAGAGAGAGAGAGAGAGAGAGAGAATTATGCTATGCTTGCTCTTTAGCTGTGCACTTATTTTAATTTGTTAAGTGTTACGTATGTTATAGTGATAATAATAGATGGCTTAACGTCTCTATCATATATCCTGCACTGTAAACATTACCGTCAGTAGTAGTAGTAATAGTAATAGTAGTAGTAGTAGTAGTCGTAGTAGTAGTAGTAGTAGTAGTAAGTAGTAGTAGTAGTAGTAGTAGTAGTAGTAGTAGTATAATAGATGGTTGGTTGTAGGAAGATGAGAGAAATTGAAAGATTCACGAGGACAGAATAGCAGGTCGTAGGATAGGGAATAAAGATAATACAGATAGATAGAGATAGAGAGAGAGAGAGAGAGAGAGAGAGAGAGAGAGAGAGAGAGAGAGAGAGAGAGAGAGAGAGAGAGATATGGAGGTAAGATAAGATGGAGTGCGGGAAGCCAACACTTCTCATCCCTCCACCCACCTCTTTACTGGTTAGTTAGTTAGGTAATGAGGGACTGACTCACTCTCTCTCTCTCTCTCTCTCTCTCTCTCTCTCTCTCTCTCTCTCTCTCTCTCTCTCTCTCTCTCTCTAAGCACATCTTTCCCAATTCTAGGAAATAAATATAAGCAAACACGAGAGAGAGAGAGAGAGAGAGAGAGAGAGAGAGAGAGAGAGAGAGAGAGAGAGAGAGAGAGAGAGAGAGAGAGAGAGAGAGAGAGAGAGAGAATTTTCGGCAGCTTGTCAAGAGTGGAGTCCCATTAATGAGAAACAGGACGGAGGAGGAGGAGGAGGAGGAGGAGGAGGAGGGAAAGACCACCACCAGCGCCACTCCAACAGCCTCTACCCCTCCCCCTCCCCCTTCCCTTCCTCTCTATAATTACAGACCTTGTGACATTATTAGCATAAGGAGGAGAGGGAATGGGGGGGGGAGGGGAAGGGGGAGAGAAAGAGACATACTGGCAGAGAGAGAGAGAGAGAGAGAGAGAGAGAGAGAGAGAGAGAGAGAGAGAGAGAGAGAGAGATACACACACGCACACACACTAGCATGTAAACATTCCCACGGCGCCCTCAGGAAGAGCACGAATAAGGGCGTGACGCAGGTGCTGTGGGAGACTTCTTCTTCTTCTTCTTCTTCTTCTTCTTCTTCTTCTTCGTCTTCTTCTTCTTCATCCTTTTTTTCTTCTCCTTTTTCTCTTCCCTACGTACTCTATTCCTTACTCTTTTCTTCATCTTGTTCCTCTTTCTCTCTTTCTTCCTTCCTTCCATTTTTTTTCCAACATTTTCCTCCTCCTCTTCCTTATGCTTCTTCCTTCCTTCTTATTTTCTTTTTTCCTTTGATTCACCTTCGCCTATTCCCTCTTTTCCTTCCTTCTTATCTTGGTTTTCTCCTCCCTCTCCTCCCCTTCCCCTTCCCCTTCCCCCTCTCCTCCTCCTCCTCAGGGGTGTGCAGTGTACTGTACTAATCATGCTGGAACTTAACCACTGAACCATTGGAGCGGTGTGTGTGTGTGTGTGTGTGTGTGTGTGTGTGTGTGTGTGTGTGTGTGTGTGTGTGTGTGTGTGTTAAAGCATAGTGTGTGTGTCTTGTCATTCCGTGAAGCTAACCGCAAAACATAATGTGTACATGTGTGTTTGTCCGCGGGTACCTGTGTATATATGTGTACGCATGTGTGCATGTAGGTACTATGCATGTGTGTGTGTGTGTGTGTTTTGGTGTATTTGTATGAGTGTTTGTTTGCTTGTTTGTGTGTGTGTTTGTGTGTGCATGAGTGTGTCCATTCCACACCAATCACATACTACACAATTTTTTTCATGTAGACAGGAGGAGGAGGAGGAGGAGGAGGAGGAGGATGTGTATAGTAATCAACACAGGATCGACAGGTAACATAACCGTTTGGTGGCTTACAACGAGATTATCTGCAGACGTGGACTATTCTGTTCCGCGAGTGTGTATTGTAACTGGGAGACCAAGAGGAAGCAGTCAGCAGAGGAGTAGGATTAACAAGAGGAAGAAGACTAGAAAGAGGAGGGAAACAAAGAGGAAGAGAACAATAATAACTACATATATTCAACTTGATTTATTTTAGTCTACTCTCATTTTTCATCTTCATTTGTTTAATATCTCTCTCTTCCATGACAATTGCCTCCTTGTCTCCTCCTTTCATCTCTTCCTCCTCCTCTCTCCAACCCTCTTTGTTCCTACTCTCCCTCCTAGTTCATCCAGAGTAACTCCTCTTTCTTTTCCTTTTTTTTTCTTCTGGTCAATGCAGGCGAGATCTTGTTAAGGCATGTTCTCTCTCTCTCTCTCTCTCTCTCTCTCTCTCTCTCTCTCTCTCTCTCTCTCTCTCTCTCACCGCTACTTTCATGCAAATAACCTTTCAGCCTCCTCGTTTAGGCCTAAGGAACAAAAGGCTACAACGATTATTGCTAACCTAATTTCATCTACTATGGCTCCTCTTCCTCCTCTTCTTCTTCTTTTTTCCGTTTCTACTTCTCGTTATTCAGTCCATTGTGTATTATTTTCAGTCTCGATTTATGCTTCTTCTCGTCTTTTCTTTCTCTTATTCCTCCAGCTTTCTAATTTCATTTTGTGTATTTTTATTCATGTTATACTATTCCTTCTATATTTTTCAAGTTTCCTTTCTCTTCTTCATTTTTTCTTTTTTGCTGCTTCTACTTTTACTTATCTTTTCTTTACTTATTCGATTCTTTCTTCCTCATCCTTCCCTCTTCTTCCGTTTACTTTCCTTTTGTATTTTGCTCCTTTTCTTTCTCTCTATTCCTCTTCTTATTCATCACTCTCTTCCACCTCTCCTTCTCATTCTCTTTCCTTCCTTTATCATTGACGTCACCATGCTCTTCTTTCTCCATTACAGAGAGAGAGAGAGAGAGAGAGAGAGAGAGAGAGAGAGAGAGAGAGAGAGAGAGAGAGAGAGAGAGAGAGAGAGAGAGAGAGAGAGAGAGAGAGAGGAAACTCGCTTTTTTTTTTTTCTTTAGATTTCTCTCTTCAAACAATTCCCCTTTTGCAAGTTCATCTTTGTTTCCTTTCAAATGTGTTGTTTTTGTCCGTGTTTTCCATTCTTTTTTTTAGTTTGTTTCGTTTTTTTCTCTCTCTTTTGTTGCACACGTTTTTCTTTTTTTCCTTACAAACGTTTCTTTCTTTACGTTCCAGCTTTTGTAAAAACTTCCTTTTCTTCCAATTTTTTTTTCTTTCTCTTTTCATGGATATTTACTAATTGATAATTATCCGACGTTCTCTCTCTCTCTCTCTCTCTCTCTCTCTCTCTCTCTCTCTCTCTCTCTCTCTCTCTCTCTCTCTCTCTCTCTGTGTGTGTGTGTGTGTGTCATCATTGTACATATCTCTCTCACTTTCTTTGTACAATTATTATCAATTTAGCATTCCTAATTTTTCTTCCTTTTTCAAACACTTTCTTCAGTTTCTTCAGTTACCAAACGATTTTTTTTCTTCCTTGGACACAGCGACTTATTCATAGATTCAAAAAACACAAATTCATGTCCTGGCTAGAGGTTACATTTCTCCCTCTTCATCTCTCTTTATAATCACTCTTATCACCCAAGTTAATATTCTCATTTATATTCTTACCCTTCTTCCATTTCTTCACCTTCTCTCTCTCTCTCTCTCTCTCTCTCTCTCTCTCTCTCTCTCTCTCTCTCTCTCTCTCTCTCTCTCTCTCTCTCTCTCTCTCTCCACGGTTTCCTCTATGCTAATAACTTTTCACAATTATTCTGCCTTCCTGCTTCTATATTTCATCATTTTATCATTCTCCTCTTTCCCCTCTTCACCTCCCTTTGTTCGCTGCATTAACAAGGGTTACTCTTTCCTTCTAATCTTGACTTTTCTTTCCTCTTCTCTATCTCCTTTTTCCTCTCTCCCTGTGTCGTCTCTACCAGATATCAACCTTTGTGTACACTGGATATTTTTTTCTTCTTCTTTTTGACATCCTATGATCGATGCAATGAGAAGTAAACGAAGGCTAGAGAGGATGCAAGCGAATACAAGTGTAATACGATACATAAATTAACGATATATTTCATAATGGGACCGGTTCTCTTTCTCTCTCTCTCTCTCTCTCTCTCTCTCTCTCTCTCTCTCTCTCTCTCTCTCTCTCTCTCTCTCTCTCTCTCTCTCTCTTTAATAGTGAAGTTGTCAGGTGTTTAATGTCAGG
The DNA here is from genome assembly GCA_029783475.1 of Metacarcinus magister. Taxonomy (NCBI): domain Eukaryota; kingdom Metazoa; phylum Arthropoda; class Malacostraca; order Decapoda; family Cancridae; genus Metacarcinus; species Metacarcinus magister. Next base: position 12,518,203 of record JAPQNM010000038.1, read on the forward strand.
TGTGGCTGGGGGGGTCGAACCTGTACATTCCAGTCGTCGTTCGTAACCATTCCGCCACCGTCATACTGGACACATTAGAGTAAGTTTGTATTAGCTTTTTTTTCTTCCTCTCTCTCTCTCTCTCTCTCTCTCTCTCTCTCTCTCTCTCTCTCTCTCTCTCTCTCTCTCTCTCTCTCTCTCTATTGGCTCAGCAAACTCATCCTCACACAATCATTCGCTCGGTAACTCAGAACAAATATTGAACATTTTTTTTTACTATCCTTCCTTCTTACCCTCACCCACCCATCCATCTCTCTCTCTCTCTCTCTCTCTCTCTCTCTCTCTCTCTCTCTCTCTCTCTCTCTCTCTCTCTCTCTCTCTCTCTCTCTCTCTCTCGTCTTTCAGGTTACTCACACAACAAAATAGGAAACAAGATCCAATCAGATATTATCTCCACCTCCGCCCCCTTCCCCCTTCTTCTTCTTCAACTTCTCCTCCCTTACTTGTTTATTCTTTGTTCTTATATGACAGTGCAGGAAGAGAAAAAACGGACAAGTACACACACACACACACACACACACACACACACACACACACACACACACACAGATGTTACAAGCAAATTTATTACAGGTGACATCTTAATGAGCTTTAATATCTCTCTCTCTCTCTCTCTCTCTCTCTCTCTCTCTCTATATATATATATATATATATATATATATATATATATATATATATATATATATATATATATATACTCCTCCCTTTCTATCAACTCAAACTATTCGCTCTCTCTCTCTCTCTCTCTCTCTCTCTCTCTCTCTCTCTCTCTCTCTCTCTCTCTACGGCGGGAGACACCCCACACACACACACACACACACACACACACACACACACACACACACACACACACAGACAAAGGTGATGCATATTAGTATAACGCATTAGAGGAAAAAAAAAGAAAAAAGTAAAGAAACATGAGAAGAAACGAGGCATGGAGAGGAAGGAAGTAAAAAAGAAGGAAGGAAGGAAGGAAGGAAGGAAGAAGGAAGGGAGAAGAAGAACAAGAAATTTTAAAACGACTACCATCATTACCACTTACACCACCACCTCCTCCTCTTCCTCCTCCTCCAGATACCACAGTTGGCCGTGATAGAGGGTGATGGGAACAGAGAGGACCAGCGGAGGAGAAGGAGGAGGAGGAGGCGGGAAAGAGCAGCTGACAGTGACCACTCTTGACGAGGTAACTGTGGTGGTGGTGCAGGTGGAGGAGGAGGAGGAAGACAAGGTGGTGGTAGTTGTGGTGCAGGAGGAGGAGGAGGAGGAGGAGGAGGAGGAGGAGGAGGAGAAGAAGAAGGAGGAGGAGGAGGAGGAGGAGGAGGAGGAGGAGGAGGTGGTGGTGGTAGTGGTGGTGGTGGAGTAATTAATCTTAGACATACACTTGCATTATTGTAATAACACACGTAGTAACTGAAGGGAAAGGGGACGGGTGGCTCGGTAGTACAGTGCTCTAGGCCATGATTTAGATACTTGCTCTAGGCTCGTGGCCTAAAGGTTGTGAGTTTGATCCTGGCTCACGGCAGCTTCTTGGTGAGAGGGGTAGTGTAGTGCTCTATCGTTAACCCTAGCAGAATTATATAGGTTATGTTACTCACTCCGGTGGAATTAATTAATCACCTTTAACTAAATGGAAATACAAATAGATATTATCACTTATACAATATGTATACATACATCGCTCCCGAAGGTACAAAGACATACAGTATAGGCAGGTAAATAAGGTATGTATGCATGTATGTATGTATGTATGTATGTATGTATGTGTGTGTAGTAGGGTGATTGTGTGTGTGTGTGTGTGTGTGTGTGTGTGTGTGTGTGTACA